>JAXQQM020089754.1:0-35536 GCA_034641835.2 Pinus albicaulis
GTGAGAGAGTCGCCAAAAAAATTATATATACATATTATATTATTAATAAAATTGCCTTCCATTTTTCCTATGTATCATGGGGATTTGCCCATTTATTATACATATAAATTTAGGGGGGTTCTTAAAATTTTCCCTGCTACCATCCCCAAATATTGTAACCATTTTACTCCTAGTACAACATCATCACCTCCCATTCGAATGGAAAGCATTGGACTATTCAATACATATTCCCCCATGGTTAGCTTGATATTATGGAATTTTGCAGAGCAATTTATAGTTCCTCCATTTGCAGCCATCACTTGATATTCTGGTGTTGGGTATAGGAAGAAATTCAATTCCTTGGCTACCTTACAATGAATAAAATTATGGGTACTACCTAAGTCAATCAACACTATTACCTTTTTCTATGTTGAGAGTTTGAGGAGTGGTAATTCTTGCCAATGCATTACAGAATATTGTCAGACTCATTTCTTCTTTCTCTGGGGTTGGTTCCTAGTTTATATCCTCTTATTTTGAATTTTCTTGTTCATTTTCTTCCTCCTCTTCACAACCTATGTAAAATAATTTCTTCCCAGCACACTTATGACCTTTAGTGTATTTTCTATCACAACTGTAGCAAAGTACTTTTTCTCTTTTTTCTTCCAATTGTTGTGGTGTCAACATTGTAGGTTGTGGAATTCTGGGAGTAGCAACACTTCCATCTTTATAGATGTGAGTGGTAGGTTTCCTTGTCGCCATAATATTACATTCAATTTTTCTTGCCAACCTGAATGCCTTCTCAAATGAATTAGGTTCCCAAAGGTGAACCTCGTGTTGGATGTTATCCTTTAAAGTCCCTATGAAGACATCAATCTTGTGTTTTTCTGGAATATCAACTACCCTTATATTCAATTTTTGGAAGTCCTCAATGTGCTCCACCACTGAACCCTTTTGTTTGAGATTTATCAATTGGCTAAAGAAGGTGTTTCTCTTTGTATCCTCATAATTTTCTATCATTTCCTCCATAAAAATTGACCAAGTGACAATTTTTTTACGAGATAAAAGCCATAGATACCATACAAATGTATTTTTCTCTAAATATAAAGTTGCAAGGCGTAAATTTTGTGTGTTTTGCACATTATTGAGATCAAAATATTGCTCCATTTGTAGTATCCATGTTACCGGATCCTTGTTACAAAATTCCTCATATCTATATTTGGAATATGATGGGTTTTAAATCCAACATTAGAGTTTATGAAATCACAATTAACATGTATTTTTTTCTTACCACAAGTTTCCTCTACTATCTTTTCGCCATTAGGAATCATTTCTTGTATAAACGTTGTCAAACATTCCTTCAAACCTTCCATGTTTTCTTTTATATCATTCTTCATGTCTTCCGTTTTTTCTTCCATGTCTTCCATTTTTTCTTCCATGTCTTCCATGCTATTCTTCAAACCATCCATCTTAGCTTCCGTGACTTTATTCAAACCATCCATATTAGCTTCCACGCCTTTCTTCAAAACTTCCATTTCATTTTTTGTTGCTCTTTGCGAGAGCGAACTTCGGTGCACTTGATCTTGTAATTTTGATATATCATGTTGCACTTCTTCCTCTTCATGAGTAATAGTAGAGTATTCTGAGGGCTTAATGGGCGTTGAATTATCTTTAGGGGGAATTTTAGAAACCAATACTGATATCGATGCTTCAATATTCGCTTGTAATCACTTCAAACTAATTTTTCAAACAAGACTTATGCAATTTGAAAAAAAATACAAACATTTTCTTGCATTTGAGGAGCTCAATATTGAAACTGAATTATCTCTCTGATTTCGGATCTTCAATATCTGAAATTTGGTCCTATTGTAACCTTCTGACTCTTCTTTTGAATGCCACAAGTCTAAATTGATTTGGATTTTTGAAGACAAATTTATGCCCAATCTCCCACAATGACCTAATTATGGAATGGTTTAGTGGAGTGAAATTGTATGGCATGCCACATGTCACTGTTTCCTCCTTCAGATCTAAAATTGATATAAAAAAAACTACAATCTATGTAATTTCAGCCAATTGTTACAGAATTCTGATCCAATGCTCAGAGAGAGAGTTATGATGATTTTCCTAAGGTCACCTCTTTTAGATGAAATTCGGGAGCCTGCAAAAACCCTAACTTGCATAGATCATATCTCTGAAAATATTGCGAACCAAGATCTAAAATTTTTACACGAAGTTCCTCAGGATTTCTTTGAAATGAGTTTTATTTTTAGTGTCTTAACCCTCGTACAAAAAAAATTATTGCGAAAATGGCACGATGACCTGTTTGAAGTAGCGAAACCCTAGAAACCAAAGCTCTGATTCCAATGTTATGAAACCAGCTCCAAAAATAGAATAAAAGAGAGATAATCTTTAGAAATCAGCCACTTCGAGGGGGCAACCTCCTTTACATTACATAAATGAATTATTATTGGATGATACAAATGACAAAACATCCTTTCTATATATAGGAGTCGATGGGGTTACAATATAATTCTATCCGACCTAAAAATAATAATGTAAGGGCACAATAATAACAATATGGGGGTTACAGGGGTACAAAAATAACAATAAGGGGGCTACAATAACAAAAATAAGGTACTACACTAGTAATATATGGACCTAACATTATATCAGAAACTAAGGATGATGCAGATGCAGAAAGGAGAGCGTATTGATATGTTCCTATCAAAACTTTAGGAAATCCATGATCATCTAGTAGTCATGGGGTCCACACCTCAACCTACCACGATGGTAAGGTTGGCCCCCAACCCAGTCACTAAATAATGGAAAATTTTTATCTAGATTATCCTAGGCAGAGCAACCTGGCCGAGCTGGGAAGAGATGTGGGTTGTTCTTCAACAAGAAGAGCTGAGGAGGGACCTAGTCAAGTGAAAATTTGACGGCAACAATAGTAGTGGGTTGAAGATGAAGGAGGAGGAGGAAAATGCAGCCCTTGCATCCAAGGGGCAGTAGGAGCATCGAAGACGAAAGAAGAATGTCTCGAAGATAAAGTTCTTCAAGTGTTGTGAACTTGGTCACTACACTACCCAACGTCCTTTGAAGAAAAAAGACAAGGACGAGAAGCACGGTCTGAAGGCTATGTTCGCAAATATCAAGGAGGATGAGTATGCCATGAGTGCCCATGCATCTTTAGGAGGGAGATGGGGTGACATGTTGATTTTTTTAGCATCAGAAAGCTCTCTAAGCCCCAAATTTTGTGGAGAGTCTTAGACTCTGGTATTCTAAAGAACACATAAAATTTTTGTAAAAATTCCACTCGGTTGATGTTTTATTAAAATAATTAATTATTTTAATGGATACCCCAAGTCTAACTTCGGGAAATTAAATAAGTAAACGACATTAATAAAACATAGTGAGAATAATCTAGAAAAGGTGGAGATGAAGTTATGTTCTAATCTTAGCCATTGATTAGAGATCTAATCTCGGCCGTTGATGTCTCAACGAGAAGACTATAAATGAAGGCTTGAGGGCCATTTTGAAGGAAACAATTAATTGATCTAGAGTTCGAAATTTCTGGGGTGGGGTTTGCTGAGAAATTCGAGCTAGAGATCTGAGTAGTGAGGGGCAGAGATAACATCCATAGAGGAAGAAGTTTTCTCAGCCTATGGAGTATCAGTTAGAGAGTGGCAGAGGTTATCTAACCAAGCCAGCGCTGAAGGAATAAGGGTTGACGCAGTGACTACGTAAGGTTCTCGCAGAAGCAACACAGAGGTAGAGGAGGGTTTCCAGAATTTTTCTTGTAGATCAATTTCATAGGCCAGGATCTAGAAAGCGACACTGGGAGGTTGTTCCTCAGGGTCCACAGAGGTAAAAAGACTTGGTTGGGGTTGAAAGCTGAGGCTAGAAGGGGGTGACGTAGAGGCTGGAAGGTTCAACGCTGAGACTGTGCAGTGCCTCCCTAGGACAGGGTTTTCCTCATTCAGATAAGCCGAGAACTCAGTGATTAAGTGATTTAAATCCTCACAAATTCTTTTGCCAATATTTATCTTTGTAACTGAACTACCCTAGGGGTATTCATAGATGTATTAAGACATTGCTACTTCTTAATGATAAAACCCTCATAATTGCTGCATCAGTTTTCCAACATTGGGTTTTTCTGGGGACTTAGTCCAAAATAAAGGTGTCATATGTGTGATTGTTTCCTTTTTTAGTTTCCTTGTTTCAGAATCATGATTATTATAATGTAGGCTGCTTCATTGATTGCTTCAATATTTCATGTATGATTCAGAAATAATTGTGTAAAGTAAATTACATAATAGAAGAAGTAATCCAGTTGGTTGCAGTAGGATTCCTTAGGTTGTTAAGATCTAGGAATTTTCACATTGTATCATAGCATTGATGTTAAATAGGAAGATCATATATGAATTGTTAGAGTGAATTCTAATTGTAAGCATACGAAAAAAACTCACTTTAGCTGTGCATAAAAAACAACCCTAACATCAAATGTGGCTGTCACTTTCCTTAGATCTGCAGTAGGTGATTAGAATAAATGCTACAAAAATCCAGATCTATGCAGTTAAAGACATTAAACAACGAAAATAAACAAGAGTTGCTCCATACATCCAATAGACAAGACAAGAATTTGTAAAGAATTTTTTATATTGTGACACCTAGGAAGGGAACACAAAAAGATGTTACTAGTCTCCCTCAATGGGATGGGTTCTTGTATGTCCTCAGTGCTTCAGATCCAAGATCTCTCTCTCTTGATGGTGTAGAAAACCCAGACAAAATATAACTCAAAGCGAGCTCACAAGAAAAAGTAGAAAAAATATGACAATGGTAGAGGATCAAAGTCAGACCAAAAGTATAGATCAAAAGGTGATAAAAAAGGTAGTGAATGAATGGAAAAACCCTTCTATTTATAACAAAATATTGAGTTAGACTAGATATTGGTGCATAATAAAAATATTATTAACCAAATCTAGATCCAACTTAGTTGGAATATTTTATTATTTTTGGTGGAGGGAAAAGGAATTTAGAATTGGTTAAATCCCTTTATTTAGGAATAATAAATAAATAAATGATTTATCTATTATTTCAAGGATGAGGTTAAGTAATAATTAAATAAATAATGATTTATTTAATTATTTAAAAGTGATTTAGTCAAATTCAACAAGGAATAATATTAAATAATGATTTAAATAATCATTCCTAGAGAATAATAAGATAAATAATAATTTATCTAATTAATTTGCATGTTTTGGGTTAAATATGACAATGAATATTAATTAAAGAGTGGTTTAGTTAACCATCCCTAGAGGAAAATCAAACAAATAAGGATATATTTAACTATTCCTTATGGTGTTTCTGTTTAGACCAAAAATAATTTAATAAACTACGAGTTATTAAATTATTTCTCATAGTGAATGAAATTTTGCTATGGTAAATTGGTCTTACATGGTGTACTTTATCCATCTAATAGTAACAGGTTAGATGAAAAAAAATTGGTGTAAAATATTTCCCCCCAACGTGCAGGTGTTAGGAGCTAATCGTATGACCCAAGTACATTGTAAGAACACAATTACTGGACACTGAAGGGTAGTCAGAGAGAGAGAAATGTAAGACAGACTAAAAAGAGAGAGGAAAAGACACTAAGGAGGCAAGACTTATAGGTGTGACAAGTCTCTTTTATGAGTGAGTACCTGTTCTCAATGAGGCAGGGGAGGCATACTTATGCCCTCCAAGATGACAAAGTACAAAGAATAATGGTGCGCCCAACAAACATGGGACTGAGCTATATAGTACATGCTGGCATAAACATGTGCCAGACAAAAAACATAATGGATCCCACATACATAATGTGCCTAGGAAAACAACCATGACCTATACAATAATATCTGAGTACATTATATATAATAACAACCAAAGAGGCCCTGTAAAACAGGAAAGGGCTCTGAAATTCTGAATGATACATGCAAACTAAAAAGGTGTTGCAAGCGGCTAAGGTCGGAACCATCGAATTTGCAAAGCTACATCCAAGGCTGTAGTAAATAGGTCATCCATGTATGTGGGGGGCTACCTGAAGGGCCACACCCTCATGAGGTGTGAAACATCTCACACACACCCGGGAATCACTGTTACAATCTGCTGCATCATTGAACCATTAAGTATAGGATCCCGATCATGCCATAAGGAGCTGGAACTGAGAAAAAATCAAGTGAAAGGGCATTAAAGGGTCCCTTTTCCTGATCTGAGGCACCAAAAAAGAGTGGAAGCTGGAACCAAGGTACGTCACCCTCTAGACCTATCTTCTGGAATGAATAGGCTGATGTCGACAGAAGGAGGTCCGCCATAGGTGAGTCAATAAGGAATCCTCAACTAAGGCACGAGGGATAATAGTAGAGCAACTGATAGACTAACACCGGGGAAGATGGTGGAATGGGGGGTACTGAGTAGCGGGATGACGACTTCCCTTGTTAGAGCATAAAGGGCATGAATGACCTATAAATACTGACTCGACTCCGGAGGGGATAGGGGACAGTATGAATGAAGGCCAAAATGTGTGACACGAGAGAGGTACAAAGCAATGAAGGATGGAATACTGTGATGGGAGCCAAAAGGAACTTGGGACAGACTCCATGGATGTGATGATGACTCAACTCGGATTCTCTAAACAAGGGTGACTTGATGATGCTGCCACACAGAATAGGCTCGGTGGGGACAATAAAAACATGAGTAAAAATTGGCTACTCACAACGAAAATCAACACAAGCATCAAAAAAGTATGAGGGAAAAATGGTGCCCTAATTACAAATGTCGCAAGTGAAGAAATTTGATTTTGAGAAGCGGCGAAGAGACCCTTCTTGGAAAAAAGTCTTCCAAGTGAAGTATCAAATCACCAAAAATGAAAGGATACCCAATTGATTGCTCGATGAGAGATTTCTAATGGTGCTGGCGGTTCATCAAACCGAGCTACGGTTTGGTCGCAATTGGCGAAAGAAAAATTGGGGTTTTTCTTTTAATAAGGCAATTTCCCTCCAATTTGATTCATTTGCAAGTGTAGCTGTGGTGAATATGGAGAGGAGGAAAAGGCCATAAATCTTGCGGTGATCGTAGAAGACAAACCGAAAATTAGAATCAAAATCCGCGACTTTCAGGTAGGTGACGTTACTTGTCTAAAGGTGGCCTTAATGCTTCTTGGAAGGATGTTCCCGGTGAAGAATCAAGGTAAGAAAATAATACGAGAATGAACTACTAGAGAAGGTCTAGAATCATCCTCACCCACCAAGTCAAACAGAGGGACCAAGTGGTAAGTATGGTATCACACAAAGTAGATTATTTGAAGATAGGGTATCAAACATCTACGATATATGGCTCACCAGAGAGGATGGTAGGTCCAACTATCCAAGGAATGGGAGGATAATAAACCATACATAGATTGGGTGTGTATAGGTCGAGACTTTGGTTAATCAAGTGAGAAGGTGGCCAGGGGTGCCATCATGCCCCCAAGCATGGGATATTTTCTCTGAGCATATGTGATGGAGGGGACTGATTTGGTATGAAAAGGTGGGAATGATTCCCCTAGCAAGAGGAGTTTATGGAGCACCATACATGGTGTCACTATACCAAAGATTGCCTTCAGAGATAATGAAATAGTGCTCAATAAGAAAATATAGAGGTTGGTCAACAACAATGTCTAAGGGACTGGGTCGTTGATGTAAGATGAAGGAATGCTGAAGTGGATCATACCTAGAGTGATCTAAAGTGATATGGAACTCTATAGGTTCTTCTAAATGGGGAAGAATAATGGTACTAGAGTCAACACTATCAGATGCACTAGGAGGGTTGTGGAGAATTGCTTCTCCTAGACTCTCAAATATGGGTTTCCCCTTACCAAAAAATTGGGTGTCAATGTAATGACCACAAGGTGTATGTGGTTCGAATGCATGGTTTAGATGTAAGGGGGGATAGATAAAGTCAGGGGTGGTTAATGCTTGCATAATGTCATCATCGCAATAGAATATGGGGTGACTAGTGGAAGAAAGACCACGTGATTCGGTGAAGCTACCTGACTCATCATCATGAGAAATGAGGTTCACATGCTCATCGTCATGGAGGGTTACTGAAGAACAAGTAGATGAAGAATTTACCTATGTTGAGCACAAGGTGATCGCTGAAGGGAGGTCAGGCGAAACAGAAGGGGATGCCCCAGAGGGGTTTTCCATTATGGATCTCATAGATGATGATAGGTAGAGGATAGTGGCTAAATATTCCATCATCTCGACATCAGGAGTGGGTATGTCAATGGGAGTGGACGTGTCCTCTGGTTTTGCCGAAGAAAAACTCACAAGTAATGGATAAATGGAATCATTGAGCTTGGCCTCGAATTGGCGAGCTGCTTCCAAGGAGGTGTGAAAGTCATCGAGGCAGGGATGGAGGTGAGTATAGTGGCCATGGAAATCACACAAAGCATAAGGTTGATTTGTGTGCAAAGTCTTGAGTTTCTTGGATGAATCTGGTAAAGTGACATGGACTTATGGGATATTAGACTCAGGAAATGCTTCGTTGACCATGGGTTTGAAATGAGGCAATTCGGGACAATTGTGGGTAACATGACCGACAACATCACACAAAGTGCATAGAGGTGTAGGCTTTGGAGACTTAGGAGGAGTAGGTGTTATCTGGGCAGCCTTGTCCTTAGGTGCCTTTTTGCAGGCTTTGCTCCCTTCACCTGAGGCTTTAGCAATAGGAATAGATTCCTGTTGAGGTGGTTGAGGCACAAAAGCGAAGGGAGGGGTCATAGCGACCGGTTGGACCAGGGTCAAAGCAATGTATATTTTGAGTTGACTAGGCAGGGTATTGGCTGGGGGATCAATGTACTAGACCTGGATCCCCATGGTCATGTTGGGAAGGGTCAAGGTAGCCATAACAGGTGCCAAAAATAATTTGGAAGGGGGAGCAAGAAACAATATCTGACTGGAGGGGTAATGGCCAGGCATAATATATCGCAGATGGTTAAGGCTAGGAGTAACCGTTCCATGAGGAAAAATACGATTAGGGACACCAGCGACGGATGAAGGGCCTTGAGGAGGAGGTCCCAAAGGCTGAGTCAAAGTACTAGGAGCAGGTTGCAAAGGCCTAGGCTGCTGACTAGTTGAACCGGACCGTTTGAGGTCGGACCGAGACAATTGAATCATGCAAGCATTTGATGCGCTAGGGTAAGGGATAAGAGGGGGAAGATCAGGGAATGAACCAAGCAAAGAGGAATATTTATAGACTCTGGGTGAGATACTGGTTGAAGGTTTGACTGTTTGTTAATTGGCCATCGAATAAGTAATGACTCTTGAGAGCTGTGAGACTTCAGTTCATAATATGTCAGCTGATCTATAGTGACGATATTTCCCTTGTTAGGAAAGCACATCTTACAGTGAACCACAAATGGGATAGCATACATCGCATAAGTATCATTAGGGGAATTTGGGGTCTAAAATGGAACTCCTAAGGAAATAATAAAATAATAGCTAAACCAATAAAATAATATTTATGAATTTTCAATTCACTTTTTTCACCACAATCCATATAACCATAGTTAAATTAATTCAAAAGTTGTACCAAAATAAAATTCATAAAAAAATTATATTGATGTGACTATAAATAAGAATGAGCTTTTCAAGAAAAAGTCATTATCATTGAATAACTAATGCATTTATCCTTTGTACTTAAATAACTTAAAATAAAATATAAATATAAATTTATAAATTCTTAATTATATTATATTCTATTAATTATAATAACATCTAATTAATATACTATATAAAAATAAGATAATATAATATAATAAATGTATAGGGATATGCATTGTTTCTTTCAGGAAATATGAAATGACAATAATATTATTTTATTCAAAAAGTGTGAAATGACATTTATTATGAGTAATTTACTTTATGACTTTAAAAGTACTTAGAGCACTACCATGGTTAACCATGATTTTTTATCCACCATTGAGAGTGTGACAAGTAAGTACCTTTAACTCAAGCAATGCCACCTCAACCATTAGGGATGATGTCATCCCCTAAAATGTGAGTGGTTCTCATAAAGTGAATTTTGATTGTACATGTTCCTTAGGAGGCCTATTTTAGACCTCAAAATTCCCCTAATGAGCTACGACCCAATAGAATGTTGTAGTTTAAGGGGGCATCATTGACTTCAACATCAACACAAACAATTTTTCTCGCAAGAGTACAGGATGGGCAGCGTAACATGCTATTAGGTGGAATAGTGGTGGTCATAGCACGCACTAGGGTGATAAAGGGGAAGGGGCTAACTCTAGCTATCCTGGACATTTTTCCAAACAAAAGCAAACATCACGCAAAGTGGATGCGCCCTCATCAATGAAACATCGAGAGACATTGAATTCTGGATCTTGACAGAATTTGGAAGGCGACATTTGCGGTGTAGGGGGTGGATGCTCTAACTTGTCAACATCAAAGACAATCAAAACGATCATATGAAAGATCCACATCACTCCATGGAAGTAGTATAGGTTACGACCGGAGACTTCTAGCGTTGACATGGTGGTAGGGGATTGTGCTATCATCTACTCAACCGTAGGCGTAGGTGGCTTTACCGGAATTAGCGGACGTAACAATCCTTTTGAGATATTGGTATGCACCTCTCGCCTTAGGCTGAGGGATCTGTAAAGGACCATTGGGTGTTGAAATTGGCTCTGTGGGACCTGAGGACTAGGGCTCGGTTGCGGATGTAGCGGGAGGCTTGGTGTACTGGCGCGACCAAGTCTGAAGGTTGGGATCGATGGTATTGGCCTGGTCAGATTGCATCATAAGGATCTAGTAATCAGAGGTACCAGATGGAGTAGGTTGAGCAGTCGCCTGACCTTCAGGGGGTTGGGCAGCCACATATCCTTGCTGGGGGAAAGGATTGGTAAACACAACCTGTTGAGTAGGCACAACATTAGGAGAAATCGAAGGAGAGGCTTGTTGTCCTCGAGATGCTACTTGAGCTTCCCACAGTTGACGCATCTGAGGTAAAAGGGGTCAATCATGGGTATAGTGACCATGGACACCACAACAAGAACAAGGCTTATTTGTACGAAGAGGCCTGTTCTGCTTGGGCCAATCACCATGTTGTTGAGTTGCAATGTTAGATGTATTCCCTTGGGGATTGTTTCCTTGATTACCTTGAGCGGGTTGGTTCTAATTTCCTTTCCCCTTATTTTTGGAAGTGGGAGGATTAGTCACACTCTTCTACACATACACCTGACCCTAAGGGGGGGTGGTTGCTGTTGCAGAGCTTGAGAAATTATGGGAGGCTGAGGTGCTTGTGCTGGAGGAGCTGGAGCACCTAGTTGTGGATATGGATAGTAAGGAGGTTGAGCAACATTGGGGTAAACAGGTTGGGCAATAGCAGGCCCTTGCATCGGAGGATGTGGTTGGGCAAAGGTGTGAGGCATGCCGTGTCCTAGATACATGTTGCCAGGAGGGGGAAAAATGCTAGAGGAGTTGGCCCCTCCCTAAGGGAAACCATAACCCATAGGAGGATGAGTGTACGGATGTGAAAGAGATCCAACAATACCGTTGGTGGCATGAGATGCCCCCAGTGCGTTGGCACCACCAAGTCTAGGGAGATCAGATAAGACGATATAAACATAACTAGATTGCGCGTAGATCAAGTCATATTTCAACGCAACTTGGAGGGCTTCTTTCTCAGTCTAAGGAAATTGAGACGCGACATATTTACCAATAGAGGGAAAAAGGTATATGAGAAACTAGTCCATGTAGACATGGTCTTCGAAGGTCCCAGAGCTTGATATACACTCTTCTCCTTCGTGCCATTTTTGAGCATGGTCGATAGGCGGGTGAAATTTTTTGGACGGAAAGTGACAAAGTTCGGCACCGATGTCGTAGCGAAGGAAGCTAGAAGAAGGACAGGCTTTCTTTGCAAGGGTCGCAAAAGTAGCATGAGAGGCAGGTGCATGGTCGAAATACCACTTGGAAGCTTCACCAGTAAGCGTATGCTGGAATAACGGAATATGGATAGAGTCATCAGTGATAGATTTTGACAAAAACCACATGTGAAAATAACGAACATGGTTGGTAGGATCCTCTCTAACATTTCTTTCAAACTTAGGGATGTCTGAAGGAATCTTGGTTGGCATAGCAAGACAACCTGGATCATGGTGTATAG
Organism: Pinus albicaulis; assembly: GCA_034641835.2. Classification (NCBI taxonomy): domain Eukaryota; kingdom Viridiplantae; phylum Streptophyta; class Pinopsida; order Pinales; family Pinaceae; genus Pinus; species Pinus albicaulis. Next base: position 12,181 of record JAXQQM020089754.1, read on the forward strand.
GGTCATTAATCAACTAGATAAACTGAAGAAGGATTAGGCCTGCCATATAAGGAAGCAAGGGAGTAGCTGAGACCGTTCTTGTTGCGGCTCCACTAGTAGTGGCTCCAACATTAGAGCCAGGGCCTCCACCAGTGGTAGGTCCTGCACCAGACATGATAAAGGTTAACCAGGGATAAGAACAGAAGGAGAACCCTATGAACCAGAATCAGAGTCGGAATGAGGACTCGGTGAAGGACTAACTCGGACCCTACATGGTGGAGTAAGTCTTCCTAACGTAAACTGAGGATGAAGGCCTTGGATTCTTCGAGATGACTGCCTTGGGGGCGCAATGATAGAAAAGATACACGAAACCCAATAAGGAAGAGAGGTAAACAAGGGCACAGAGGTGTAGATTAATTAATTAATTACATTTTTTTAGTCTTGTCCTGATAGTGTAAACAAGGTGCTCTTCAGTTCAGGTGTGCGTGTGTGTGATAAGTGTGTTAATTTTAATTAAGCCCAAACACGTGTATAAAGAAAATAAAAAATATGTTGTATAATTGTAAATAAAAATGAAAGTGATAGTAAAATAAACAACTAAAGACGCATAAATTTCAACCCAAAAAGGAGGGCTTCCCAACAACTAGTCTAAGGGTGGGTGAAATCTACTCAAAGCACACAATATGGCCAATAGATCTAAGGTCAAGAGGGATAGGGATCTAAAGGTTAGATCTATTGAAAAGAGGTGTAGAAAACAGCAAGAAACCAAAGGGGAAAATGCTGAAAAATAGGTGGCAAAAGGCTACAAACTAAAGGGAAACGTAGGAAACCCTAAGGGGAGGACCAAACAAAACTGAAAAGAGGTGTTTTGGATGGAAAAATAACTGATCTGAAATGGATCTAAAAAGACAGGTTCATATCTGAAAAAAATAGCTGAAAAGAACTGAAATCTTAGAAGACCTACTTCAGCTAAACTCCTCCTAAAAAAGTGGAAGCGTACTGAAGCCCTAAGGGGCTTGGTTCATACTTTGAAGAGTAAAACTTGGCAAGTACAGGTCCAATATGGGTAAAGACGGAGGTCAGAGAACCCTGAACAATGCCCCAGACAAACTCTAAAAAATAACAGAAAAATCCCGCAAAAAGTTGAGGTCGCAGGTATTGACCCGTTTTCTGTTGAGGTCACAGTTTTTGGGTAGTTTTCCGCTACTTGAGAGTCGAGGTCGCAGGTTTTGGGCTGAAAAGTGCGACCTGCACTTCCACTTGTCTCTGTGGTAGGTTTCAGAAAAATTTGTTGTCTTTGTCGCGACTGATACCTATTAGTTGCGCAAATGGCCCAGAAACTCACGAAAGTTCGAATTTTTACTGTTTTAGGGTAAAAAAGGTTAAAAAAAACATCAAGGAATGAAAAATAAGAAGCTGAAGAAAAAAAATAGTGGCTGAAGAAGCTAGTCATGCAGGGATTTGAAAAGCAACAACGGTCGTAATTAAAAACCCTTGTGGAGTCGCCAGTTGTTAGAGTGAATTCTAATTGCAAGCGTATGAAAAAAGCTCACTTTAGTTGTGCATAACAAACAAACCTAACATCAAATGTGGCTATCAATTTCCTTAGATATGTAGTAGGTGATCAGAATAAATGCTACAAAAAATCCATATCTATGTCGTTAAAGACATTAAACAACGAAAAATAAACAAGAGTTGCTCCATACATCTAATAGACAAGACAAGAATTTATAAAGAATTTTTTGTATTATGACACCTGGGAAGGGAACACAGAAAGATGCTACTAGTACCCCTCAATGGGGTGGGTTCTTATATGTCCTTATCGCTTCAGATCCAATATCTCTCTTCCTTGATTGTGCAGAAAACCCAGACAAAATAGAACTCAAAGGGAGCTCACAAGAAAAAGTAGAAAAAATATGACAATGATGGAGGATGAAATTCAGACCAAAAGTATAGATCAAAAGGTGATAAAAAATGTAGTGAATGAATGGAAAAAACCTTCTATTTATAGCAAAATATTGAGTTAGTCTAGATATTGGTGCATAGTTAAAATATTATTAACCAAATCTAGATCCAACTTACTTGGAATATTTTATTATTTTTGGTGGAGGGAAAAGGAATTTAAAATTGGTTAAATCCCTTTATTTAGAAATAATAAATAAATAAATGATTTATTTATTATTTCAAGGATGAGGTTAAGGAATAATTAAATAAATAATGATTTGTTTAATTATTTAAAAATGATTTAGTCAAATTCAACAAGGAATATTATTAAATAATGATTTAAATAATTATTCCTAGAGAATAATAAGATAAATAATAATTTATCTAATTAATTCTCATGTTTTGGGTTAAATATGACTAGGAATATTAATTAAACAGTGGTTTAGCTAATTATCCCTAGAGGAAAATCAAACAAATAAGGATTTATTTAATTATTCCTCATGGGGTTTCCTATTTAGACCATAAATAATTTAATAAACTATGGGTTAGATCTTAGACTTTTGTGATCAATAGAGTAAAAGAGAATGCCTTTCAGATTAATGATATCATTTAGATTTGGTCGACATTTCGAGCCAACTAATGTGGTTCATCCTCAAGAAAAAGGTGAAAAAATCAATCAATCTGAAAGAATAAATAGTGTGGATGCATCATTGCCCGGTATTAGCCGTAGAAAACTAGCCGTTAATGAATTAGTTAATTAGTTAATAGGAAGTAATAATAAATATTGACTATATATATATATATATATTATTTATTTTTATTTTTTCAAGCATGAAAAACGTCTGGTCTATATTAATGTACTAGTACAAAATTTCTAAAAAGCCCACATATAGTCTGGTGAAGCATTTTCATGTGGCGAGAAACATCAAAAACAAAAATGTTTTCTATGAGTAAAAAAATCGCCCTCTTCCCCGTAGACATTCTCGTATTTCTGTGATCAGATTCAACATTTTTTTTCGCAAATAGTACCTTTCGATCCTTCTTTCATCCTATATTTCCATGTCCAAAACCTCCCTATGTTTTTAAACTATACTCGTATTGTCCTTTGTTTGCTATACCGTAAGCCGGCCTACCCACAATATGCCCACTATCCATCTCCGATCGTAATAGTTCTCTTGAAGTTGAAAATGCAATTACTAAAACCCATACCCGTATAATAGCCCCTCTTTGTTTTTTAAAATAATTTAAATTTTAGAAAATTTGTACCATGCCCCCTTGGCCCCAATACCCTTTGCCTCGAACAGTTCATAATGAAGTTCTCCTAAAGGGCCGCTCAGTCCTAATTTTGATAGTCGATCAACAGTCGAATTTTTTTCTCTGTAGATATGTGAGAATGTAATGGAGGAGAAAGAGTGGACCATCTCACTGATGCAGTCAATCCATGACGATAATTGAATAGGGGCCACGTTTTTATTATTATTTAAATGATCAATTAATATCTTCGAGTCTCCATAAATTCGGATGGAATCGATGCACAAGTGTTTTGTGAACCAAATCAGTCCCCATAAAGCCAGTGTCTCGTCCCTAGTATTTGTACCCAGGCCACCATACCAGTATAGTTTATAATGGCATAACGGGTTGATCATCAACCAAGCACCACAACCACGTATTCCATTCTGTGTTGCACCGTCGAAAAAACCAATATTGACCCAATAAATATTATAATAATAATTTTTTTCGACCTAATAAAAATTAAAATAATACAAATTTTATTATGCAATATTTAATTAAAAATTTTAAATTGATTAATAAATTTTTTATTTTAATAGATATTATAATAAAATGTATTACGTAATATTTAACTAAAATTATTTAATTGATTAATAAATATTAAAATAATAGATAAAACAAATAAATTTAAAAAGTATTTTGAAGAATTTATTACTAGGGGGGATTTTATTACTAGGGGGTAATATATGTACCTAAGAATAATTAAGATAAATTCGAGGGAAAAAATAAGACTAGGATAAATAAGCAAGTTGGGGAAAAAACACGATGTAATAATTAAATAAAAATATTAATCGATTAATATTAAAATAGTTTTTATTTATTTTTTTTTGACAAAGAATTATGAAGAATTTATTGCTAATATACATAGGGGATTATACAGAATAAAAAACATAAGGGGTAATATATACAAATATACACATGAAGAGTATAAAAGACAAAATCTAGGGACAAAGAAGACTAGACAAAAGAAGAGAAAGGAAAAAAGAAAAGAAAAGAGGAAAGGGGAGACCAGGAAAAATAAGCGAGAGGGGGGGGGGGGAAACATAAATTTTTTTATCTAGAGAGATCTGGAGTCCAGCTTTTACTCAGCTTGCAACCATCATCCCTATTGAGATTCTTAGCATGCCGCTCAATCTCAATGGCTTCCCTAAGCTTTCTGTGATGGAAGTGGTCAACCCTAGCGATGAATTTGGAGTCTTCAATGCAAACATGGTGATACGATTTATCCACATATTCTGCAAGAGCAGATGTGTGGGACCAATTGTGCCTAATGTCTGCAGCATGCTCCTGGATTCTCTGCCTGATGGATCTACCTATTTCACCAATGTAGGTTGTTCCACAAGAACAAGGAATCATGTAGACATCCTTCATGTCTTTAGGGTCGATAGGGTCCTTGATAGATTCGAGAGAATTTCTGATAGTACAAAGGGGTTTGAAAGCAGAGGAGACATTATTCCTTCTGAGGACATGGGCAATATTGTCCGTGGTTCCTTGGATAAAAGGGAGGTGAACCTTGGAAACCATATCCACTCGAGATGATTTTCCTTTTAATCCATTAAGGGCTTTTTGAAAGGCCCTATGGCCCTAAGGCTCCACTATTCAAAGTCGGCCTTCATGACTTCACTATTCAAATTTAAAATTTGGGCTTCCATCTAAAATATTTAAGTCGATTGTTCTCAAAGATTCTATCCATATTCTATATAAAGGCATCTCAAGGGTATGGTTTAATAGTGCACAAATAAAAAATATTTGGGTCAATCACTCGCGATTCTATGAAGTAAGAAGACATCTAAGAAAAGGGAAATTTTTGGCAGAGAGTCTAGATTTTATTATCTTGGGATTCACCTTTCTTTTGGAACAAGGGTTTCACTGGGATTTTCATTTTGTACAATTTCTCAGGAGGTCATGTATCATAATTATATTTTAGACCTGGAGAAATATGGTATACATTCTCAATTCCTTGCAGCACTATGGAATGCATCCATAACATAAGTGACCGATGATTCTTGGTCATGGGGATTCGTTATTCATTGGCAAGTTGCTTGAAAGGAAAAAATGAACTGTTGAAGGATGAAATCTTAGCCTATGCCCGCGATCCTCCTTTAAGTCACATCTGAAGTGATTAAAATCACCCATGGCTACATTGTGCGATTCTTTCATGAACATGTATTGAATCTTGAGAAACTCTTCCATTTTCTTGGAGAATTTGTTGTTTACTTTCAAATGATAGTAGGATATTGAAAATCCCTCTCGACACTCTCTCTGATGGTTTGTAGTATAAATCAAGAGAGACATCCATGAGACCGTGTATTTTAAAACTTGATTATGTATTCAAGACTCTTCAAATTGTTGAGGGCATGTATTGACGATGTTTTATAAATTCATTGTTAGAGCAGATGCCTATTTGATACCTTCAGAATTTTTTGAATATGGCATGAAATTATGAGGTCTTCACATTAAAATTAAAATTTACATCTTTCTCTAAATTATGGCCATATATCAACTCATGGAAGTAAGCTGAAGAGTTTGAGTTTTGCAGGTAATCTAAGACCTGTAATTGCCTCAAAAGGAAGGCAAATACAATAAGAGTAAACGTGGACAAAGGCCAAAGTTTTGTGCAACTATATGTTAATTTTTGAGTCATCTAATCCGAGTTAGACTTATCCCTAACCAAGGAAGTTTTGAAGTCATTTCTCCATGAAGTAGCCTTATAAATGGGTGCCATGATCTCTGGAATGATAACATTGAAATTGACCCGTGACATACTTAGTAGTCTTGATATAAGGCAACAATACAAGGAGCCTGGCTTTCGTAGTTAAGGTTTTATGATCAGATCCATGACATGTATTCGATTGGCATCAATATGAATTATTGTTCAACATATCTATTGGTTTGAGGCTTTTTTGAAATAGAAAGTATGAGACTCTACTAATGTAATCCCTTGTTGAGCATGCAAACCATTATGCGTTGAGACAACAAAGATTATGAACCAATAGTATCAAAGAAAAATGCATACACTTGTGCAAACATCATAGAGAAATATGTTATGCACTTGACCTGCAAAGAATATTAGAATGCCAAAAATATGAGAAAAATATTGCCAAAAATAGAAATAACAAATGAAATGAGACAAGCTATAAAGATATTATATTATTCAGAAGAATAATACAATGTTAACGTGCCTCTTCGAGGGGGAAACCTCCAACAGAGCATAGCCCAATTACAATAAAAATCGATGATACTCCCCTTAATATCTAAGACTATTTATAACTTCACAAAATACAAAACCTTAAATACTCGTGGTCACTTGCAAAATACAGGTTAACCACATTGTTTATTAACTATGGCCCATTTATAACTACTTGTGGTCCCTTTTCCATAATGCGACTCAACCACTTACACTCATTATTAATGCGGATAATCACTTATGGGATTTATTGACTCAACTAAGTAATTATGACTCTGAAGAGGCCCTTTGGGCTTATTACATAAATAAAGGGGTTAGGGTTGGACCCTAACATTCCCTTCCCCATCAAAATCAGCCTTGTACCGAAGGCTAAAGTTGCGGAAACTGCTGAAGAATAGTGTTTGGTTCCCATGTCGCATCTTATGGAGAGGTGTCTTTCCACTTGATGAAGAATTCCTTGATCTTGTGAACACAAAGATGTATTTCCTGAGTATCACGAACCTATTTGGGTTGGAGCCAAAGTGAACCTTCTTTGTCCAATTTTGGCAGAATTTCCTGAACCCTGCAATTGTTCCCCACAACTTTCTTGAGGTAGGAAGCATCAAAGTATGGGTAGATTTTTGAAGTGGTAGGCAGGGCTAGTTTGTAAGCTACTATGCCGATATATTGAATTACCTGATAAGGCCCATATCATTTTGGGGCTAATTTTTGGTAGCCTTTTTCTTTGAGCGAGGTCTGCTTATAAAGATAGAGTCACAAAAAATCCTAGTCACCCACTTGCGATGACCTCTCTGAATGACGTTGCTCGACCTGTTGCTTCATATTATTTTGAGCTTGATGTATATTATGTTTGAGACGAGCGAACATGGTGGCATGGTTTTATAGGAGCTTATCAACTACCTGTACTTTGGAAGATCCGGGGAGATAAGAAGTCGATGAAGGTGGGAGTTGGCCATACACTGTCTCATATGGTGTCATCTTGGTGGCTACATGATGGTTAGTATTATGCAACCATTTAGCTAAAGGTAGTAACTATACCTATTGATGATGATTTTCTGAAGTGAAGCACCGTGGATAGGTCTCCAAACATTCGTTGACTGCTTCAGTTTGGCCATCTGTCTAGGGATGATAAGCGATACTCATTTGGAGTTGTGTGCCCTGTAGCTTTTATAGTTCCCGCCAAAAATGCTGGTGAAAGTGGGGTCTTGATGAGACACAATGGAATTCAGCATTCCACGCAGTTTGAATATTTGATCCATGAAAAATTGAGCCACCAATGTTGGGGTAAATGGGGGTAGTAAAGTGAAAAAACAAGCATATTTGGAAACTATGTCAACAACCACCATGATAACTGATTTGTTGATCGATTTTGGGAGACTCTAATGAAATCCATGGAAAATATGTCTAGACGGAAGTAGGGAGTGGAAAGTTTTGTAAGGTTCCTGATAGCTTAATCGTTTCCCATTTGTTATGCTGGCATACTTCACATTCATCTACAAAAGTGAGAATTTCGTGTTTCATTCTGGTCAAAAATAAAGAGTGGCGTGCTCATGCATAAGTCTCCTAAAATCCTAAATTTTCTGCGGCGGGAGAGGAGTGCATCTCTTCCAAGATGTGGGTATTTTAAGGTGGAGTTTTGGGAGAGCACTACACAATCCTTATAGTGAAGAAAATCATCCTTCTAGGAGTAATCCTCTAAGGAATTAGGGTCTACTTGTATCCTATTGATGAGTTTGGATAGAGAGGGGTGGGAGAACCATTTATGATGGGCTTGTTCAATCCAATCTGGTACGGGCAGAGAGAGGGATAAAAGGGTTCCATATTCCTCAAATTGGCGAGATAAGGCATCAACGAATCATTTTCACATCCCTTCTTGTATAATATATCATAATCATATCCCAAAATTTTTGTGTGCCATTTTTTTTTTTTGGCAATGATAAATGCTACTCCAGGAAATATTTTAGGCTATGATGGCCAATGAAAATTTGGAAACATCGCCCCAATAAGTATGGTTGCTAACTATCTACTGCATGTAAGATGACCATCATTTATTTCTCATACGTAGATTGACCTAAATGCTTTCCACTGAGTTGTTGACTAGCGAAAGCCAGTGGTTAACCTTCCTGCATTAATACTTCTCTAATACCTATACCTGAAGCATCACATTCAATGAAAAAAGGTTTTGTTAAGTATGGCAGGGCCAATACTAGAGTGGATCACATGGCCTATTTGAGAGCCAAGAAGGTCTACTGAGTTGCGTCGGTCCTTTGTTGAGAACATTAGTGAGGGGCTTGGAAATGAATCCATAATTTTCTAACAAATTTGTGATAGTATCCCGTGAGACCTAAGAAGCCCCTCAAGCTCTTCAAGGTTTTTGGTTGGGGCCAATATTGCATTGCATGAATATTTTTTGAATCAAAACTCACTCCTTCACGACCCACAATGTGTCCCAAATACACCACTTATTCCATGCAAAAGGAACACTTGGATAACTTGACAAATAATTTGTGATCCTATAGAATTTGAATGTCAACACGATGAAGATGTATGTCCCATGCTATGTTGTAGATGATGATGTCATAAAAAAAGACCAGGATGAACTTTATGATATATGGTTTCAAAAGGTGGTTCATGAGGCTTTGAAAAGTGGATGGGGCATTACAAAGACCAAATGGCATGATCGGGAATTCATAATAGCCTTCATGGGTTCTGAAGGATGTCTTGGGAATGTCATCTTCCTTCATCCGCATTTAATGATAGCCTGAGCGAAGGTCTAGCTTGGTAAAAAATTTGGCACCATGGAGTTCAATAAGTAGATGTTACATGTTATTTTTTCACCATGAAATTTGACTGTCTGTATAGGTCTATCACTGCCTATATCATGCTCCCTTAGAAGTCAAAAATCTTAATGTTCCTGAATCAAGTTTTGGAATTAGAGAAAAGCTCTATAAAACCCTTAAAAGTCTACCTCCGCACTTTTTCTAGCCTTTTCTCGCGGGTTCGCGGATACTTGGTATATAAGCTGCGGCAAACCCGCACGTTTTTCTACTATTACCTACGGACCCCTGTGAAATGTCGAATAAAAGAAAAAATAAATTCTAGAAGCCTAGCTGGTCGAATATTCTCCCAACTGGAAGTTTCTAGAGGTGCGATCAGTTCGAGCTTTATCCCTCCACTCATGGAGCTTATCCCTTGGTCCATGGAGCTCAAATCCCTTCATGAGAGGAATCCATCCCCCTCTTCATGGAAACTAAACTACCTACATTTCCCTATAAATTGAGCTCAAGTTTCAGGTTGAAGGGTAGCTTAAATATTGTAAATGAGTTGCTGAAGAAATTCCAAAGGGTGCATACTTTTTACACTAGTAAACTGTTGTTGGCATAAGAATGATCACACCCTTGTGTCCATAACTCTATGCTTGTATGCAGAGAGGAAGGCTTGCCAAACTGAAGGAGGAACGATTGTTCAGGACCCCGAGAGAAACCTGTACAACATCAAGGCATTAGGTTGTAAGATTACTCTCTTTATTCAAGATAATACATATGGATCTCTTTTTCTCATTGAGTTGTTCCTATGCTTATTGAATAACATTAATACTTAGACTCCTTTATCACTAATTTGGATTAGATTTTATTTATTATTATATGTTGCAGATGCTTTGATTCTTTTGTCTTGTCTTTGATTCCAAGTTCTACTTATTGAAGAAGCCTCTTTGGAGCGATTGGATAAAATACTGCATCGAATGTTGGATTTCAAGGTAGGGGCATGTCCTCTTTACTTTCTTATAATAATTATGAAATGCAATTAGTCTAGAGAAAAAGGTTTCCAAATGGGTGTTTGTTTCTAACTATTCGTTGAATACTAGGGATATCGCTCTCGTCCACAAGAGGGATTAATCCGCATAACAAAATGGCGACTCCACTGGGGAAAATAACTTAGTTTTCTTTCTTTATTTTCAGTTTGAGTTTTAGAGTTTTCTGATTTTGACTTATCTGAGATTGGGTTGGGTAGATAAATTTTAAGAATCCGTAAAAAGAAAATTTGATTATCTATTTTAATGAATTTTTCCTTGCCTCCTCGATTCTCAGCAAAAAACAGTGCGGAAACCTCCACAAGTTTTAATTCAAAATAGTGCGGTACCACTCTGTTTTCCATTAGAAACTGCAGACCCCAGGAATTTTTTTTGAAAAAATTAAGATTCTCTTTTTAAGAGCCAGATCACCTGATTCTTTTTGTTTTCCCCTAATCTATCTTAGATGTCAAATCTTATGTGTGAATTTATTTTCAGCAACTTTTGCATTTGTGTGATTTTATCATACTATTTGCATCTTATGAGTGAGAAGTTTGCCCTACTTTATTGCTGCTCCATACAAGATACCTTCATTTACCTAAGCTTACTGGTATGATGATATTGTCTTTCTGAGTCATTAAAGCCATTGCAAACCTTACTTTTATGAAAATTGATCCCTTTTTCATTTGCAAATTTGGAAGATATTTAGCTTACTAAAGCCTGATTTTCACACCAAAGCATTTTTGGATGTTTTAATTTCTGCTGAGATAAGTAGAAAATTTTCTTAGTCTGATCACAAAATAGGAGAAAACATCCTCAAATATTCTAGATAGACTTCAAAATTCAATTTTTCTTTGATTTTGAATTTTATGTTTTTAGAGTTTTTAGATATTGTTTTCTTTTGGAAATGGTTTGTTTATTGATTTGTAGTTTTTGATCTAATTGTTCAAGGAATTTCATTTCAAAGAGTAATTGATCATTTTTTCAAATTGCGTTCTTTACGAAAACGTCTTCTTTTCAAGAAATTTTTTTATAAATGAAAGAATTGGTGCTTTCAAAATTGTTAAATCTCTCAATATTTCCCTTAAATAAAATTCATTGAAAAGAAAAGAGTTTTCACTTCTCATTTAGATGCATTTAGTGTATTTTTGAGTTGGGTCACAAACATCATTGAAGTTTCAACTCCATACCTTTTGTCTTAAGCAACAACCAAATTAAAAACAACGCTTTAATAAAATCAATCTAGATATTTTACATTTTCTAGGGCTCATTCCACCAATATAGCTTAGGCTAGTGTTTTGGAATAGGTTGTAATTAACATTCCAAGACAGTTTAAACAAACAAGTAGTCTCTTGTGGTAGGAAAATCCAATTGTAGCATTTGTGCTCTAGGAAGATCTTCTTAAAAGATTCAAGCACAAGATCATGTAAGAACCAGTGAGGTAATCATATCTATCTCATTTGGAAAGTTAGCAGATGTGCACATAATACAAATGGTAAACCTTAGATAGACCATTGTCTAGGAGCCTGGGGTCACTTGTTGGAAAACCTTGGATTTACCATATCAAGGAGCCTTCAAGGGGATCGAGCTTGTTACTCTACCCTTGCGTCTATATCGGATCGTAGACTGTTCCCCCAGGTACATTTGTTCCCGTTGGTGACCTTATTGGCTATAATCTTCAGGATTTTTCCCAAGGTGACGATGGAGGGAAGGTGCCACTGTACCTGGAATAGACGTCGGCTAGAATCACTTGGACTTTCCAGAGGGATCTCTTCACTTCGAGATGGAATACGTGGAGGGACTTGCACCAGACTGTTTCATTAAGCAGATTGTCAGGGTAACTGTTCCAATTGCTAAGTTTTCCATATTAGAATTCTACGACGTTGGATTTCATCACCTACTAGTGTTTTTAGTGTGGAAACATACTGTTTGTGTGTGGATTGTCTCCTAGATTTTGTATGTTTGTGTTTGATTTGATTGTTTCCTTAGTGACTTTAGGTTTATTTTGTTGAAATTTTGTTTGATTTTGTGTGTTAAACTTTTAACCGTGGCTGAATTACCGAGACACTCCCGTAGAATGCAAGGGAAACCCCCCGAGTACACACCAAGTCAATTAGAAAAGCTTAAATATGAGAGAGGCCAACCATCAGGGACTAGATCAACTGAAAAAGAGGAAACATCAGTAATAAAACATCCTGATTATGAAGTAGATCAACCTCAAACAACAAAAAGTTATGTAAGAAAAATAGAATTTTTTGAATTAGTTGAACTTGCTTCCACAACTAGTGAATTATCAGCTACTGAACCAGAAATTTCCGAACCTGAAACTAAACATGCTACATCTGAGCTTGCTTCGGAGTTCATAACCCCAACCCTTGATCATCCTCATTCACCTTGAGTGAAGCTTCACATCACTGAGAACCTTCCTCCTGGCCTCATTATTATCGAAGAGTTTACTGACATAGAAGAAGAAGTTATACTTCCTTCACATCAAGAATCTTTAGATCTAAGGCCAAGTGAACTGATTTACTATTATATCCCTTTCAAACAGGATCCTTGGTATTATCAGTTAACCTAATTTCTACACAATACTGGTCTCAACTATTTGCCACCTTGTATTCCTTTTTACGCCATACCCAGAGGTAATTATAAACCTTCATTAAACATGTATTGTGAATCATCCATGTTTTTTGCACCGCCGGAAACTTAGTTGTATGGTGGTCCATCTATTCCTTCAGGATACCGGTCACTTTCTTGTACTTTTTCAAGAGCATCTCTCTCTCTCGAAAAACTTGTACAACCACCTGGTCCCAATGAATCTCATACCAAAACTTTGAACACGGAACAAGTATACATGATGTGTGGAAACATTCCTAACCCTGACCCTCAAAGTAGTAATTTACCGCCTGGGGGACAATCTAAAGGTAGTAATTTACTGCTTGGGGGGCAGCCTCAAGGTAGTAATTTACCACCTAGGGGGCAACCTAAAAGACATTACATACCTCAAGGGCAGTACATACCTCAAGGAAAATATCAACCTCAAGGGCAATACTCAATTCAGGGTCTGCAACCTCTTCAAGGAAAATACCCTATGCCAGGGCAACAACCTCTCCAAGGACAACAACCTCCTTTAGGGCCGCAGTTTTATTAAGAACAACAATTTTTTCAAGGAGGCCAACCTTTTAGCGAAAATTTTCCAGCAAATTATCAAACTTACGTTCCGAATTATCAACCTGGTTATGGTCCATCTTACGCATCACAACCTTCAATGGGAAATTTTTATCTTGGGGTAAATACAGTGTGGAATCCATTGTTGAATCAACAAAATTTACAACCTACTATGCAAGTACCTTATAATCAGCGAGGTCAGCCAATTTCTTACACTCAAATCCAGCAACCTATCCAACCTATGCTTCAAATTATACCTTAGGTATCTGCAAACCTGGTCCAAGTACACCTAGAAATCCACCCCAAACTACTACATCAACTTCTGTCCAATAGCCCACCACACCTATCCTTGGATTTTCTACAGCCCCTATTTCTACAGCCTCTCAAGTATCACAACTGATCCCTCAAGTCACTTCTCATCAAACTGGACTCACAGTTCAGATTACTGTTCAAATGTCTGCGGGACAACCTAGTACAATTACAATTGTAACAAGCCAACCTTATACAGGTCAGTTTTTTTATCAACCGTACCCTGGTTACACATATCAGATACCAAATCAACCTCATTATGGTATGACTAACCTTGGTTATCCGGAAGGCATTCCAATCCCAACTGCACATGCTATTCCAAGTTATCCTAGATATCCTCCTCCTGGTACTGGTATAATTCCTCAAGGTTATCAGTTTTCTCAATAGGACCCTAACCGTCGGTTACCATACATAGAAACTTTGGATTTATCAGATTTGTCGCGCCTTACGAACGATCTGATTTATTACCCTCCGTTTTGGCCGCTAATGCCAAATAAGTTGCCCAGTGATATTCCTAAGTTCGAAGGTAAATCAGGAGAAGACCCCTCAAACCATGTCATGACTTACCACTTCTGGTGTGCATCCAACTCTTTAATTGATGATTCCATTCGATTAAGACTGTTTCAAAGAACATTGATAGGTTTAGATGCAAAGTGGTATATTGAACTACCTTGTGGCTCATTCAACAATTTCAATGCTTTAGCAATAACCTTTTTAACACACTTTCAGTTGCCAGTCCGTTACGACAATGGCATAGAACTCTTGACTTCATTAAAACAATCTACATCTACATACATTTCAGATCACATACATGAATGGAGATATAGAAGATGTTTAGTGAAAGTTTCCATTTTGGATCAGATCTTAGCAGAATGGTTTATCAAATATTTACTTCCAAAGATCACTGAAGATGTGGCTAAGGGAGGTGTTGTTACAGAAGAACATTTCATAGCTCAAGCATAGTACTTAGACCTTGTATATACACAGTCGGGTACTTTATATGAAAAAATTCCTGACTGACTGCGTCCAGGTCAAATAACTACAACTCCTTCAGGTTATCATGCTGCAAACAGTGTAATCGGTTTAGTTAGAGCTAATAAGAGTAAGAAGAAGTCCTCCAAAACTACTTCTCCCATTATAACTTTACCAGATTCACCGATATGAGATTCTTCCCTTGAAACTTCTGTCGACATTCATGTTGTAGACTCATCTACAACTAAATCCAAAACCAGTAATAAGAAGAAAGGAAAGAATAAAAATAAACAAACTACATCTCCCAAAGAGAAAACCGAAAAGAATGAACCAGCTGATGAAAAATGGAAACCTCGTTATCCTTTTCTTATCTGTGACGAGGATCACTATACTAAAGTGTATCCACATCGGTCCAAGGTCTCTAAGTTTGTCAAAGGTTCATCCACACCCACTTTCTTGAAGGATCCTTTTCCCACTCAAGATAGTAAAATGATAGGTTCTTCTTCACATTCATCAACATATATTTTAATGATGTCTGAGGTTATGGTTGCGACGAGATCTCAAGATTATGGAACTAAAAATCATGTAATTGGTAAAGAGACAAAAAATTCTAGTCAAACACCAGCTATATCTCCTTCAGTTTCCTAACCACTTCAAATCGAGAAACCTAATCCTGATCTAGTGATTAAACCGCCTGCTAAAGGTGTACTTCGGAAGTAAGCTTTCAATCCATATGCGAGAGCTACTGAGTATTAAAGCATTGTTGAATATTTGGCGATATCCTCTTCAGGGATGTCGGCCTTAGAAGTGCTACAATCATGTCCAACACAAAGGAAATTACTATTATAAGCTATCAGATTTATTGATCCTCAGGATTCTAACCTCATGGTCTTTGATATAGAAAATTTTACACCTAGACTCCCTCATCAAATGGCTTTTCAGATACCAGTATTAGCCAAATCCAGACCAGTTTTTCGTATTGTAATTGATGAGGGAGAATCCACGTGCATAATGTCATTAAAATGTTGGAAAACTCTCGGTTCTCCGACACTCAACCAATCCCCTACAATCCTTAAAGCCTTTGATGGAAGAGGATTTCATCCTTATGGAATACTCCAGGATTTACCTATAAAAGTAGAAGGAAAAACTGTTAATCTAGATGTGGAAGTTGTTGATGCCCCTCTTGACTACAACCTTCTTTTGGGTCATAGTTGGTCTTAAGTCACGACTGATGTCATTTCATCCATCTTTTGGTTAATCATGTTTCCTCATAAATGAAAGATTGCGAAAATCGATCAGTTTTCATATTATTCATCAGACCCTGCTTCTACAAACAGTATCCAACATGTTGGAAAAACAACTATCCCATACGAAGATGTTGGTGTAGTTTTAGTAAAGGACTCCGCTCTAATGGGAAATTTATCTATTTATCCACCCAACATACCACGTACCATTGCCAATATCAATACGATCTCATCAAGCATTATACCATTCAATGACACTTGGGTAGTGCCTTCAGAATTAGAACTGGATTCTTTATGGCGAGATGCCTTTGAGTCCTTTTTAAATGGCATATGTAGCAGTGCAGTCGTATTCTGACACACTTTCAACTACTCCTGATAAAATAAATGTGATCACCAAAGAATATTCCTCACTATCAAACTAAGCCTTTGGCATCATTTTCTGATCCCTTTCAACATGTGTTTCGGACTGATGAAAGTATTCAAGAATTTTTGTCATTGGATGATCTACCCTGGGAAGATCTAAATCATAGATCTTGTTTTTTACCTGATCTTGATAGGTTTGAGAACGATTTTGCATCTATTTTTACAATTTATTATGTCAAGGAACCACAAAATCCTATTTTTATTACACATTCGAATTCTAAAACTAATTTGGTAAATATTTATAAAACTATTCCTATTGACATATCAGTTAAAGTAGGAATTATTGAAAACATTCATATAGGCACTTCTTGCACTATTGAAGAGATTAACACATACAAAGCCCTATTTCAAGAATTCCGAGACATCTTTGCCTAGTCTTACGAAGAGATGACATGAATCAATCCTAAGATTGTCATTCATGAAATTAAGAGATACCCAAATGTTAAGCCTGTTAGACAAAAATTACGTCCAGTACATCCGCGAAAATCTACTGCTATCAAAGCTGAAGTTGAAAAGCTATTACGAGTAGGATTTTCTTATCCAATTCCATTGACATATTGGGTATCTAGTATAGTTCCTGTTACAAAGAAACAAGGGACTATACGAGTATGCGTCGACTATAGAGACATTAATAAAGCATGTCCAAAATACAATTATCCTACATCCTATATCGACCAAATTATCAATGATTGTGCCAGAAATGAAATTTTCTCATTTATGGATGGATTCTCTGGTTATAACCAAATCAACATACTCCCTGCCGATCAACCAAAAACAACGTTTATATGTCCTTGGGGAACATTTTCTTATTTCAAATTACCTTTCGGATTAAAAAATGCTGGTCCAACTTTTCAAAGAGCTATGTCTTATGATTTTCATGATATCAAACATATTGTACAGCCTTATCTGGATGATTTACCTGCTCACTCTTTACACGTAGATTATCATCCTACACACTTACGAGCTATATTCATGAAATGTAGGAACTACAAAATTCGTTTGAACACACACAAATGTGTTTTTTTGTGTGCAATCATGATGATTACTTGGATTCATCGTTTCGAAAGATGGCATTCGTGTGGACCCCTCGAAGGTTGTGGCCATCATCAATTTACCTCCTCCTTCCACACTTCTCCAACTCCAAAGTTTGCAATGGAAAGAAATTTTTTTACATAGGTTTATCCCGAACTATGCTGAGTTAACAAAAGGTTTTACCTGGTTGTTGAAACAACGTGTTCCTTTTATTTGGGATGAGATTGCTGATAAATATTTTGATGCATTAAAACACGCGTTGACCCATGCACCGTTATTGCATCCACCCAATTACCACCAAGACTACTTTTTATACTTAGCTGCCTATGATTCCACCATTGGAATGGTTTTGGTTCAAGAGGATGAATCTCACAATGAGCATGTGATCTATTATCTAAGTCGAAATCTCAACCTGATGGAAATCAAACATTTGCATGTGGAGAAATTGGCCTTGGCAGCAGTGCAAGCTGTCCAATGATTTTGTCACTACATATTGTTACGTAAAACAACTGTGATTTCTAATTGCAACCCGGTGATGTATATTTTGACAAAAAAATTACTCGGGGGCAAATAATCTAAATGGATTGTTATCCTACAAGAGTTTGATTTGGAATTCAAGAAATCTAAATCAAAGAAATCATTAGTGTTTGCAGAGATTATGTGTGGCTTTCCCAATATTGAGACATAAAATGTGGTAGAGAATCCAATCGCAGATGAATCTCTCTTTCTTATCAGTACATTAGATCCATGGTATGGAGATATCATTATATATCTTCAAACCCAAACCTTTCACCCAGATATTTCATGTTCAAATCAACGGAGAATCCGATATCAATCCAAACAATACATTATTGTTAGAGACACTCTTTATCATTGTGGTGCGGATTCTATTTTTCGACGTTGTATAACTCATGAAGAGGCTGAAAAGGTTTTGAATGATTGCCACTCTGGAGCGTGTGGTGGCCATATGTCTGTGTTTGCCATGACCCAAAATATATTGTGGGATGGTTATTTTTGGCCATCATTATTCAAAGATTGTATTATTGCGGTCTGAAAATGCCACAATTGCCAAATTTTTGATCGAAAGATGCATGTGCCTCCAGCTCCTCTTCACCCAATCATTGATGTCGGTCCTTTTGCGAAATGGGGCATTGATTTCATTACATGTAACCTTCACTCGGCTGGGGAGCATGGCTATATTATTCTTATTGTAGATTAATTTACCAAATGGGCCGAGGAAATGCCTACATTCGCGGCAGATGGAAAAACTGCAGCTACCTTCGTATTCAATCATGTGATTGCTGATTTCAGTGTACTTCAAGCTATTATCACAGACCATGGGAGTCATTTTTGAAATACTACAATGAACGAAATTTCCGATCAAATTGGCCTGAACCATGATAATTCTACTCCATATTACCCACAGGCTAATGGTCAAGTTGAAGCCATCAACAAGGTTTTAACCACCATGATTAAACGGATTATTGGAACTCACAAATCGAATTGGCATACCATGATTTTTTCGGCACTATGGGAATATCGAACCTCGGAAGAAAATGCTACAGGGTTCACTCCTTTTCAACTTTTCTATGGTTTATAAGTTGTGTTAGCCATTGAATGCAAAATACCATCACTCAAATTAGCCATTGAGTTGTTACCAGCTACCTCTAAAGAGGAAAAATACTTTTTGTACTTAGCACAATTAGATGAGACTCAGTGCACAGCTGCATTAGCTACAGAATATCATAAGAAACGTGCGAAATCTCAGTATGTTCAAAGTGTTAACTCTCGTGTTTTTTCAGAAGGTGACCAAGTTTTAGTATACGATCAAGTAACGATACGCTCGGTGCTGGAAAATTTGAAGCGATGTGGCATGGTCCCTACATTGTCAAGCTTGTGCTTGCAAAATGAGCCTATGAATTGACTGATTATGACAGGGTCTCTTTAGATAAGCCCATAAATGGTCTTTATAATAAGATATATTATGATTGACTTTTGTGTGAAGATCTCTCTTGTACAATAGTTACTTTTTAGAATAGTGTGCCTTAGATTAGAAAAGTGTGCCTAGTTTATTTTTCCTGTTACTGCTTATCTTGATTACTCTTGATATTGCAGATGTCGACATTCCTTCAAACATACATTGGTTTTGCTGATGGTGCCTATCGTAGTACACGAAATATCTCTTCTGCGGCTTGGGTTATCTATTCACCTACCGATGAGTTAGTTTCTATTCATGGGGTATGCCTTGGTAAAACAACGAACAATATTGCAAAATATAGCGTGGTCATTGAGTTATTATATGATGCTATTTCATTTGGTATTCGACGTTTGATCATTTGGTTGGATTCAAAACTCATTGTATTACATTTAAAAAAGGTATATGCAATTAGAAATCTAGTGTTATTGAGATTATTTTTGAAGGTTCGTCTCTTGGAACGACAATTTGATTACATCGAATATCAACATATTTCAGGAAATTTAAACACTTTGGCTGATTCATTAGCTAATCGTGTTCTAAATAGACATTTGCAGCATTAACAAAGTAAACCAAAACAACATTCGATCCATGTTGAACAAGATACTCAGAGAAAATAGTAATATCATTATCATAGATAAGGTTTGTTTTCAAAAAATATTACATCGTCTATGATCATAGGTTCAAACACCT
This sequence comes from Pinus albicaulis, assembly GCA_034641835.2. Classification (NCBI taxonomy): domain Eukaryota; kingdom Viridiplantae; phylum Streptophyta; class Pinopsida; order Pinales; family Pinaceae; genus Pinus; species Pinus albicaulis. Next base: position 32,187 of record JAXQQM020089754.1, read on the forward strand.
TATGATCTAATAGATACTAATACAAAAAACAAAAAATGTTGATCCAAAATGATCATCCACTATCCGTGATGATGATCATGGTAATAGACTATGACATGCGCCACCTTGCACATAAATCTCCTAAATGGTCCTGGAACACCTGTCACATGTATCTGAAGCCTGAGAGGAATATCATCTGTTCCTGTCTTAGGAATGTCTATGGTCAACCTCTCAAGGTTGTGTTCCATATGTGCTAGGATCTCTACAGCTTCATCCTATGGAGGTGCTATAGGTTGTGCTTGTCACCTATGAAAGCGACGAAGTGTAGTTGGTCATTGTGGACCGAAATTTGCATTTAAATATTTTTGTCAGTTTGGACGATTAAAAACAAATAAAAAATAAATTAAAAACATCAAAGTAATTTGCTTACTTGACTCATCCCGCTATGCCCCTAGAGGCAAATATGTCTCAGGATCACCTCTGTAATCCATTCCTGTATATGGGAAGTCTTCTATGGTGAAGACTTGATTCCTAAGCCACATAAAGTATGATGGAGTAAACCAAACCACTAAAATTCCATCGCCACCATGGTGAGCCATTAATGCTACCCACCGTACCATCTGAGGTTCTCGAGGTTCCCCACGATCTACTGGAATCAGCTGAGGAGCGAGAAGCGAGATTCTCTCTAAAGAAAATGAAATGAGAATGGCACCATACCAGAAGTTTTTCAACTTTGTGTTCTTTTCTCTAGTTAATTGGCCTTTCATGTTGGCCAATAATCCTTCACACCAATTAAATACGGTCCCTTTGAGACACTCTACTGTGGTCTGCATTTTTGATTTAGTGGCTACATGTGGAGCTGCACTCCCGCACAATCTATTTACTGTAAATGCAATCACTTTGAAATCTAATCACAAGATAGTTTTAATATCTACGCGACTATCATTTAAGTCTGCCTCATCACTGCAATACTGTTGTTTGTAGCTGGTAACAAGAAGGCCTCCCTGTCTGGCCGCAAATAAGGATATACCTCCTCCTCTCCAGGACAATTCGGTAAGGAAATAAATGTCCTCTAGCTCAATTTCGAGCCGGTGGTCACCAATGATGAAGCATTGGTCTTGAACTTCCCATGCATTTACGAGCCATGTCATCAAATCTACTTGTGCTTTCATACCTTGGATAGCCCAAAACTTATATAAACCACATTTCTGCAGTGCACGTATTGTCGCAGCATCATCCATAGCTCCATTGTCTATAAGCTCATGTTCACGTTCTCACCACTCCAAGATGGTGGAACAACCTACAAATCAACACATTTGAAAGTTAAAAACCATTTGGATGCAAAACATGAACCATTTTTAAGAGAATTTTTGAATTTTAAAATGTTCACGGCACCCCCACAGTTTATGTGAGCAGATAGTGCAGATGTCTGCACACGCTCTACACTAAAACCGTAACAGCCTGATAGTTTTTTATTTAAAAAATTATCGGGGTCTGCAGTTATCGCATGCATGACCTGTGGACCCCTGAGAGCGCATTTTTAAACACAAAATACTCCTAAAAAATGAAATTGAGACTGAAAAATAAAAATTAAATGGATAGAAATGAAGATTAAGATGATGTGGATTACCTGGTTCTGGTGATTTGAAGAATGGATGGTCGGTTCTCCCGATATTTGCTCCGGAACTTTTTAGCCAAAATCTCTCAACGCACTGCTTTGAACACAAAAGGTGAAAATGATTTTGTTTTAACTCCTTTTTATAGCTTTTAAATGAGTAAAATATTATATTTTATTTATTTTTCACTTTAAAAGGTCATTTTTAAAATATTTTTAGTTCTTGGAAAGTGGCATGTATAATATTTTGAGTTTTTGTGCAGGATACAGGATTTTTTGGTGAAAATAATTATTTTGACACTGAGTATACTTTTATCACTTTTTCAGGCTCTTGAAAATTACGAAAAAGCGAAACCTAGGAGTTCTCTTTTAAGTCCTTTTCAGACTCTGTAAATATGAAAAGACGCCGAGTACTTGACTATTCGAACTTGTCAAAGTAAATGAATAGTCGTCCTTTCAGTATAAGTTTACCCCTTTTCCAGACTGAAATGGAATAATTACGAAAAATGTATATGTTGACTAATCATGGTCAATAGAGTTCTCTCCTGCATTATTTTATCCTTTTTCGGGACTGAGAGACTAAATTTACGAAAAAGAACAACTATGGAGTTTACTTATGTTTTTCTTTTGACTCCCTAAAACTGAAAAACACCAAGTTTCTCCTATACTTTACTCGTTAAAATTTAATAGTAAAGGACCTGTCGATTACAAACATAACCGGACCAATCCTTCTTAGGGTTTGATTTTAATACTAAGATGGACTCATTCGAAGGATGAGCTTATACAAACAAGCAAATTTTATCCTCCTCAAGCTTGTAAAAAATAAAGAGGTATTTTCCAGTAATGGTGGGGGAAAAAGAGAGAAAAAGAATCCAGTTGTCACCCTTGTTTAGAAAGCAACATGCCACTCTTGAATAGGACACTTTATCACACTTGTACCTGGGTTGGGAAATCATTTGTCTAACAGTTAATTGGACCACATTGAAAGTCTTTAGTTGGTTTCTGGGTATTAGCTTTAAGTCAAATGCTGCCAAACCATCTGCAGTGTCGTTATGTGTTCAAGAGAGAGTTAAAATAAACCGTTCATTGCAAACACTTGTCTCCATTCACATTGACCATATTTGAGTCAGTCCTTGCAAATATTTCTTCAAAACTTGATCTAATGGTTTCGTGTCATAGGATTTCCTACGATGGATCACTTTCTATCGACGTCATCTCATCATTTAGAAAGTTGATCTAGAATCCTATTAGTACCATGAAATTTGCATGCCCTAATGGCAGGTTTCTCGCCTTCGATGACAGGTTGCATCATTGATCTTCGATCGTACGATTCTATGAGTGTTCGACTGCAAATCATTCATTCACACTTCATAGATTGTACTGGAGTACTTTGAGAGCCATTTTCATTATTGGAGGTTTCTCTCACACTTATTAACAGTTCATGTCATTGACTAGTAATCAAGTGGTTTCTACCATGTTCGACTTTGACACAATCAATCACATGGATATATTCGTACTAGTTCGAAAAGCGGAAATCAAGACCCTGGATCTAGTTTCCACCATCCAGGCTGCGAGGAGTTTTATTATTCATGATACAATAGACTACTCAAGACAGATGGCTGCGCCATACTGTGTCTACTTTGATGTAATATTGAAACCATATATGTACCAAAACATTTAGTTAGTTTTTATATGAGTATGGGAATTAATACCTAAGTGATGATATATATATATGTGTGTGTGTGTGTGTATTTGC
>JAXQQM020080379.1:0-174133 GCA_034641835.2 Pinus albicaulis
TGGCCAGCTTTGACCACCCGATACAGTTGGATCTGCTGTTGACGAGTGTTCTTGATTTGCATGTCCATAATACAATCTGTGGTGGCCTGTTCCATGCAGTCTGGGTTTAACTCTGTTGGTGTGAGTTGTTCTGCAATGTCCGAGGTGTCCAGTAGAGGTGGAAAGTAAGGACGAAGGCGATCCACATTGAAGACTGGGTGCAGACCAAGGAATGGTGGAATACTAAGCTCGAATGCATTGTTACCTACAGCCTTGGTGATGGTGTACGGCCCGTATCGGAGTGGGCGAAGCTTGCGGTGAGGTCCAGTGAGGCGCTCCTTCTGCAAATGTAGCCATACTTTGTCGCACACCTGGAAGTGGTGTGGCACCCGGTGTTGATCATGGCGCTGCTTGTACTTCGCATTGGCTCTGTCCAATATATCATGAACCTGTTGGCGGATGTGTTGAATGCGCTCGATGAAGTTACTTGCTTTGTCAACTTCAGACTGGACATGAGCTGAATCGGCCTGAGCAGCTGCAAATGGCATGGCTACGTCAATGGGACATAGTGGCTGGAATCCCAAGCCCACCTGAAAGGGGCTATGGCCAATTGAACTGTGGAGAGCACGGTTATAACTATGTTGTACATAAGGGAGGCTCTCGTCCCATGTGCGTGGATGCTTTGAATTGTACATGCGCAGAATGTGTACAATCATTTTGTTGACGACCTCTGTCTGGCCATCTGTTTGGGGATGGAAAGCTGTGGAATTGGTGAGCTTTGTGTCCATCATTGACCAGAGGCTGGACCAAAATGTGCTGAGGAACCTGCTATCTCGATCTGATATGATAGACTGTGGGATCCCAAAGTGCACCCATACTCGTTCAAAGAAGAGTTTAGCGGTGGCTTCTGCTGTGATATTCTTCTTACAGGCCGCCATGATGGCCATCTTTGAGAATCTGTCAACGACCATGAAAACACAGTCATTTCCATTCTTAGTAGAAGGTAGGCCCGACATGTAATCCATGGAGATGGATTCCCACGGTCGACTAGGGGTAGGTAGTGGAGTATATAGGCCTTGCTTCTTGATGGTCGGTTTGGCAATGGCACAAGAAGTGCAGGATCTGATGTGCTTCTTGACATCCTTTCGAAGGTTCGGCCAATAGAAATACTTATGTAGTATTGCTACTGTTTTCTCAACCCCGAAATGCCCAGCGACTTGACTGTAGTGTGCTTCCCATATCATCTTGGCACGCTCGCTTGAAGGAACACAAAGGTGTCCCAGGTGACATAAAAGTGCATCTTGGAGGTGAAAATTTGGAACTTGCGTGCCCCACAAGAGTGCCTTGTAAGTGTGGCCGAATTCTGGGTCACTCTCATAGAGAAGTGGCCAATCAGAAGTCTCGTGCCCACAAGAGTTGAGCACGGTGGTGAGCACCACGATCGGTGGTCGGCTGAGGCAGTCTGCAACATTATTGGTGCTACCCTTATTGTACTTGATGTTCAAATGAAACTGTTGCAGATATGTGGACCACTTCTGATGGCGATCATTCTGCAACTTCCCTTGTGTCTGTATGAACTGTAGGGGCCGGTGGTCTGTGTGGATGATTGTTTCCTTCCCCAAAATGTAATGCTTCCATTGTCGACGGGCTTGCACAATGGAATACATTTCTTTGTCATAGGTGGGATACTTGCGAACTGTCTCAGACAATGTCTCACTGTGATATGCCACTGGATGTCCCTGTTGAGTAAGAACTGCCCCAATAGCATAGTCGGAGGCATCTGTCTCGATCTCAAATGGCTGCTGCAAGTCTGGTAAGGTGAGCACTGGGGCAGAACAGAGTCGATTTTTCAATTCTTTGAACGCCTTCTGTTGAGGTTCCGACCAAAAGAATTTTGCTCTCGCTCCTCCTTTGGTGACTTGACTCAAGGGCCAAGTGATATGAGAGAATCCCAACACGAATCTACGGTAGAAATTAGCAAGACCAAGAAAGCTGCGAAGCTCTGTTATAGTAGTCGGGGCTGGCCAATCCCGAATGACTTGGATCTTGGCTGGATCCACATGCACCCCCCTTTCATCAATAATGTATCCCAGATATTGAACCTGGGTCATGCCAAACGTGCACTTCTCCAAATTGGCACACAACTTGTGTTGCCGCGGTGTTTGGAGGACTTGTCGGATGTGATGAAGGTGCTCTTCCCAAGTCTTGCTGAAGATCAGAATGTCATCCAAGTACACCACTACGAATGAGTTGGTGAATAGCCGCAAGATGTCGTCCATCATCCTCATGAAGGTTGCGGGAGCATTCGTCAACCCGAAAGGCATGACCAGCCATTCAAAAAGGCCTTCCTTAGCTTTGAAAGCAGTCTTCCACACATCAGAGGGTTCAATTGGTACCTGGTGATACCTAGACTTCAGGTCGATCTTACTGAAATATTTTGCACCTTGGAGTTGGTCCAGAAGGTCATCAATCCGTGGGATTGGGTACCTATTCCGGACAGTGATCTTGTTCAGCGCCCGATAGTCAATACAAAGTCTCCACGTCCCATCCTTCTTCTGTACCAACACGATCGGGCTCCCACGGGGCGATGAACTTGGTCTGATGTGACCTTTCTGCAACAGCTCCTGAATCTGCCTCTTGATTTCATCATTCTCCAGAACAGAGCGCCGATAGATCGGTCCATTGGGTAGCGGTGCACCTGGGGTCAGATCAATCGGGTGCTTGACCTGATAGTGCAGAGGAACCCCTGTGGGTGAGGTGAAGATGTCCCCGTACTCCTCCACAACCTTATCCATTTGTTGTTGTTGTGCAGAGGAGCCCTGTCTGGAGGTCGTGGCCACAGTCTTCTTCTTGCCCTGGGGGCGGATCATCGGGAAAATGAATTTCCTGGTTTGGGAAATGAGCTTACTGCATTGTTTTGCAGTAACCAAAGAGATAGTCATAGGAGGTGGTACCTCTGGTATCCTGTACAACTTATTTCCCAAAGTTATAATAACAGCACGAGGTCGAGACTCATACACAGCATGACGCTTCCACAAGTATGGTTGTCCTAATAATACATCAGAAACATCAATAGGAGCAACGTCACATAATACCTCATCCGTGAAGGGCTTGATGTTATAGGGAAGGCGGCACTGCTGGCTGACGCGGAGATCTCGTCCTTGGTGAAGCCACCCGATGGTGTATGGATGTGGGTGAGCTGTGGTCGGCAAGCCCAACCGCTTCACGGCGTCTGCTGAAATGAGGTTCTTTTGGCTCCCATTGACGACAATGAACTGTACAGGGGAGCCCTTTACCCACATCTGGGAGTGGAAGAGACGTTCCTCCTCCTCTGGATCTTCCGGTTCCTCCTTCTGGACCTTTGTAGTGGCAACAGTGGCGTTGGGCTCCGCATCAATAATCTGTTTCCCTTTTCATTCCCCTTTTCAGGTTCTGATTCGGAGTCGGAGCATGCATCTGACTCAGAAGCCCTCATCTCGGCCACTAGCGACTGCTTGGCCCGACACTCACTTGTATTGTGAGTGGAGCTCTTATGGAACTCACACCACTTTCCCGTGTCCTTCTTTGGCTTTGCGGTGCTGTTCTTTTCTTGTGGCTTCGATGAGTTGTCTTTAGCCGCCATGCCTTGGCTCGGTCCTTTGTTCTACGGTTTGGAAGCACCTTTCCCTTGATTTTGATTCGCAGATCCAAAGTCTCGCTTCTTCTGCTTGAATTTCTGCTCAATCTTGGCAGCATACCGGTATGCCGTACCAAGCGAGAAGATGTCAAGGAACTCCATTTCCTCCTGAATGTATTTGTGCAGACAGCTGCGATACTTTAGCACCAGATGTTTCTCTGAATCTTTGATACCCAACTTTGTGCGCGGGGTATGGAACAGATTCGTCAGCTCATGCACATCTTGATCCCTTTGTTGTCGCAGCGTGGTCCATTGTATGTACTTGTCCTCATAGCTCCCCACGGGATAGTATTGTTCCTTGACGGCATCTCGGAAAGAATTCCAAGTTGGTACGGCCGAGAACAGAGAGGGTTCTGTCTGGTCCTTGTTCTCGCAGTAGGTTTCCCACCAGTCCTTAACATGGGGGGTAGCTTTGAGGAGTGCAAAAATAATCTTCTCCCGGTCTGAAAAGTCATGAAGAGAGAAATATCCTTCTAATAGATTCAACCATCTATCTACGGCATCTGCGTCTATTTGACCCTCAAATATGGGAATGTCAAAATTTACTTGTACCTTAAAGGGAGTCGCAACTCCAGAGTGGCTACTGGATGCGGATGCGCCGCCGGTGGGGCCGTTGAAGGATCTGAGCAAAGCTATCCATCATCGCGTTCCTTTGTTTTTCGAGGGCCTCCTCGAGCAATATTTTGATAGGATCTCCTGCTCCCTCATATTTCTTTTCGTCCCCCATGGGCGTCCGTCGAGGTTTGCGAGGCTGATCTTGCAAAGGTTCCACCAGATCAAGCCCTAGCTCCTTATACCCAGACCTCGTTGGGGACATGCAAAGAAGGATCGAGAAAAAGCAGACCGCTCTGATACCACTGATCCGGATTTATGCAGGAACGCAACAGAATAAACATATAACCATAAATACAGAGATGCAGCGGAAATAACACTTCATTTCATTAATATCAAGAACTGAAATTTGCTTACAGACAGAATGGAAATAAAACTAGCTAGGGTGCTGGTAGCTATCTCTGAGAAGAGATGTGGCGGCTACAGGCCTTTGAACTGCGTTACAATGAGGCTTGAGGGCCTATTTATTATTGAGAAACAATGGAGAATCCTAAACATTCAAAAACCTAACCCTAGGAGATGAAGCGCCAAAACTATGGGCCCCGTTTGGGTAAATTGGTGTTTCAACTTCCCAGGGACGTAACTTTGGCATACTATCTCCGTTTGACGCACATGATACATCATTAGAAAGCTCTATCCGAGGACTACAACTTTCGCCATGAATATCATTCCAGAAAGGAATGATATTAGCTGGAGGTGCGATGCCCAAAAAACGTCGTTTAGGGCCTCAAAACGGCTCCGGAAGTTCAGGACCCGAAAAACTGCTAAAAATAGTAAATTATGCCAAAACTGAAAAACTGAAAGAGACAATGGTGGGGGCCCAAGTGGAATAGGCGGGTGGCCACCAATATCCACCTGGATCCGGTGGAGATTCTGAACTCTCTATCTCAAAATCTACACCACTGAAACCTCCAAATTTTCAAGGAAATAGGTTATTATATGATCATTATAAAAATGTTAATACTTTAACATTTTGAAAATAGTGGGTGGAAAAAAAAATCAAAACAAAAAAATAATTGAAGCTCAAGATTTCAAGAAATTTTTATGTGAAATTTGATTTAGAAAAATTGTTGGTAAAAGGAAAAAACCTCTAACAATTAAACTACTACTTAATCTACCAAAATCTATAATTGAATCATGATTCATAATTATTTATGTGAGGAAATGAGACTTATCTGAAACTATTCCCCTAAAATAATTGTTTATTAAGATCTTAAAGAAATGTTGGCACTTTACTTTTTTCTAAAAAGGCCCAAAGAATTCAAAGGTTGTCTACATTATTTAGTGTTGATGTTTAATAATGACATGGTTTAATTATATGATGTTTTTACTTCAAATTTAACAATAATTATTGACATATTTTTTAGTAGAAATTGCAGAGTGTTGACATTCTCTTGATATGGGATTTTGTTCCCACTATACTCTCCTACACCTTTGAATCACATAGCTTGTACACAAACTAGCCTTCACTATTATTTACTCATTCTAGAGATGTTTTAAACTCAATTTCTAGATGTTCCAAGCGCTCACTTCGAATGCAACCTACTGATAATAAACGAGTGTCAAATCTTGTATATGGATTTTTGGACTTCTGAACAGTTAGTTGGATAATTGCCCAACTTGATATTATGTAGAACTTTAATCATGGTAATTGATTACAAACACCTGAACTATGTGCAATCTACTTTTTGTACCTTTTCATTACTTTGTGAATTTTAATGTGACCCCCTCCCCCCCTCTATAGATATAGTCATTTGCCATACCTTAATTTCAAAGGAACTTCACATAGTAGCAAAATTTGGCTAGAGATGCTTGTGAGCCTATTGCTATTTTCAAATGAGCATATCTTTCTCAAGTGTCTTTTTTTTCCACTTTTCTTTCCCTTCTCATTATTGGCAAGGAGCTTGTTGATTTATTTTATTTTATGTAGTGTATGAGGGAGTTCATTGATGCATTTTATATGCTTCTTGGGTGAAAAGGGTTTCATTTCCTTCATTTTCTCTCTTCATATTTGTCATTGATTGATTCTTATCCCACCTTCATACTTCCTCCATTTCTCAAATGCCATATAGTAAATTGTGAGATGTGGAGGGAGCAGGAAGGGGAATGATACCATCATTAATATTCCATTTACTATGTCATTGTTATAGGACATTTATGTTAATGTAACTTCTTTCTTAAATTTAATCTTCTGGTACTATAAAAACTCAAATTTTGATTGTATTTAATTGTCCATATGTTTTGCTTGATTATTTCCTTCCACATTTAGCTACTCCTACTTTAGCATTCCTTTGCACTTTTTGGTACAAATGCTAATCATAAATTTAATTAAATATAAATATAAATTATATATAAATCAACCCTTGTCAAAGTGAGACACTATTTCCTTTATGTGGTGCCCAACGCTATCATTTAACACTGAAACAATCGCCCTCTTACAAGGACAAATCAATCTCTCTAGAAAAGTGTCCACGTGATACAAGAAGAATCAAGCTTTGGTACGAATGATAGTGTTTGATTTTTCCATATTTTACTTTTCTTGAAATTTGGTGTTTGATTTTTCCATATTTTGCTTTTCTTGAAATTTGATAAAATAGTTGGAGAAAATGTAAAAAAATATCCTACTACATAAGATGGTGTTTGACTTTTAAGCTACTACATAAATAATATCCTAATCAAACTAATTCCCTCTCATGGCAAATACTTTAACTCATCAAATGTTTGCTAAATCTAATGGTGGTTAACTAATTTGACTAATTACGGGCACTAAGGAATCGGACTTGTCATATTGAAGAGCACACACCAAATATTGATAGATTTCAAAATACTTCATCATATTAATATTTTATTTTTTATCTCAATCAAAAATATCAATTCTATATCATTCACATTTTTATTTCTCATTTCCTTTTCTTTAATATCAAACTCAAATGGTTAAAAAATGATATTAACAATGTATTTTTTACTAAATTTCTTTTCTTGAGAACTTTATTCTATACTTTAGTGAAATAACTTCCCCATTTTCATCCCTTAGATTCATCATATTAACATTTTATATTTTAGCTCACTCAAAAATATCAATTCTATATCATTAACTTTTTTATATCTCATTTCCTTTTCTATAATATCAAACTCAAATTGTTCAAAAATGATGTTAACAATGTATTTTTTACTAAGTTTCGTCTCTTTGAGGACTTTCTTCTATAATTTAGTGAAATAACATGGCAAAGATAAATTTATAAACATGACTACACAAAGCAACTCTAGACTTGGGTTCTATTATAGTGAGAGGATGTTTTGAGTTATTTTAAGTTGGTTCCATTATAGTGAGAGGAAGATGTTTTAAGTTATTTTAAGTGAGTTCCATTATAGTGAGAGGATGATTTGAATTATTTTAAAACAACTAATGAAATCAAATAGCAAGTAGTTGGTAGCATTGCAAACTCCTTAAAATCTTCAACTATAAAATTATATAATTTGAAATATTCAATTATTTATATCACTTAATGAAATCTAAAATTTCAATTCATTATATTAATATCAACATTCATTTTTTTAATTTAAACAAAAATAGATATAATTTATTATATTTTAATTTATGTTTGTGGAAAATTTTAATCTTATATATGAAAACACTCATATCACACACATACATTTAAAGAAATTATATTCTTACTCTTGAATTTCATATACCATATACTCACTCTTGAATTTCATGTATCATATACTTAGTTATGTCAAGAAAAATCAAGAAATTAATAGATTGATTCAAAGCATCACCAACCTAAGTAACCAGTTTCACCTAATCGTGGTTGTTTATTGCATTTTAGTGCATGTTCCTCTCTTGATATAATAACTTTAGATTTTAATATTATATTATTAGTTAAAATGCACACCTTAGTATCACAAATAGCATTTATCAACAATCTCACCATTCCATGGTGATCTTCAATTATGAAATTATATTAAGAGAAGAATTTAAAATTTAAAATATTATAGAGTTAAAATCAGGGAAAATTTTAAGGATGGAAGTTTATCTTAAAGTTTAGAAACCTTGGCGAATATTACTAGTCCCTAATATGAAAATTGTAAATTTTTTTGGCGATATTTTTGTAGAAATATTTATATTTCGAATGATTTTATATTAGTCAATATAAAATTTTGGCGATTTTTAAGGTAAAATAATGGTGTACTATAAAATTTGGGCGAAAAAAATGGAATTTGGTGAATTTTGTTTTTTGAAAAAGCATGGGAAATTAGCCTGCTTGCGAATAGTAGCCCCTAAAATTTTCCCTGGTTAAAATATTTTAAAGTAAAAATTCAATTTAGAAATCAGTCCATTTTTAGTTTATCCCCATATTTGTTAGAGCATATGGTTTCACCATTTTATTATCCAAGCCTTCTAGAAATGTTATAGCATTGCCTAGTTTCAAATATTTTTAAACACAAATAAAAAAATGAAGCATTTTAAATTAATTTGTTATAAATAGATTTTTGAATTATTGGTTGATTAACTCTTTTTTTAGTGCAATCATGCACAAACAATATGTAATTTTATTCTCTTTTAAAAATCACAGTTTTTTCTTGGGGAAGAAAACTATTATAAATATATAGCTCTTTCCATGACCTTAGAAATGAGAATGAGTTTAATATACTTGTTCAACACCAAAATGGATTTGAGAAGTTGCAATCCTTAGTTGTCACTTATTCTTTTGCAATTACATTGGAATTTTAGATGCCCATAATAGTGGTTGTTTTTTCTTGGATGGATTAATGTTGAGTTCCCTCATCTACATATTGGTAACTACTATATGTTGGAGGAGGCAATGGCTATATTCTTTTAGGACTGTAACAACTTGACACTATGTGCTTTAAGAGTGATAATATCTTTCTCATGCACTTATTTCCACTAATTCTTTAATCGTAAATTACCATGGATATTCCACTAGACAAATAAAAATTTACAAAAATATGAAGTCTATATTATGAAGGTTAATTTTCCTTATATTTTTTAGATTTGTTTGTTTTTTTGTTTGTGCTTGTAATATATAAAATACAAAAAAGAGAGAACAAATAAAAATATCACTCACAAACCACAATAACGCAAAGATATAACCTTGGAAACTCTTTCCCAAGAAAATGGATATATGAAATCTATACTATGAAGGTTAATTTTCCTTAGATTTTTTAGATTTATTCGTTTTTTGTTTTTCCTTGTAATATAAAATACATAAAAGAGAGAACAAATAAAAAAATCACTCACAAATCACAATAACACCAAGATATAACCTTGGAAACTCTTTCGCAATAAAACTCAACTAGGGAAGAAGGCTACTCTACCACAATAACACAAAGATATAACCTTGGAAACCCTTTCACAAGAAAACTCAAGTAGAGGGTAAGGCTACTCCACCACAAAAACATGAAGATATAAACTTGGAAACCATTTCACAAGAAAACCCAATTGGAGGGTAAGGTTTCTCTACTCTATAAGAAAACCCAATTGGAGGGTAAGGTTGCTCTACTCTCCAAGAGAACCCGATTGGAGGGTAAGGTTTCTCTACTCTCTCTATTGTTGTTCGTGTAGACGAGAAGGGATGACTTGGTAATATCTCTCTATTGTTGTTCATGTAGAAGTTAAGGGATGGCTTGGTAAGATTAAGAAGGCCTTGCATTCTCACAAGGCAACACACTTGAAGTGATATGTGACATCGGTTTCCACGCCATCTACCACGTGTAGATGTACAGACATGTTGACATGACACTAGTATCAAAAGCTTCTAAAAATCATAGTATCAAAAGCTTCTAAAAACGATATATTGTTGTCTAACACTAACAATAAGACTTTTATATCTTAAAAAAACTCTTCATAATTATAAAATGATAAAAATATTAAAGACAGTAATTGAAGTCATTAAAAGAAAACGGAAATTATAACTCCCACCATCGTTAAAATCATTTAAAAAAATCAAAATAAATATCTCTATTGCATATCTCCATTAAAACTATAGTGCCACTTACTAAAATCCTTAATACAAATTGTAATAACACAATTTGTTGAACATATAAATACAATAGTAAGTTTTTTTAGAACGTTTGTTGAACATAGGGTGTAGACAAGTATTACATACTATAATCCTTAATAGAAATTGTAGTAAAACGATTTGTTGAAACATATATATCATATAAATACAATTCTAAGTTTTTTTTAGAATATTTGTTGAACATAGGGTGTAAGCCAATATTACATGTGTCAATGTAGTTCTTAATAAGTTGCGACATACTTTTGATGTGGGAATTAAATTTTATATTTTTTATTAAGTTTATTTAAAATATAAATTTGCCTTAGTCAATGAATATCGATCATCTATCAATAGATGCCTAACCCTAAGTTTAACTTTAGCATCATGGTGAGTTAGTATCGGAACAATCCACCGCTTCTAACAACACATCTAACCTTTTTAACAGTTTAACTTTTTTCTATTTTATTTTATTTTATTTTTAATTGAAAAATAAAATTAATAGTTTTTTGGTAATTGTTTATTGTTTAAAATATATTTTAAAATATATAAATAAATTAAATATTTTGAAAAAATTATCAAACATTAAATTTATGAAAATTTCAACCAATCTTAATAAAATTTAAAACAGATTTTTAATAATAATAATAATTAAAACAAAATATTGAAAAATACCTAATTCAACTAATTATGTGGCATTGCGAAAACAACTAGTCAAATGACTGCTAAATCTAATGACGATTGAACTAGTGTATGGATGGTTCACTAATCCAACTTATTACATGCACCCTGAATTGGATTTATCATATTGAAGAGCACAGGGTTGATATTAATATTCCCATCACCTAAATTTCAAAAACTAGGGTTTTAAGTTTTCTCTAGATATTTCTTTGTCTTGCACCCTTCAAAAGAAATACAAACTACAATGAAAATGAAAATTTGGATTCTTTTGTTGGATCAGCCCCGTTGTAAGAGTTTCAAAAATACATATTGCCATATGAAATTTTGGATTCCATTATTGGAACAGCCATTGGTTTTAAAAGTACATATTTCGTTATGAAAATATGGATTTCATTATTGGAGCAACCATGTTATGATAGTTTGTTCTGTGGACATATTAACTTTAAATTATGGCCTTTGGAGCTTAATATTATATTATCAGTTAAAATGCACATCTTAGTGTCACAAATAACATTTATCTTAAATTTTATTATTCCAATAATTTAAATTTCAAATTTCATAGAGATAAATTTCATTTAGAAGCTAGTCCATTTTTAGTTTAATCGCATATTTATAAGACTAAACGGTTAACCATTTTATTATTCTAGATTTCTCATTTCATTTCTTATTTTCAAATATTATTGAACAACAAATTAGAAAATGAACCATTCTAGATTAATACTGTTATAAATATATGGTTCTTTGTATATTATTAAAATATGAAAATGGGGTTAATATACTTGTTGAGCACTAAAATAAATTTTAGAAGTTACAATCCTTTTTTCTATTACAATTACACTAAGTTTGTTCCTTCTCGATGGAACAATGTTGACATTTAGTCAATCTTTACATCCCTTTTATTAATGATGATCACTTTGGGTTCCCTCGTTTACATATTGGCAAAAAACTATATGTTGGAGGAGGCAATGGCTATATTTTTAAGGACCATCACCACTTGACAGGTGGTTCTTTGAGAGGTAGGTGATAACGTTTTTCTTATGACTTGTTTCCATTATTATTTTTTTTATTTGTAAACTACCATTGATATTCCACTAGACAAGTGCATCACAAGAGATCTAACAAAAATTTACTGAAATACGAAATCTATACTATGAGGGTTGGTTTTCCTTAGATTTTCTAAATTTATTTGTCTTATGCTTGTGCATGCAATATATAAAATATAGGAAATAAAGAAAATATAAAACAATCACTCACAAACCACAATAACACCAAGATTTAACCTTGGAAGCCTTCTTGCGAGAAAACCCAACTGGAAGGTGAGGATGTTATGCTCTCTCTTTCTCTTAATGGCATTGGTACAAATACAAAGATGTGAGACTTGTAGCCCATGGGCTACTACAACATACAAACCATATTTGTTCTACCCTATGTCTATCCATTCTCAACTACTATGCTCTACAATGGATCAAGATGTAATATATTAAAATTGAACCCCTTTTCCTCTAAGTGGCCTAGTTATAACACAATTCAACGACAAACTAAGGGTTAAATTTGAGCCATTTAACCCTCAATATGAGTTATAACTCAACCCATATAGAAGTATTCTTCATAGTACCCATGCATATAGCTCATTTTCAATGAGTAATGGGGGATAACATGGCATCCCCTCGAATTATGGTGGTCAAACAAGATAGGTAAAATTTCGAGAGGCATGACCTTTGTGTATGAAATTTAATTGATGTGATTCTTGCATCGTTAGAAATATCCATTGAATGTATAATAATACTAGGGTATGTGTCCCTTAAGAAACAAAGTTTTACCCCAAAAAAAATTGTTTAAGGTTTCAAATTGGCCCTAGGATATTACTGACCCCAATACTCCAAATTGGATCCCACTTCTAAAATTGCTCATCTAAGCTGATTTCTCTAGTTTTTCCACATTGAAAACATCGATATTGATGACAAACAATATAATGATCCAATCTAAATCATGTCGCTTTATTTTGGGTTTCTTTTGGTCCCTAAAAGCCTTTATTGAATGAGGGGAGGAAATTTTTCCTCTACCTTAATTTTGGAGTACCATTTAGCCTTTCCCGAAAGTTTTTTTTTCAACCAATATGACAATCCTTCCACCGTATTGTAGTTTTGGACCTCTTCTGCAAAATTGTCTCCTCTAGCAACTTTACTTGAGCATATGGTGCTAAATCCTCTATATAAGGTACTACCTACTCCTCTTCTTGATCCAGCTGGAAAGCTCATAGAGTTTTATGTTTTCCATATTCACTAATAGTAAATGTGCATGTACGGGAGTAGATCGAGTCTATAGGCATTATCTCCCACATTTTCTAGTTTCTCAAAGGGACCATTTTGTAGAGCCTTGATTTTCTTATTGGAGCTATATAACATCTCATTGTTCAACCATAACCATATTATATCTCCCACTCTGAATGAGTTCTCTATTTTGTGTTGATCATGCCTAGCCTTGTATTATTCTAGTGACTTATGCATAATCTCTTGTATCTATAGGTGGACCTACCTTATCTTCTCAACATTTTTTTTTACACTTAAAGCATCCCCTATAATATCCTCCCTCACTCTTCCTTGTCATCCATGTGTAATATCCAAAGGAGAAGGTGGAAAATATCAAAAACAAGTTTCCAATAGTAGAAATATGCACTTCTATGTTATAAGGGTGTTGTATATATACCAAATTTTCATCCCAGGCCTTCAAATACTTCTGATTGTATCCCCTTAAAAGTTGTTCCAAATTCATGTGGACTACTATTATTTTTCCATCTCTCTATCTGGGACAGATTGGCCAAATACAAGGAAAATAATATCTATGATTACACATAAAAAACATTAACCATCATGTTGCAGGTTTAGAATCTAATTCTAATATAGATATGGAAGTTTTCAGGTCGGTTAGTTTTTGCTCAACTATAGGGGAAATACCAAGGTGGTGCTTAAGTCGCTCCATTCTTCTATCTAGTGTGTGGAGATGATTGTGTATATGTGCAAGGGAATGTAGGAAATACAAATGTGATTCATGATGGTCTAGGATGCTCCTTCCCATAAGTAATTTCATTTTCCAATATAGATCGATAGCCTGCATATACTAATCTTATCTCCCCCTCTTGTTTTCGAAGTTCGAAATAAAACCAACCCATTCTATAAAGAATTATGAGTTTGAAAGGGAGGACCTATGAGAGGAGGCTTCCTCCTCCATGCTAGTAAGCCCATATTAAACATGTGGAGGCATAAGTTTCAGAAATCAAGAAGAGGAAGATTCAATTTTGAAGTGCATACAAGTTTGCCCCATGTGTGAAATTTTCACTATTGCAGAAAACTCTAAATCATTCTTCTAATTGAATATTATTATTATGTGTAGTTTATTTTCTATTACGACAAACAACGAATAAAATCACTACTATGATTTAACTAAAATAAATTGCGTTGCAGATATAAAATTGAAACAGAGAAAATAATCCACACACACAAGAAAAATGACACCTTTATTTTTGGACAAAAGTCCCCCAAAAATCCCAATGTGGGAAAATCGGTGCAGCAGATGAAGGCTTTATTATTAGTATTCAGTAGCAAAAATATTAGTATAATTTTTGGATACCAATATGGAAATCTTATTCTTAAAAATAACTGGCAAAATATCCGAGATAATTTTCTCTCTCCACAAGAAATCCTAACCTGATCTGGCCCCACAATTAGTTCCCAATCTACCTTTGTGTAGGCTAAAACTTGCACTGTTTGGAATAGATATAATCTGTAGGTATTGATTGTCTCTACCATTGAGAAGGATTTGTTGGCCCTATGAAAGAATTTTCCCAGCACTTTGTTATTGAATTGATCTTTTCTCTAGTTGAATTGAACTGCCTCCTTAAGGCTCTATGCAAGCCCCCGCATAACCTCTAACAACCTTGGTAAAAATCCATGTAAAGAAATATATAATACCACGGTTGATGGGACATGTATTCCAAGTTTAATGGTGGTAAAAACATCATAGCGGGTCTTCATTTCGGTTATTATGACTAAAGGAAATTGGAAAAGGAAAAGGCAAAGGATTTGGAAAGGCATCACACATTAATTGGCATTTTATTTATGAAAATATTGGAAATTAGGAGAAAAGGAAGGTGAAAGGTCATAGTTGCATGTGAGGAGGAAATTGAAGGAAAATAATGGAAAATGAAGGCCACATTAATAAAAAGGATTTTGAGAATCAGTTGGTAGGATTTTGTTAGTGCATTTTTCGAGCTCTCTCATTATTCTCTCTCTCTCTCTCTCTCTCTCTCTCTCTCTCTCTCTCATACTCTTGGATACTTATAGTTTTCTTGGAGCACTCTTGGAGAGTGTGGATACTTGGTGATTTGGAACAAGAGGGGAAAGGAAGAGGCACAAGAGGACATCAGGATCAACATCTATAGCAGGTTTTGAGTGCAGGTACCCAATTTCATGTATGTTTTCCTCACTAGTTTTGGCATGCATGGTGTATGCATGTGGATTTTCCTAGCCTTTCCATTTCCTGGATTGTTATGGTGTTGTGGGTTTATTCCATTAATTTTTTCTGGTTGGTTCTCATGATTCCTTTAACTGTTGGATTGAGTTGTTAGTTCTTGGATCCTTGGTTGGAAAAACACTCTGGAGCCCGATGGACAGCTGTTGGGTTGAGTTACTAGTCTTGAAGCCTTGGTTGGACAAACGCTCTAGAGCCCTAGGTGGGTTGAGTTACTAGTCCTTGATCCTTGGTTGGAAAAATTCTCGGGAGCCCAGAAACAACTAGGGTTCATTTACTAGTCCTGGAGCCTTAGTTGGAACAAACACTCTAGAGCCCTAGAGTAGCTTGGATAGAGACCAATCTGTGATGGGTGTGATGTCTGACCATGAGGTGGAATCACTAGTTAAGGGTTGAGTATTTTTGGCCTCTGGAAGCCCTAAATTGATTGTCACTTATGTGTTTTATGAGATCCCACATTCATGCTTAGAATATGGCATGAGGGCGATTGGATGAAGAGATATTCCGCTCATCCAATCTATGGTCAAGTGGAATGTGGAAGTCCCGTCTCTGGTTGGTTTTTACATTCAGTAATAATTATCTCATTCCTTTGGTATTTGGTATGAAAATATATTGGTTATTATGTGGATTTTATTTTTGTTGTATTCATTGTATTTCTGTTGTTTTTATTTTGGTTATAAGCATGTATTCGATCAGTAATAATGTATGGCTCTAATTATGAATTTACCTGTAAATGAATACCCAATGTATTGTATTGCAGCTTATGATGTAGGGGACCAATGCTTCTTAGCTATTCTCAGATAAGTAAAAGACTCCCATGTTTAAATCCATTATTTATACATGTATATGCAATGTTTATGACATGTTTGACGAAATTCCTGTCATGGCTAGGAGGGGTTCAAATGAGTTCCTAATGATTTGATTTCTTCCATACCTTTGTTTTAATGTTATTTATCCTCTCCTAAATTTTCATGAAGTTTTAGGCAGTGACCTAGGCTCTCGGGATGAAAAGGTGGCAAAAATATCGGATTTGCACGAACATAACTAAACTTTTGGGGCTCTAGCCGTGACCTTGCCTTGGCATGCCCACATCTATAGGCTTCTATCCACTACCTTTCGCCTACATGTCCACAACTATGGATCAAAAGGGTCAAAAATTAGTTCCCCCTCAGGATTCAGGGGTCTGAGAGGTTAGGTTACCTCTTGGAGGTGTTTTTGATGTTGTGTAAGGTGTGTTTGTCTTGTTTTTGTCGGTTCTACTTCCTTAAGGTCATCTAGGAGGTTGAATATCATATTAGTAGCCCCTCCTCGCATGTTTACCCTATTATATCGGTTACTTGGGTAGATGTGGGAAGAGTGTGTTACGGAGTGGTATCAGAGCATGGTTCACCCCTCAGACTGGATGGGAAATGTGTTGATCATGCATTTATTTTGATTGCATATGTGTTTAGTATGCTTGTGGCTTATATGTGCTTGTTTCAGCTATGTTTTTTTTGCCATGGTTACAATGATGTCACCATGGGAAAGTCGTTGGTGTCATTGGGACATGTGTCATCATGTGTGTATAACTGGTTATGTGTTTTTCATGTTTATATATTGATCGTGTATGCTTGCTTACATGATGTTGTTGGGCCACTAATATGTTATTATTATTATCACTTTTTAACACCTATTTCATCCATTTCTACTCTTCTTTATCATGTCATTTATCATAATTTATCATATAATTCCATTTTATAATTATTTATGCTCTTATGGATAAATATTATTTCTTCTCCTTTCTTTTTAATAAATTGATGATTATGCAAGATTTTACCAATTATGGTTTATTAATAAATTTGTTGCAACATCACTCACCATTTTAGCCTCCAAGATATTTTCCAGATTGCAGAGTTGATCTCCAGTTCATCATTAAATATGCCAACTCAGAAATTCGCTGGAATAAGAAGTGACAGTTTTGCATTGGATGTATTGGGAAAATGGAGAAGAATCTGGAAAATCCGAAACATGGGTTTTGTCCAGAACGGACCGAATTAACTTTAGTGAAGAATAGTTTTCCCAAATTTGCCCTGTATTGAGAGAAACAGAAGGTTCTCTAAGGACGATTTTCCCAGATTCGTTGGTGTGGCTGTTTTCCAAATTCTTCCAGTTGCAATACCAAATTCGACCTGTTCCTGTTAAATGATTGATGGAAGGATATTACAGATATGATGTTTCTGATCAATTGGTTGTGAGCAAACCAATTTTGTAATAGGAATCATTTTTAATCATATCGGTTGTAACTTCTTTTTTCTCTATATGTATTTAAATCAGAACAGAGATCAGAGAAGGGGGGGTTATTATGGGGATTCATGATGGATGATTAGAGAGAGAATTAGATGGTTTATTAGATTAGAGAGAGATAGGATATGATAGGAGGAATGGGAGAATTACTATTGAAATTGTAACTTTGATCATTGACTCTCGCTGTTGAAGCAAAGCACGAACTTGTTGTAACGATTATGCAATAATGAATATATAAAAACAGTTGCAGTTCCTTCGCATCTCCTGAAGTAATCCAGCGGTATTCACCGGTGGCTAAGGGCCCGGCTCCTGGTGGATCTACTTGCCATTCCTATACCATACAGTGTGGTTTGCCTTATTTCTGATTTCTACAAGTGTAGTTTGTTTAATGATTACTTTCTGCAATTGAATTGCGTTGCTGTTCTTTTCCCTCATACCAAGATCATTGCTTTCTGCAAGTATATTGTTGTGTTGCTCATTCTAAGTACAGAGCTTCGTTGTTCATTTCAGTAACTTAGTTTTGTTGTTCATTGCAGTCACAGAAGCGTTGCTGTCTATTTCTATTATATAGCGTTGCTGCTCATTTACTTTCTGTAATCATTTAGTTTTGCCTTTTAGCATTCTTACAGTTAGCATAATTATCTCATTTCCATCAGTTGTAGTAGCATTATTGATTTAATTCATTTCCATTTCCAATTGGTTATTTAGTGTGTTGTGTGTGAGATCAACAACTGTAAAGAACATTGGTTATTGCTGTCAAAGCTCTCAGATTGAGGATCTTATTGATGTTTGATTAGTTTACATCAATTAAAAGAGGAATGAGTTATTGCTACTATATCCTCGACTGATAATTGCTGTTACTTTGCTGAATGAATGATTTATTTTTAGAGCATTGAGTTTCCTTTAGTTGCAAGTGGGATTTATTAAAAGCATCTGTTTATTCTTGTATTTGAAAGATCTATACTACATTTTAAGAAACATTAATCTCTGAGATTATAGCCTGCACATATTGTGTACACTCTTGAAATAAGAGGACTTGCCCAGGTTGATTATTAATGTGGGATAAATAAGAGTTTTAAAAGGCACCTTTTAGCACCCAACATTTTGGCGCTGTTGCAGGGGAGAGTGTTGCCATTTCACAGAGAGTGATGTATGTTTGATGTTTGTCTGTTGTGAAAGAATTGGGTATTAAAAACGGAAGGTAAGAACCTGCATAGCGAGAAAGTAAAATGCTTGCTCCTCCGCTCGCTTTTCAGCAGAATTGCATAGGAATTGAAGTACGAATTTTAGAGGTAGAATTTTTGAAAAAATCTTGTAATTCCACTCGAGTGGTGATGTAAGCACCACCCATTTCACTAACCAATTGACAGGAACATTGGAAGGAGGATCCTTAAAGAAACATATGAAGAACATCTTCTATTATGGTAAGAAATGGCACACATTTCAACTTTTGAATTTCCTATCAAAGATCTAGGAGGAGTGACACAAATGCACATAATTCCCCCATTTTCTCTACCAAATTTTCATGGTTTGACAAATGAAGATCCAGATAAATTCTTATTTGAGTTTGAAATACTTTGCAGAGGATATGATTATTGTACTAATGATCAAAGATTGAAAGTGTTTCCTCTTACTCTAAAAGGAGCAGCTCTCCGATGGTTCATGAACCTTGGTGGGAATTGCATCCAAAATTGGGAGGGCATGAAGAACATATTCTTGAAGAAGTACCAAGACTATTGCAAGGTCGATGAAGATATTTTCAATATGATACAAGGGGAAGATGAAAGCTTGGAGGACTATGTGGATCGATTTCGATACAACCTTCAAAAATCAAAGCATAAGCATTTGGAAAAAGAGATCTTGAAAACACTCATTCTTAAAGGAATCAAAGATAAATTTTTAGAACTCTTAAATCTGATAGGAAAAGGTGATGTTTTTCAGTTATCATATGGTAATGTTTGTGAATTGTGCATAAGGTATTCAAGAGGAATTTCCAAGGCTGGTAAGAATTCTAGAGAAGTTTCTTCTTTCTTTTCCAAATTTACTACAAGAACAAGAGACATAAGAGCTGAAATCAATGTTTTATTTGAAAATTTTAAATATGATTTTATTAGCTCTCTAAATTCACAATTGAATGTTTTGCAGGTTCAGAAAAATCAAGAATTTGATGAAGTTTTTTTCCCTCATTACCGAAAGGAGCATCCCATAGATAGTTGTTCTTCCTTATCTAGGATGGAAGTAGCATATCAAAGAGATGGGGAAGCTGCAACAAGGTCAAAACCATGGAAATCGTAGCCTACAGGTATGGTTCAAAACATTTCCTCTCCATTCTCTTACTTGCATAATCCATTATGGAATACTCATATATTAGGGCAGCCATGCCAATCTCAATATAACCACCACCAATATTGTCTGCAAGTTTGGCATGGTTCATCTTATGATTGCATGACTACTCTCCCTCATCTTGTAGCACAAACACATCTTCCATATCTTCCACAAAATCTTGCTTGCCTATCAAAATCATCCATTCAACTCAATCAACTACATCATCAAAATGCTCCATTCCCTACAAAATTTCCTGCTCAACTCATTCCACACCCTCACCATAATAAAACAGTACAACATGCTTACAGTGTTGAACTGAAAAATTTAGCCACCCTTCCCACCCATTCTATCTCACATGCACCATTGGAGAAAACTTATACTGAGATTCAGAATGTATCAAATCCAAAAATTATAGAGGTTATAAAAGAAAATGATGTTTTTTCTAGCCTGCATCAACAAGCCGTTTTAAACACTCAAGAAATTCATGATATGACGGCTATGGGAAATCAAGAAAGTAAGGGATACATTGAAGATTGGTTTCACTCCATTTGTTTGTAGCATCACTCCATACTTCGACAATTTTTGGCACCATCTTTTCAAGGTAAGTTGGCTTCTCATACTCTACTATTTATTAACATGCATTTTTCAAATTTGGGTATGTACATAATAGAGGCCTTATTTCGAAAATGGCTCCACTGGAAGTACGCTTATACATAAGCATATTCAATTTTCAAATAAGAGTAGGTTAGTGGAGAAAATAGATAAATAAGGACGTAAATAAATACATTTTTATTATTATGTAAAAATTGTTTTTGTTGCAACACACTATGGAAATCAACATCGGTGATAAATATTTTAATTTATTTGTGTATGTAGATGCATTATATTGAAAATAACAATTCTACAAACACTCATATTCATTTTTATCACCAATATGGACAAATTTCTTGAATAACATATTTTTTGTCTTGCGGACTTGATGAAATTTCTGAAACTAGAGTTGGGACAGTCATGTTTTGAGGGACAAAAAGTGAATATTTTTAAAACCTCTTTCTATCCTAATTAGCCCTTTATTTCTACTTTCCAACCCAATTTGAATCACTTCATTTTGATTTGAAACGAAAAACTTATAACCAAAACATTGACAGGGTGTCTAGCAGGCAGTTCAAGAACAGAGTTGGGACAATCTGTTTTTGGAGGCCTAAATGACTATATTCTTAAAACATGTTTCTATGGTATATTCCTCTATGAATCTAGTTTACAACTCAATTTTAATCACTCAATTTTGATATCGTATGAGGAATTTATGACCAAAATACTGACTGCTTATCATAAATCAGCACTCTTGAAACTTTGTTTTCTCGACTATTCACTAGCGTATTTGACCCATCAGTTATTCTTATCTTCAAAAATTGTTTCTATTGGAGATAAATAAATGAATCTACTTTCATTTCCAATTTGAATCAGCTTAATCTATCATCAAATGAAAACGTTATGCTTGAAATATCAACTGTTGTTCTGAGTTGGAAAATTTAAAATGACTCTGTTATGCAGATTGTTCTAAGTAATATTGACATACCATATCATGGAATTTTTAAAACCTGTTTTTATTGGAGATAAAACTTTGAATTAGCTCTCATCTGGATTTATAATCACTCAATTTGGACAAAAAACAAATAAGTTATGATTAAAACACTGCAGGTTAGCATGATTGGCCATTGTTCTCCCGCAGATAATAAATTGATTTTACTTTATTTTTTTCTGTGGATTTGTTCTACAGAGTAACTAATTATTAGTTTTTTTGCATAATTCTTAGATTAGGGGAGCTCGATCACCTCTCCTTCTCCATGATTTAATGTTTTATTGAAAGTAGACACTCGTTTTTTTGCAGGTCTTAGGAGAATAAAGAAGGTCAATTTATGGACGAGCGATTCTTGAAAGAAATTTTAATGAAACAAGGGCATTTCATCCGATTCATTACCTAAAGGATTCATAATAAAAATAAAAAATGAAGAATTGATTCCCATTTTGAAGATTCATGTCACTGTTGTCAATACATTCTTCTAAAAGATCATTTTTTTCCATTGACAGATTGATATTCCCTTAGGAAATAACATCATAGTTGTTGTAACTTAACTTATTTATTTATGATCCTGTTTTTAAATAAAGTGTTGTTTCTTTTTTTATTTAACTTATGTTTTTGTTTTTTAGGTGTTGATTCCTTCAAATTGCAGTTTCCACTCCATTGGCGATTGAACAATGAGGACCCCACCATGCAAGTTTCAATTGCAAAAGGCAATCCTTCGGGAACTTCATTTCTGTAAAAAATTATTTCTTTTTAAACTGTAAATATGATTGTTTTATGTGTTTTTCTCTATTTGTTTGCGGCTGTAAATATGATTTCTTTTCTCTATTTTTCTATAAATATGATTTCTTTTCTCTGTTTTTCTATAAATATGATTTCTTTTCTCTATTTTTCTGTAAATACAATTGTTTTTTCTTGTTTTTCTCTATTGCTTTTCTTTTTACGATTATCTTTCTATTGTTTAGAGTAGTAGGGATGATTGCTTTGATGTTCCCTACAGGGAACACCAAGTTTCGCGTGTTTGTCTTTTTGTTGTTCCTCTTAAGGAACAACTACCGTTCCTCTTAAGGAACAGCTGCCATTCCTCTTAAGGAAAAACAGTTTCGCGTGTTATCTTTTTGTTGTTCCATTTAAGGAACATCTGTTGTTCCTCTTAAGGAACAACAGCCGTTCCATTTAAGGAACAGCAGTTTCACATGTTTTTCTTTTTGCTGTTCCATTTAAGGAACAACCATTGTTCCTCTTAAGGAACAACAGTTTTGCGTGTTGATTTTTTTGTTGTTCCTTTTAAGGAACAACACTTTTTTATGTATGTTTTTTGCTATTCCTTTTAAGGAACAACACTTTTTCGCATTTTTTTTTTTTTTGTTCCTTAAAAGGAACAAGAATTTTTTTGGGTATATTTTTTGTTGTTCCTTTTAAGGAACAACACTTTTTTTGGGTGTATTTTTGCTATTCCTTAAAAGGAACAACACTTTTTTGAGTATTTTTGCTGTTCCTTCAAGGGAACAACACTTTGGGAATATTTTCGAGAACAACCCTTCCTCCCTCTTGTGCAATTATTCCTAATTCATCTCAACCACATTTTATTGATTCCCTTGCATCGCATGAAGTACAATACTTTTATGAGGACAAAAATTATGGAGTCTATTGAAGCAGGTGAATATCCTTGACGTTATGACCTTTAACAAGACAACTTCTTGATGATATGTTTTTTTTTCTTAAAAAACAAAAAAAAGGGACACAATTATTTATATATTACTTTACTGTATTGATTTTTGCTGTATATGATATTGATTGATCATCTTTACCATGTTGGTTCCACTTCTCCTAGCTACAATTCTCTCTATCTATTATAAGTAAGATTATGGGTAAATTTTCTTTCTATTGACATGTTCAAACTTCTTCCACTATCCCCACTCTTAAGGAGTACTGAGCCTCCCTCTATTTATCATAAAATGTGTAAAAACAACAAAATTTTGTCTACAAATAGAGGATAGGGGGTCTCATTAAAGAGCCAGCCTACCATGTTCATAAGGTTGTAGCGAAGTGACATTCCCACTATGGCCACCACACGAGGGTTATGATCCATTGGATAGCCACAATATCTTTGGAACATGAGGTCTCATCACGAGCCAACTTGATCACTTTTGCTACTTCCTAGTGAATGGCAGTGTGGTTATCTATTTACCACGCCAGCACATTGATCTCTTTTGTAGAACAACAATGGAATTCTCCAACTATAAATTGAGGATCATTACTAATATGGGTTAAAAAGCAACCCTGTCGAGGCTATGGATGCCTACTGGAAGCAGAGGCTCTGCTTATGGTATTGAAGTTATATTTTCAACATCAATAATTATTATAATACCCTCTTCTTACTTTTTTTTTTATTAGAGAGATTATTTCCCTAATTTCTCCCTACTATGAACATTTACACATGAGTTAATGTTTTTTAATCAATCATATCATTTTTAGATGGAATATCGTCAGCAAGGTATCTTTTCTTGCATATTGTTGTCCTTTTTATTTACCACATTACCTATCATCAACCCAAGCATCTTATCTCTTATTCATAACTATCTTTATACACTCTGCCCTCATTATAACCATACCTCTTGTTGTCCTATCATTTTGTGTGTACTCTGCTTCATTTACTGTTGTATTGTTCGTTCCCTTGCCTTGTCGTCAGCACAACACTTTTACTATGCTTTATGGTCATGGAATCCATTTTTCAATTGGAAGGCGGAATGTATGCATTATGGATAGCATGCGATATAAGTACATAATTCTACCATAATTTGATGATTTGCCACAATATTCATACTGCATTTCTACAGGAGTTTTTCTGATTGAACTTTTGACATACATCTTATCTGTTGCTCTTCAAAATTAACACTGTGGATTCAAAAAAATTGCATGCAAAATCATGATTTGGTTACAGGAGAACAACAAGTATATAGGGGAAATTATATTCGCAGCACGACCACACTATTGCAACTAACAGCAAAGGCTCGCACAACTCGCGAACGCGCACAATTCTTCAGACATGATGTGCTTGCATGGCTTCCACCTTTTGCATCACTTTCAGTATCCGCTCAGCCTACATCAGCTTCAACAAATGCCAGTCCCTACATGTCATTCCAGATTTTTTTTCAGAGGTAACACTTGAGGTAAAATAGCATAATTTTCTGATTTATTACGAATTTAGGAGAATTTCATGAAAATCCATTGAGCATTATTTATCATCATTCATTCCACATCTTTACCACTTCCCATTTTTCAGAGACATATCATCTTTCAGTTTGGGGGAGTGTTGCTTTCATTCATTTCTTTCTTATGACCATGTCAGTAATATTCTTTATCATCCATTGATATTCTTATTCATTCTCAACACCTCCCTTATTCCAAGTTGTTTTACACCAAACATAGATTTCAACAGATTGTAGCAACCACCTCTCTTTGTTTTCTAGCATTGCATGAGGACATGCTACTTCTTCAGTTTGGGGGAGGAATTGCTACACATGATGGATGTTTTCTACTTTCTTTCTCGTTTAAGGCATGCAATTTCATTTTTATACAGTGCAGAAATTGATTTGCATGTATCTTTAAAACTATGAACTGAATTCTTGTGATTTCTGGATAACAAAGAGGTATCATTAAAATACACAAACCCATGTAATTTCACCCAAAATTAGTTCATAAAATTTTGAAAATTATGCACTATCACCTACAGCCATTTTATTTATATCTCATGATCCGTGCATCAAAATGATCTGATTTTTGAGAAAATGGTTAATGAAGTTTGTTGTTACTTATATCACATTTTTCTGCAACTTCATATACATATAGTTGAACGTCAACTGTAAAAAAATTTACGCCTTCATCAAGATTGCTAAAATTGAATATTCATTATTTGAGGAAAAAATCATTTGTTCCATCCATTTCATGAGTTGGGATGAACAATTTTTTTTGCTTGGTTAACACATGGGTTTTGTTTTTAGGTTGCATGAGGACATGCAATATATTCAGTTCTGGGTTGCATGAGGACATGCAATATATTCAATTTGGGGGTATGTTTTGCCGCTAATATGTTATTATTATTATCAATTTTTAACACTTATTTCATCCATTTCTACTCTTCTCTATCATGTCATTTATCATAATTTATCATATAATTCCATTTTATAATTATTTATGCTTTTATGGATAAATATTATTTCTTCTCCTTTATTTTGAATAAATTGATGATTATGCATGATTTTACCAATTATGGTTTATTAATAAATTTGTTGTAACATCACTCACCATTTTAGCCTCCAAGATATTTTCCAGATTACAGAGTTGATCTCCAGCTCATCATTAAATATGCCAACTTAGAAATTTGCTGGAATAAGAAGTGACAGTTTTTCATTGGACGTATTGGGCAAATGGAGAATAATATGGAAAATCCAAAACATGGGTTTTGTCCATAATGAACCGAATTAACTTTATGTAAAGAACAGTTTGCCCAAATTCAGCATGTAGTGAGAGAAATGGAAGGTTCTATAAGGACGATTTTCCCAGATTCGTTGTTGTGGCTGTTTTCCAAATTCTTCCAGTTGCAATACCAAATTCGACCTGTTCCTGTTAAATGATTGATGGAAGGATATTTCAGATATGATCTTGCTGATCAATTGGTTGTGAGCAATCCAAATTTGTAATAGGAATCATTTTTTATCATATCGGTTGTAACTTCTCTTTTCTCTATGTGTATTTAAATCAAAACAGAGTATCAGAGAAGGGGGGGTTATTATGGGGATTCATGATGGATGAAGAGAGAGAGAATTAGATGGATTATTAGATTATATATAGATAGGATAGGATAGGAGGAATGGGAGAATTACTATTGAAATTGTAACTTTGATCATCGACTCTCACTGTTGAAGCAGAGCACGAACTTGCTGTAACGATTATGCAATAACGAATATATAAAAACAGTTGCAGTTCCTTCGCATCTCCTGAAGTAATCCGGCGGTATTCACCGGCGGCTAAGGGCCCGGCTCCTGGTGGATCTACTTGTCGTTCCTATACCATACAGTGTGGTTTGCTTATTTCTGATTTATGCAAGTGTGGTTTTTTTAATGATTACTTTCTGCAATTGAATTGTGTTGCTGTTCTTTTCCCTCATAACAAGATCATTTCTTTCTGCAAGTATATTGTTGTGTTGCTCATTCTAATTACATAGCTTCGTTGTTCATTTCAGTAACTTAGTTTTGTTGTTCATTGCAGTCACATAAGCGTTGCTGTCTATTTCTATTATATAGTGTTACTGCTCATTTACTTTCTGCAATCATTTAGATTTACGTTTTAGCATTCTTACAGTTATCATAATTATCTCATTTCCATCAGTTGCAGTAGCATTATTGATTTAATTCATTGCCATTTCCAATTGGTTATTTAGTGTGTTGTGTGTGAGATCAACAACTGTAAAGAAAATTGGCTATTGCTATCAAAGCTCTCAGATTGAGGATCTTATTTATGTTTGATTAGTTTACATAAGTTAAAAGAGGAATGAGTTATTGCCACTGTATCCTCGACTGATAATTGTTGTTACTTTGCTGAATGAATGATTTATTTTTAGAGCATTGATTTTCCTTTAGTTGCAAGTGGAATTTATTAAAAGCATCCGTTTATTCTTGTATTTGAAAGATCTATACTACATTTTAAGAAACATTACTCTCTGGTATTATAGCCTACACATATTGTGTACACTCTTGAAATAAGAGGACTTTCCCGGGTTGATAATTACTGTGGGATAAATATGAGTTTTAAAAGGCACCTTTTAGCACCCAACAGATGTTACATGTTGTACATGCATTGCTTGGTTACATGATGTTCATGCTTGGGTTTTGTTTGTGCATGCTTGGGTACATATCATTACATGACGTACATGCATTAGTTGTTCATGTTTGGTCTCATGTTGTTCACGCTTATGTATTGTCCATGTACTTTGGCATGGTTGACAGTGAGGTCATTGTATTCAATTAGGTCATCATGATGATATTGGTATGTTATGATGCTAATGTGTTGGCTAAGATAGAGTAGGGGATGGAGACCATCAAAGTGAAGTTGCAGCATTGGACCTCGAGGCAAGAGCATGTCGTCATACAGGTTTGGATGTTCGGCATGGAGGTATGTAGGTTAAGTATTGTTACATGCATTATGGTTATGAATACTCCTTTCATTCTACTTATGTTATGGTTACATACATTATAGGTTCTAGTTTATTAGTGTGGTTATATGCACATGTGTCATATAGTCATGAGTGATAATAACATGTGGTTGTATGCATTGTTGTTGTTGTGTTATGTTAGTTAACTATATCATTATGTTATATGCTTAACTTGTTGATGTTTTATGTTAATTAAATTGATTACTATGATATGTGTTGTTGATGATTATGTGACATGATTAACTCGTTGTTGTTATATGTTAGTTAGCTTGATGATTAGGGTCATTGCCTTAATATATTGATGTTAGATGTATCATGCTATTTCAGATTGTCTTATGCAAATGGTTAGGGTTATGACATTCCAGAATGAAAAAATATGTTGTAGTATTATTTCATACTCATCTAGGTTGACTATGCAATTATGGTTATTATGCATGAACGACAAATGTTATGAACTTATGATGTGAACATGTTATTAAGTTATTGTTATGGATATTTTGACCTTATTTATGATTGAGTTGATATGTTATGAAGTTATGTTGTAATAATCTAGATTGATTGTGCAGACAAGATAGCCTCCCCTAAGATACATTAAGGTATGAGTTTTATTATGTCATATACTTGGTGCTTGACTGTGTGATTATGTTATCTATCTCTTGTTGAGTGTTTGGTCTCTATTATGTTGTCTAGTTGATTTAGATAACATGGTACGTTTATCATTTGTTTGAATGTTTGATTAATTGTATGATATGAGTATGTGTTTGTAATATTGCATATGATTTGGTCTTAATATGGTTGCACTAATGTTACACTAAAATTGTCACCATGATGTTTTACTATCTATATGGGTTCATCATTACTCATAAAATACTCCTTTAGAAGTCTACAAACATTAAGTTCCTAAAACCAAGCCTTGAAATTGAGAGAAAAGCTTATAAAAGTCATAAAAATACTTGTAACGCACTTTCTCTTAGTATTACCTGCGGTGCCGCATCTGTTTCTTCTAGAACATGCGGAACCGGCCACACTTTTTCTTTATTTAAGGTGTGGTTCCCTGTAAAAGGTAAAGTGAAGGCGATAGTAAAATTTGGAAACCCAGCTGGTTGAATCTGGAAGCTTCTGGAAGCAATTATTCGGTGAAAAGTTTGCTCCTTTCATGTACATTCATCCCTCCATTAAAGGAGCCTACCCCTTGGTATGTGGAACTTAATCCCTTTGAAAGAGGATTCTATCCCCTCTTATTTGGAGTTGCAACCTCTTCTCTTTTGCTATAAATTGAGGCCATAGTTCAGCTCAAGGAGAGTTAGGCTTTGAGATTTTTTCAGGAGAATTGCTGGAGAAACTCAGACTCTCTAAATTGATTATCATATGGGAATGATTACACACTCATGTGTATGTTAGTTGAGAGAGTGCAAATGCTTGTCAAAGTAGAGGAAACGCTTGTTCCGGACCCCGGAAGGACCTGTACGACAACAAGGCGAACAGGATCGTAAGGCTCCTTTTTTCATTAAAGATAATACAAATGGATCATGTTTTCTCAATGAGTTGTTTATTTAAATGGCTTATTTCTTGAATTCCTTGATCATCAAGATAGATTTATGGTTTGTGAATTAATCTATATTTTGCAGGTGCTTCTGATTCTTTCATGTTTTTTATTACAGATCCCGAAAGGAGACGTATTCAAAGCAACAAGAAAGAGGACTACAATCAACGGTGGACTACAGGTAAGTCCTAAATTTTTCATTATAGATAATTCTAGATCAAATATAATCTAGAGAAAGTAGTTTACATCTGTCTATTTGTTGCTAGTTATCATAGGATACTAGGGATATCTGTCTTGTTCGCGTCCACAAAAACGATTTATCTGTCCAACAAAATGGCGACTCCGTTGGGGACATCTTGAACTTAGTTTTCTTTTTGTCTTTGAGTTTGACTTATGAAAGTATTATTCTGATTTTGATTAGTCTGTACTAGTTTGGGTAAATTAGCCTTAGAATCCCTGAAAAGTAGATTTAGAATTTTTTTATTTTTCTTTATGTTTTTTGGTCTCCGTACTTTTTCTTTGAAAATAGTGTGGTAGCCTCCATAGTTTCTCTATGTAAATAGTGCAGTACCGCACCTTTTCTATACTGAAACCTGCGGACTTAAGAAAATTTTTGAATAATTTAAGATTCTCTTTTCTGGAACTAGTTTACATGATTATTTGTATTTTCCCAGACTTGTCTTGACTGTCAAAAGCCTTGTCTGAATTTCTTTTCAGCAATTTTACAGTCTCATCAGTCTCTATTAAGTTAATTGGGTGTTTTGAGTTTCTTTTTTGGAGAAATTATTAATTTGATTTCCTTTTGTCATTACTTCGAGGTTTGTCTCAGTCTCTTAACAATTTTGCATCTTTTTTATTTTGTGTCTAAGTGTTAATCGCCTTTGAGTGTTTTTACTTTTTTACCTTTGGAACTCTCACCCAATTTTCTTTACTTACACTTGATTGGTTCTTTAGATTACATTAGAATCATCTTGTGTTTGAGAATTCTCTTGCATAGATTACATTTTCATAATTAGAATTCTCATTTTCAGAATATGAATGAAAAATGTGCATAGATTACATTTGCATACTTTTCAAAGTGAACTGTGCATAGATTACAATTGCATAGTTTACATTCTGAAAAAATCAATCGTAGATTTAGATCAGTTTTCTTTGATTTTAATTTACATGTTTTTATGCTTGTTTTGAACATAAAAATTAAAAAAAAAATGTTTTGAATTGATAAGCATTAGTTTTTCTTAATGAAATTAGTGCATTAGATAATTTGTTATATTTTTTCTTATTGCTAAATTTTTGCATTGTTGGAAGTGAATGGAAACTCTCTCCTTACTTTAGTTAGGATTCATCGAATTGAAAAGATTACATTATCATATTCGATTGCATTCAGTTTTGGGTCGAGTCATAACACCATTGGTTTCGTATCCATTTACCCTTTGAGTAATAACAGTCCAAATAACACAACGCTTAATCAAATTCATCTAGTAATTTTTACATTTTTAGGGATCTTTCCACCAATCTAGCTCAGGATTAGTGCTTTGGAATAGGTTGTAGTTAACTTTCCAAAGAAACTAAACAAACAATAGCATCTTGGGGCAAGAAAATTCCAATTGTTGCATGTATGCTCTGGGAAGCTCCTCCTAAAGGAGTCAAGCATGAGATCATATCCAAACTAGTGAAGTAATCAATCTGTCCTCATTGGGAACGATAGAAGATATACACGTATTAACAATGGTAAACCTCGGATTGACCATTTTCGCGGAGCATGGGGTCACTTGTCGATAAACCTTGGATTATGTCAAGGAGCCTTCAAGGGGATTGAGCTTTGTTACTCTGCCCTTGCATGTGTATCAGATCATAGACTGTTCCCCCAGGTATATTTGTTCCTGTTGGTGACCTTAGTGGCCATAAACTTTAGGATTCTTTCCCAAGGTGACGGTGGAGGGAAGATCCCACTGTACCTGGAGCAAACGTCGACTAGACTCACTTGGACTCTCCGGAGGGTTATCTTCACTCGAGATGGTTTAAGTGGAGAAACTTGCACCAGGTTGTTTCATTAAGCAGGTTGTCGGGGTAACTGTTCCAACTGCCATTTCTGCATTAAAATTCTACGATGTTGGATTTCATCACTAACTAGTGTCTTTAGTGTGGAAATCTATTGTTTGTGTGTGGTTTGACTCCTAGATTTGATAGCGTGTGTTCATTTGCTTGTTTTTACTTTTAGAGACCATAGGTGTGAATTGTGAATTTTAATTGTTTAGGTGTGAATTGTGAATTGTTAATTTTATTTTTGAATTGTTAATAAAATTCAATGAAGTTGAATCTAATGGCAAATGTTCCGGAATTTACCAACCAAGGAACCCCTCTTAATGAGAATCCTAGTAATTTTCCTTGCTTTGTAAATGTTGGTCCTCCTTATATGGCTACATTGTCATTACCTGGATTTACAATAGGTCTACCCGTATGGTTATTTTCAACTTCGTTGGCCCCGAATACTCAAATTGTTCCACCTCAATCGAATGCTTCACCTCAACAGAGTTCACCATCTCAACATCACCAACCTTCTGTTGCCCTTTACCTTCTTTGCCTAATATTTCTTCCTCCCTTTCTTCCTCTTCGCCTGGTAAAAGCCTTGACGCTAGTAACCAGGTGACTAACAAGAAGAAGAAAGGGAAGAAGAAGAAGAAGCAAGATAAGAAAGAAGTCAACCAACCAACCATGGTTGTAAGTGTTAGTAGTGTTGAGGAAACCTCCAACATGCATCGTAAACCCAAATACCCTTACAAACTTTGTAAGGGTGACCACTTCCTTATCAATTTCCCTGGTATTCCAAAGGTCTTGGAAGTATGGTCAGAAAAATCTCATCAACTTTCCATTGATCCATCAACCAGTGATTGTCAGGTTCCTGGGAAAAAGGGTAAAGTTAGGTTTCCTTGTAGGTTATGCAAAGGGAGTCATCAAACTCACATTTTCCCTCACATGGATGAAGCCTCAAAATTGTTGGAAAACATTACTGCTCCACAGCAACAACTTCCAACAGGTTACCGTAAACTTTCTCCCAACCTATCGTCAACTGACGAAGTGATTGACCTAATTCCAATTACAGTCAATCCCACTCTTCCATTGAAGAGCGAAACTCATATCACTCAGGTTGATGGTCCATTAGTTGATCAAGTGGTTGACTCGATTTCACATTCGGTCGATCCCACTCTCCTTGTAGAGAGTGAACTTCATACCACTCAGGTTCTTCTTGTTACATCAAATTCTTCTACGCCAAGGGGCATTTCACCTATTTCTACAACACCCCCTCCAAGTACTGAGGTCTTTTCATTTGATTGGAATATACTGACAGAACCTCGTCTTCCTTCCTCCATCCCTTTCCAAATCATTGTGAAGGCCAATGGTACAAATTTACGCCACACACATGTAGATGAAGGTGCTTCTGTTAGTATTTTATCCTCAACTGCTTGGCAAGATTTGGGTCCGCCTCACCTTGTGCTTGTTACAAAGAATCTGTCAGCTTTTAACAAAACCATTAGTGAAAATTTAGGGATCCTTCCTAAGTTTTCTATTATTTTGGAAGGTAAAACTGTCTGTATTGATCTTATGGTAGTTTGAGGCCCCTTGGATTTCAATTTACTCCTTGGGTGAGACTATGTCTATGCAATGAAAGCTGTCGTATCGACACTCTTTCGCGTGATGTCTTTCCCTCACAATGGAAACATTGTGACTGTAGATCAACTTTCATTCACTAGTCTTGATTTGACTATCAATAATCCAACACCCCTAAATGTTCCTTATACTAAAGTGGTATCTACCCTACCACGAGTTAATTATGTGGCAACCAGTCCCATGTTTTCAGTTACCGATGCAAGCGAGCCTCTCACTGTTTTCTCGACTTCCTTTGACTTAGATCTGGTAATTGACATGGAAAACTCTATGGGATTATTTGAAGGTGATGTTCCTATCCCTTTTGAGTCCCTTGACATGTGTTCCTTCCAGAGAATTGTTCTTCCATCTAATGAAGACCTTTTGGAAGCCATGATCGAGGAGTGTCCCTTGACATGTCTTTCTTCCAATTGGAAACCATGACAAGGTCACTAAAGAGGAAAGTTCCTTTTGCTATGTCAACCTTGTTAAAAAATGAATCAATGATTAAAGAGGAAAGTTCTTTTTACTGTGTCAACCTCGTTAAAAAATGAAACATGTCTTAGATATGAGGACAGTTCTTTTCCTATGTCAACCTCATTAAAAAATGAATCAGTAGGTTATGTAGGTATATTGTAGAGAGTAGATATGAGGATAGTTCTTTTAATGTGTCAACCTCGTTAAAAAATGAAACAGACCCATGAGGACAGTTCTTTTCCTGTGTCAACCTCATTAAAAAATGAATCAGTAGGTTATGTAGGTAGATTGTAGAGAGTAGATTGATAGTTTCCATAAGGATGGTTTTTCTCCTGTGTCAACCTTTTTAAAAAATGAAACAGATACCATGAGCATAGCTCCTGTTACTGTGTCAAGCTCATTAAAAAA
Source organism: Pinus albicaulis (assembly GCA_034641835.2). Classification (NCBI taxonomy): domain Eukaryota; kingdom Viridiplantae; phylum Streptophyta; class Pinopsida; order Pinales; family Pinaceae; genus Pinus; species Pinus albicaulis. Next base: position 33,976 of record JAXQQM020080379.1, read on the forward strand.
TGAAACAAATCCTCTCCTAATTGAGTCGAGTCTTTGATTAGATATCGTAAGTGTTAAGTCGAGTCTTTCATCTGATCTCGTAAATGAACCTTCATTACATCCACCTATTAGTAACCAGTAGTCTACTTAGTTGAATGCAATGAAGCTTGGGGGGCATTCGCTCTAGCAGGTTACGCTTGGGGGGCATTAAAACTTATCTCAAGCACAGTTTTCTTTGTTTCAAGCTTGTGTAAAAATGAAACCACTTTCAAGCATATTTTTCCTTCATTTCAAGCTTCTGTAAAATGAAATAAACCATTCTCAAGCATGATTTTTCCTGTGTTTCAAGTTTGTGTAAAAATGAAACAAACCTAATTTCAAGCACAATTTTCTTTGTTTCAAGCTTGTGTAAAAATGAAACAGGCCTACTTTCAAGCACAGTTTTCCTACATTTCAAGCTTGTGTAAAAATGAAACCACTCTCAAGCACACTTTTCTTTGTTTCAAGCTTGTGTAAAAATGAAACCTATCTCAAGAAAAGTTTTCTTTGTTTCAAGCTTGTGCAAAAATGAAACCTATCTCAAGTCTAGTTCGGTTATTATTTTTAAGACTCGTTAAACTCATGAAAATCCCGAGATTATTTTGTTATCTTTCATTCTCGTAAAACACATGAAAATGCTGAGTTCTTTCTGTCTTTTCCTTCTCGTAAATTAAATTGAAATTCGACCATATGAGTACATTTTTATCCCTTTTTCGAACTCGTTAAAACTTACGAAAAAGCGAAAATGATGAGTATACTTTTATCACTTTTTTGGGCTCTTGAAAATTACGAAAAAATGAAATCTTGGAGTTCTCTTTTAAGCCCTTTTCAAACTCTCTAAACGTGAAAGTATTGTCGAGTACTTGACTATTCGAACTCGGTAAAGGAAATGAACAGTCGTCCCTTCAGTATAAGTTTACCCCTTTTCCGGGTTGAAATGGACTATTTACAAAAAAGGTATACGTTGATTAATCATGGTCAGTAGAGTTCTCTCCTGTATTATTTTATCCTTTTTCGGGCTTGAGAGACTAAATTTATGAAAATGTACACCCGCGGAGTTTCCTTAAGTTTTTCTTCTGACTCCCTAAAAATGAAAAACACCGAGTTTCTCCTATACTGGACTCGTTCAAATTTAACAGTAAAGGACCTGTCGATTACAAACAGGAACAAACCACTCCTTCTTAGGGTTCGATTTTAAACTAAGTTGGACTCATCTGAAGGATGAGCTTATATAACAAGAAAATTTTATCCTCCTCAAGCTTGTCAAAAATAAAGAGGTACTTGCCAGAAATGGTGGGGGAAAAAGAGAGAAAACGAATCCGTTTGCCACACTTTGTTTAAAACGCAGTTTACAACTCTTGAACACGACACTTTTGTCACACTTCTACCTAGGTTGGGAAAATCCTTTGTGATGCAGAAGTATGAGGCTTAGAGACAAAAGGCTTCATTAATTATTCCAAAAATAAAAAAACAATTACAAGCAAAGGTGTTGGTACCTTTAGCTGTCAATTTACAGTTGTACTAGATAGGGTTGAACTAGTATCTAGGAAGATTGAACAGTTTTAGATTAGATTCAGCATATTTAGCCTTCAGTTGATAGATTTAGGGAATATATTATGTAATTAGGATTTTATCTAAATTAGGAGAATTCGATCCTCAAGAGGAGGTTGATTGTTATGTAAAACCCTATAAAATGTAACCTCTGAGAAGGAGAAAATGGAATTTGGATCATAGAAGATTTAATTGAGAGGGTTTGCCTTTGAGTTAATAAAATTCGCAGAATTTAATTATCTGTTGTATGCTTGGAAAATTCTCGGAGGGTTTCATCTCTCTAAAAATCCATTGGATTTATAATTTCTCTGTAGAATTTAAGTGTGATTAGTTTTTGTGTAAAGGATTTGGAAGAATTTTAAGAAATTATAGTTTCTTGCTTGAGATTGGATAGGCGATAATCGATTTATATTTGTTGAATTACAGAGTGGGAAAGGAGGTTTCCAGAGAAACTGAAGTGAGAAGGGTAAACCAGCAGAAATTCGTGTTCAAACACGATTGAAAACAAAAGTTTGTAGACCAAGCATTTTTTGAAAAAATCAGCCATTGTTGTCGCACTACTTTTGGGCGTGCGAGTCGTTTTGTTCAATTTAATGCAATCCAATAAAAACGTGACACGTCACGGTGGTAATACCGTTGATTTCGCGTTACTTTGGAGCCATAAAGGGGTGGGGATATTTTTACGCAATAGTCGTTCGATCATAAACAATTGAGATCCGATGGTGTTCACATCGGTAGTTGCGTGGAGTTTAACAAAAAGGTATGGACCCGATGGTTTATTCAATAGAGTTTTATTAAAGATTTTGAAATCTAAAACCCCATTTCGAAAGTTTTAAACATTGATTAAAAATGAATTATTATGTTTTCGAAGGATAAGGGAACTTTAGCTTCCGTGAATCATTTTATTAAATTAATCAAGCAGATTTAATAAATTTTGATGACCGAGAGTGGAAATAAAGATCAGGAACAAATTCCTCCTGAATTAGAAAACATAGTAACAAAATTTGAACAACTCTCCTTAACGCCTACACCCACACTGCCATCATTTTTGGTATCAGAGTAGTCTTCAGATCATTTTCCAGACACTGAACAAGCTTCCAAAATTTAGAAAAAGAAATCCAACATGGCTGTCAGAATTGGTAGAGGAGGTGGTGCTGGTAGAAGAAGAGGTAGACCAGTTGCAAATTTTGAAGTACTAGAAGCAATGGAAGCAGCAAAACAGAGATATCCTGAAGATGTCAGTGAACCTAAAGTTGAAGAAGAAGAAGGAGGAAATGTTGAGCTTACTCTGATAAGAAAATGTATATAAATGGAAAACTACACTATGCCGAAGAAATAACACCATAGAAGATAAAACTTCAAATCTTCATTAATATCAAAACCACAGCAAGGTAGGGCAACAAGGTGCATTCACTCCTTAAGGAAGGAGATCACTCCACAAGCCCCGTATGCACTGTCAATACAATAATCCTTGACATCTCTCAATGGAGAATCTCACAGCATCTATATAGGTTTCATACATGCGATACCATGGGTAGTTACCATGGGTCTCTCAATGCCATACATCCAATACAATGGGCTTATCACTTTATTCCCTAGCTACATGTGGTCCCTTACATAATGTGGGTTAACCACTTTGTTATTAACTATAGCCCATTTATTTATCATTCTTATATTATTACATCATATTATTCCCTTGGGTACCTCCCTGCGTACCCTATATTATCCCCTACAGGTACACTACCGAGATGAGATTCTTTAAATCAGTGTTAGGATCTACATCCAAACCTAGACTTTAAGTATCATCTTTTGCAGGAGGATTGAATCCAGAAGAGTTGATAGACTGGATCAATGAATTGAATAAATGCTTTGATTATGAAGAGATGGGTGAAGAAAAGAGAGTTAAGTTTGTTGTCACAAGGTTGAAAGGACATGCAACACTTTGGTGGGATGGAGTGCAAGCAGAAAGAAGGAGAGTTGGTAAGCAGCCAATCAAGAATTGGAACAGAATGGTAGCGAAGTTGAGAGGTAAGTTTTTGCCTAGTGATTATCAGCTTTCATTATTCAGACAAATGCAGAATCTTAGATAGAGATTAATGACAGTAAAAGAATACACAGAAAATTTTTACAAAGTGAGCATAAGAGCAGGACAAATTCAAGATACAGCAGAGAAGATTACCATGTACATAAATGGTCTCAGAATGGAGATTCACGATGAGATAAGTATATTGTCTCCTATTACAGTAGAAGAGGCTTACCAAATGGCCTTAAAAGTTGAAGAAAAACTCATAAGAAAGCAATCTGCCAAAGGAAGAGGTACTTTCCGAGGAAGACGAAGTCAAGGTGGTAGAGGAAGATCTACAGCACCAAGAGATGGAGCTAGCAGCAGCTCACCTCAGTATGCACCCACAGAAGGTGATACAAGTGGCAAAAGGAGTCCTTATAGAGGAAGAGGAGGCAGAAACAGAGGAAGAGAAGTCAATTGTTACAAATGTAACAAATTAGGACATAGAGCCTATGAATGTCCCGAGAATGTGGGGACAAATCATAGAAATGCAATTGTTGCTTAGACTGAAGAAGAAGTAGCAAAGTTGCCTGTAATATAGAAAAAAATTGTGCCAGAGAAAGGATAATCTTTGGTGGTTAACAAAGTTTTGTTAAAACAAACAAAGGAAGTTGCTCAACCAACAAAGAGAAAGACTTTGTTCAGAAGTGTATGCAAAGTTCAAGGGAAATGTTGTCAATTGGTAATTGATAGTGGCAGTACAGATAATTTGGTCTCTATAGAGGTGATAGAGAAGTTGAAATTGAAGACAAGGGAACATCCAACACCCTACAAGGTGTCATGGCTTCAGAAAGGACATCAACTGATAGTAAAGGAACAATGTGAAATAGAATTGCAAATGGGCAGTTACAAAGATAAAATCATGTGTGATGTGATGCCTATGGATGTGTGTCACATATTGTTGGGTAGACCTTGGCAGTATGACAGAGCAGCAGTACATGATGGAAAGAGAAACACTTACAAGTTTTTCAAAGATGGTATGAATCAAACATTGTTACCTATGGAAGAAGAAGGTGCATCAAGTAAAAAGTCTGATCCAAAGGCTTTATTGTTGAGTGGAAAAGAATACATGCAGCAGATTGAAGATGATGAGGTAAATTTTTCTTTAGTTTGCAAACCTAAGGTAGTATTTACTTCTACTAAAATTTCTGATTTGCCAATTGAAATTCAAGAAATGTTGGAGAATTATTGTGATATTATTGTGGATGATTTGCCTGATGAATTACCACCTGTAAGAAAAATCAACCATCAGATAGATTTGATTCCAGGAACAAATTTTCCAAACAAAGCATCTTACAGAATGACTCCTATAGAAAATGAAGAAATGAGAAAGCAAGTATAGGAATTGGTTGACAAAGGTTTGATCAGAGAAAGTTTGAGTCCTTGTGCAGTACCTACAGTATTAAGTCCGAAGAAAGATGGAGGTTGGAGAATGTGCACTGATTCAAGAGAAATCAACAAGATAACAATCAGGTATAGATTTCCTTTACCTAGAATTGAAGATTTGATGGATTGTTTGAGTGGAGCAAGATATTTTTCAAAACTAGATTTGAAAAGTGGGTATCATCAAATTAGGATAAGGGAAGGTGATGAATGGAAAACAACCTTTAAAACAAATGAGGGATTGTATGAATGGATGGTAATGCCTTTTGGTTTATCAAATGCACCTAGCACATTTATGAGGCTTATGAATGAAGTATTGAAGGAATTTATTGGTAAATTTGCAATAGTATATCTGGATGATATATTAATTTACAACAAAACAAAGGAAGAACACCTGAGACATCTTAATTATGTCTTAAGGAAGTTACATCAAGAGAAATTACTGGTAAATTTAAAGAAATGTTCATTCATGAAAGAAGAATTGGTATATCTAGGTTTTGTTGTTTCTGCTGAAGGATTAAAAATGGATCCAGAGAAGATAAAGGCAATTGTGGTGTGGCCTTCACCTAAAAGTGTTTTTGAGGTAAGAATTTTTCATGGTCTTGCTAGTTTTTATAGAAAATTCATAAGGAATTTTAGTAAGATCAATGCACCTATCATTGAAACCATAAAGAAGGACAAACAACCATTCAAGTGGACTGCTGAAGCTGAAAGGAATTTTTAGTTCTTAAAGAAAAAGATAACTGAGAAACCTGTCTTAGTCTTACCTGATTTTAATAAACCTTTTCAAGTGAAATGTGATGCCAGTGGGGAAGCTATTGGAGCTGTATTAAGTCAAGAAGACAGACCTGTAGCATATTTCAGTGAGAAGATGAATGAGACAAGAAGGAAGTACTCTTCTTATGAGAAGGAATTTTATGCAATTGTACAGTAATTGAAGAAGTGGAGACATTATTTAATGTCTAAAGAATTTGTGCTATATTCAGATAATCATGCTTTACAGTATATTATGCAACAGCCTAAATTGAATCAAAAACATGCAAAATGGGTTGAATATCTTCAAATTTTTAACTTTGTATTGAAGCATATAAGTGGTCAAGCAAACAAGGTAGCTGATGCCTTGAGTAGGAAAAGCATTCTTGTTCAAGAAAGTCAAATTGAAGTGTTAGGTTTTGATTTTCTTAAAGAACTCTATAAGACAGATTTGGATTTCAAAGAAGCATTTGAAGCATGTTGTAATCCTGTTTTGATAGACAGAAGTCAGTGGTTAGATTATTTCTTGCAAGAGGGTTTATTGTTCAAAAGAAATCAGTTGTGCATACCAAATTGTTCCATGAGAGAAAATTTAATCAGGGAAAAGCATAGTGGTGGACTTGCTGGACATTTTGGTGTTGATAAGACTTATGAGCAACTAAGTCATTTTTATTTTTGGCCAAAGATGAGATTTGAAGTGGAAAAGTATGTGAAAAATTGTAAAATTTGTCAATATGCAAAAGGGAAAAGTCAAAATGCAGGTTTGTACATTCCATTACCTATTCCAGACAGACCTTGGGATATGGTAAGTATGGATTTTGTTTTAGGATTGCCTAAGACACAGAGAGGGAATGATGAAATTTATGTTGTAGTTGACAGATTTTCAAAAATGGCACATTTTATTCCATGTTATAAAACCAGTGATGCTACTCATGTTGCCAATTTGTTTTTCAAGGAGATTGGCAAATTACATGGGTTACCTAAAAGTATTATCTCTGGTAGAGACACCAGATTTGTTGGTCATTTTTGGAGGACATTATGGAAGAAGCTTGGTACGAAACTAAGTTTCAGCTCAGCTTATCACCCTCAGACGGATGAGCAGACTGAAGTAGTGAACAGGAGTTTGGGTAATCTTTTGAGAAGTCTTGCAGGAGAACATCCTAAAAAATGGGATCATATTTTACCACAGGCATAGTATGCATATAATGATTCACCTAACAGAAGTATAGGACAGAGTCCATTCCATATAGTTTATGGAATGCACCCAAGAGGAGTATCTGAATTGAGGAACTTGGGAAAAGAAAAAATGAGAAGTGCCGAAGGAGAGGAGTTTGCTTCAGAAATTCAAGCAATACATGAACAGGTAAAGAAGCAGCTACAAGACAGCAGCATCAAGTACAGAAACAGAGCAGATTTGAGAAAAAGAGAAGTTAATTTTGAAGTTGGTGATTAGGTTTTAGCACAATTAAGAAAATAAATATTTCCAAAGAGGGAGTATAACAAGTTAAAATTCAAAAAGATAGGATCATGCAGGATATTGAGAAAGTTTTATGCAATGATTATGAAATTGAATTACCATATGATATTGGAATATCTCCAATATTCAATGTTGCTGACTTGTACAGATATGAAGATAGTGGCACAGATGACAGACCAGAAGATAGAGGAAATATTGATTGGGTAAAATAGTTACCCACAATAAAGACATTATAGCCAGAAAGGATCTTAGACAAGAAAGTGTTTAATAAGACCAGAGCACAGGAATATTTTCAATATTTGATCAAGTGGAGGGATTAGCCAATTGAAGATGCTACCTGGATGACAAAAACCATGCTGCAGAAATTGGGTAGTTCTATGGAGGATCTCATAGACAGGAGCCCATGAATATTTTTGTCCTCAGGAATCTGATGCAGGAGCATGAGGCTTAGAGACAAAAGGGTTCATTAATTATTCCAAAAATCCAAAAACAATTACAAGCAAAGGTGTTGGTACCTTTAGCTGTCAATTTACAGTTGTACTAGATAGGGTTGAACTCGTATCTAGGAAGATTGAACAGTTTTAGATTAGATTCAACATATTTAACCTTCAGTTGATAGATTTAGGGAAGATATTATGTAATTAGGATTTTATCTAAATTAGGAGAATTCGATCCTCAAGAGGAGGTCGACTGTTATGTAAAACCCTATAAAATGTAACCTTTGAGAAGGAGAAAATGGAATTTGGATCATAGAAGATTTAATTGAGAGGGTTTGCCTCTGAGTTCATAAAATTTGCAGAATTTAATTATCTATTGTATGCTTGGAAAATTCCCGGAGGGTTTCATCTCTCCGAAAATCCATTGGATTTATACTTTCTGTGTAGAATTTGAGTGTGATTAGTTTCTGTGTAAAGGATTCGGAAGAATTTTAAGAAATTCTAGTTTCTTGCTTGAGAACGGATAGTCAATAATCGATTTATATTTGTTGAATTACAGAGTGGGAAAGGAGGTTTCTAGAGAAACTGAAGTGAGAAGGGTAAACCAGCAGAAATCCGTGTTCAAACGCGATTGAAAACAAAAGTTTGTAGACCAAGCGGTTTTTGAAAAACCAGCCATTGTTGTCGCACTTCTTTTGGGCGTGTGAGTGGTTTTGTTCAATTGAACGCGATCCAATAAAAACGTGACATGTCACAGTGGTAATACTGCCGATTTTGCGTTACTTTGGAGCCATAAAGAGCCGGGGCTATTTTTACACGATAGTCGTTCGATCATAAACAATTGAGATTCGACGGTGTTCGCGTCAGTAGTTGTGTTGATTTTAACAAAAAGGTATTGACCCGATGGTTTATTCAATAGAGTTTTATTAAATATTTTGAAATATGAAACCCCATTGCGAAAGTTTTAAACATTGTTTAAAAATGAATTATTATTTTTTCAAAGGATAAGGGAACTTTAGCTTCTGTGAATCATTTTATTAAATTAATCAAGCAGATTTAATAAAGTTTGATGACCGAGAGTGGAAATAAAGATTAGGAAAAAATTCCTCCTGAATTAGAAAACATAGTAACAAAATTTGAACAACTCTCCTTAACGCCTACACCTACACTTCCATCACTTTTCCTATCAGTTAATCAAACCATATTGAAAGTCTTCAGCCAGTTTCTGGGTATTAGATTAGGTCAATTGTCACCAAACCATCTGCAGTGTCTTTATGTGTTCAAGAGGATAGTTCAAATAAACCGTTCATTTGCAAATTTTTGTCTCCATTCGCATTGACCATCCCCGAGTCAGTCCTTGCAAAATATTTCTACAAAACTTGATCTAATGGTTTCATGTCGTGGGCTTTCCTACGACGGATCACTTTCTATTGACGACAGCTCATCATCTAGGAAGTTGATCTAGAATCCTTCAATACCTTGGAATCTGCATGCCTTAATGGCAGGTTTCTCGTCTTCAACGATAGGTTGCATCATTGACCTTCAATCGAACGATTCCGTGAAATGTTCGACTTTAGATCATTTATTCACATTCCATGGATTGTACTAAGTATTTTGAGAGCCATTGTCATTATTGGTGGTTTCTCTCACACTTGTTAACAGTTCACATCATTGACTAGTAATCAAGTGGTTTCTACCATGTTCGACTTCGACACAATCAATTGCATGGATATAATCGTACTAGTTCGGGTAGCAGAAATCAAGACCCTGGATCTAGTTTCCACCATCCAGGCTGCGAGGAGTTTTATTATTCATTATGCAGTAGACTATTCATAAACAGATGGCTGTGTCCATACTGTGTCTACATTATTGATGTGATAGTAAAATCATTTCTACATCAGAACAAGTTTTAGTTAGTGTTTGATCTGAGTATGGGAATGCCTACCTCAGCGATAATATATATATATATATATATATGTTTTGCATTGAATGTTTTTACAGGATTCCAATTGGGGTGTCCACAAGCTAATCCTCGAAATGATAAAGCACATCACTCTTCAAATTGTCTCAGACTTCGCACTTTAGGGGGCAATCTGTTACACTAAAATTGTCACCATGACGTTTTACTGTCTATATGGGTTCATCATTACTCATACAATACTCCTTTAGAAGTCTACAAACATTAAGTTCCTAAAACCAAGCCTTGAAATTGAGAGAAAATCTTATAAAATTCATAAAAATACATGTACCGCACTTTCTCTTAGTATTACCTGTGGTGTCGCATCTGTTTCTTCTAGAACATGCAGAACTGGTCGCATTTTTTCTTCATTTAAGGTGCAGTTCCCTGTAAAAGGTAAAGTGAAGGCGGTAGTAAAATTTGGAAGCCCAGCTGGTTGAATCTGGAAGCTTCTGGAAGCAATTATTCGGTGAAAAGTTTTCTCCTTTCATGTACATTCATCCCTCCATTAAAGGAGCCTACCCCTTGGTATGTGGAACTTAATCCCTTTGAAAGAGGATTCTATCCCCTCTCATTTGGAGCTGCAACCTCTTATCTTTTGCTATAAATTGAGGCCATAGTTCAGCCTCAAGGGGAGTTAGGCTTTGAGATTTTTTGAGGAGAATTGCTAGAGAAACTCAGACTCACTTAACTGATTATCATATGGGAATGATTACACACTCATGTGTATGTTAGTCGAGAGAGTGCAAAGGCTTGTCAAAGTAGAGGAAACGCTTGTTCTGGACCCCGAAAGGACCTGTACGACATCAAGGCGAACACGGTTGTAAGGCTTCTTTTTTCATTAAATATAATACAAATGGATCTTGTTTTCTCAATGAGTTGTTTATTTAAATGGCTTATTTCTTGAATTCCTTGATCATCAAGATAGATTTATGGTTTGTGAATTAATCTATATTTTGCAGGCGCTTCTGATTCTTTCATGTTTTTGATTGCAGATCCCGAAAGGAGACGTGTTCAAAGCAACAAGAAAGAAGACTACGATCAACGTTGGACTACAGGTAAGTCCTAAATCCTTCATTATAGATAATTCTAGATCAAATATAATCTAGAGAAAGTAGTTTACATATGTCTGTTTGTTGCTAGTTATCGTAGGATACTAGGGAGATCTGTCTTGTCCGCAAGAACGATTTATCCGTCCAACAAGTAACGCACTGTGTGTTGAGATAGTTGATATGTACTTGAGTATAAGTAGGCGATAGTTGTATTATTATGTCTTATGACTGTTAGTTGATTATGATATGTTTGTTAGTCTTGGTAAAGGTTGATTTTAGTTAATAGATATGATGTCTTGATATTTTGAACATTTGAGAACAGTTGCAGGGAAACATGCTTGGTATTAGCATGAGAAGATAATAGTTGAATTTTCATATAACTACATCAAGGTGATGTGATAACATATAGTAAGACTCAATTATAGCAAGGTAAGATAACTGGTGTATTGTTATATGTAGTTATGCACTAACAGTTATGTGTTTATGGAAATATGATGCAGTGGATTACATGGCAAGACACTGCCATGAAATCTCGAAGAAGGCTCAGGTTGAGATTTCCTTCGGAAGTATTAGGAACAATGGGGATTGAGTTATGGAATTTGTTGCTAGTCTTTTGCTTTTGGTCTTCTGTGATTTGTTGAGCTTTATTTATGGTTTTGTTTATGTCTGTTGCAAGATCTTTTCACTTTGTTGTGGTGTTGTATTTATTTTGGGTTTTCATGGTCTTCTTCTTCCCTGCTCTTGTTCTTTCCTTCTATGTTTTGAGAGTCTTGGGAATTGGTTGGGGAAAGAGAGAAGTAATAGAGATAGGGGAGAGATTTTTGGTACCCAACAGTAATGTAAGAACCGGATGAAGCTAGGTGCATGATTAAAGTGCAGCAAAAGGTAAGAATATGGCAATTGGTTGGATTGGTTAGGTCCATTTAAGTAAAAGGATGGTGGAATAATAGTCACGCGAAAGGTAACACAAAAGGAAAAATGAATCTATTTGAGGTGTTATATGCCTTGTCTATGATTGGGAACTTTTTTTCTCAATGTTGTGCATACTATGCATGCATAAAGGGAGTAATCTTAACCTAGACCTTATGATATCTAGAAATTGTGTTGTGATCATGATTTTGTTGATGTTTATATATGTATACATGTATGTATGTATGTCGTGTCCGACAGGGTCTTCATGGATCATGGTTGTTTAATGCTAAATTTTAATATGTATATAGGTGTGTATGTATGATGTTGTTTGACATGATGATAATTGTATTGTGCTAATGATTATATATATATATGTATCTATGTATCTATGTCACTATCTGGCAGAGTTGTCAGGGATCATTATTGTGGAGGAATGTTTTTTTATGCAGATGAATGACATCAAGAGGTTGTTGGTCTTGTTATCGCTCTAATAATTCCCAAAGTTGTGAGATTTTGATTTTATAGTTTAAAGAACATTAGAGGTAACCACAGACCTACTTTTAAGCTTTAGGATATAGCCTTCCTAAGGCTCAGAGAGGGCTCTCTCTATAAGATTTAACTTTGTTTTTATGTTTGATTGTAGGCTAGTTATATAGGGAAAATTGGTTTTGGGGTTTTGATTGGGTTTGGTGGGAAAATCACTTAATGAGATGGATAACTATGAATTTGTAACCCATTGGGTAGATGGAGTCAATGTTTCAAGCAGAAGAATCAGGATCAAGGTCTAAAGTCAAATGCTTAAGGGCAAGATAGCAGAGTCACTAAAGATCTTCAAAGGCTGATCGGTGAAGTGGCTTTAATCGGGTTAAAGAGCAACTAAGAATTCTTTGATCCGGATAAGAAGTGAGAAGGTAGGGATCAATCGAAATTAGGGATAAATTAAAGGTTCCCTAGTCTGGATATCAGCAGAAAACATTAAAATGAAAACCAGTCAATAACAAAGTGCTTTTAACAAATTCTGATATAACATTTCCTGATTTCACATTAAAATGTAGAACACATTTATGAATGGATGAAAAACATAAGAAAATATACAATTAATAGTAGAAATTACTTCACTTCAGTGGCCCAACACACGAATCCAGTAATGTGATGCTTTATTCCTTGAAATCCAGTCCTCTGACTTGAACCTGATACAAAAAACCCTTAGGTTCAGAATGCTACAACTATAGAAATATTCAACAATTATCCACACTAATACTTCAATTAATGAAGTATTTATACAAAATATCTTAGAACAATCATAGGAATTTTCCATGGAAAATAAAATATCTATTAGAAAAATATAGTGACAGCTGCATAACAAACTTGCAAGTTGTCCTATTTATTAAAATAAAATATATTTTCTGTTGGTTTTGGGCTGCAGCTGGTTGTTCTGTTGTTTTTAATGCTGGCAAGTGATCTTCAATTTGTTTTGAACATTATCTTTTACCTGATACTCTTTAACTGATACACTTTAACCTGATGTTTTGACTTTTTACTGCTTTTAAAAATATGTTTTTACTGCGTAAAACAACAACTCTATTTTTTCATCCTCTTTTACTGCAAACTATCTTTTTACATTAAATCTATGAGATTCTACCAAAACTCTTCATTTGGAAACTTAATCTTTGTAAGTTTTATGAAATTTTCATCTGCCTCAGTGTATATAACAAAGGTTGGCTTGACTACAAATAGGTGTTTTATCTCATGATGTAAATAAAATAAGTTTTCAACACTCTTATGCAACACTTTTCCTGTTGGAACTCCTTCCCAATCTGACTTGTTCACTTGTTCATTGGAAAATTACCTAATCTTCTTATTGTAATCTTCTTGCTTCATCAGTTTATCATTGATAACAAGAATTTTTGGCAAGCCTTTTTGTCTTAATGTGTCAAACTTAACCATGAATCTAGTTATGGCCATGTCCATGTTTTGATACTTCTCTTCTAGCTGCTTCATCAAGTTTTTCTTTGAAATTACCTTTCTAACCTCAAGAATTGTTTCAGTTCTGTCATTTATCCCTATCTGATCCAATTCTTGCTTGTTTTTAGTATTGAGAAACTTGATTATTTCTAGGGCTTCTTTAGGCTTAGCACCTAACTCTTCCTTTGTCTTCAAAATTTCTTCTTTGGCTGCTTTGATTAAGTCCTTTTGTTCATAGATCACATGAATGGAAGGCCAAGTATCATTGATTGACTCAATGATTTTGGACCATAGCTGATTTTTAATGTATGTCATGGGCTCTTTTAAGGTTAATTATGTTTCTGCCTTTTTAAGTTGCTCACTTAACCTTTTGGCCTTTTGTTCCTCTGTTTTAGCATTTAATTGTGCTAATTTTTTGGCATCCTCCAAGTTCTTGATTTTCTCTTTTAATCTATTTATCTCATTACTCTGTATTGACATATCTTCCATGGATTTAATAAGATTGTTGGCCTCATCTAATTGTTGAACTTATAAAGTAGAAGATTCTGTAGCTGAAGTAGTAGAAGAAGTAACTGGCACTGCTATGGCCAGTGGAATTTTTGGTTCTAACTCTTCTGCTAGAGTTGAAGGAGCCAACGTTGTTACCATGGGAATGACTGTAGGAGGAATATTTTGAGTCTTTGTAGTTTCTTTCTCTTGGACAAGCTTGGTCATCTCAATTTCCATCTTCTTTATCTGTGTTGTCATTTGTATTATGAGACTCATCATCTCATCCTTCTGATTTTCTTCTTGCACAATCTCCTTAGCCTGTGGATGCTCTGTAGGAGGTAGCTTCAATTGTTTTCTTAATGCTGCAATGTCATCATTCTTCTTCTTAATTAGTTCCTCTATTTCTTTCACATTTGAAGGGTCATACCCTACTTCAATCACTAATTCTTCTAAAGACCTAATTCTAGTGTCTTTCGCATAGGAAGAGTCATTTTCAACCTTAAGTTGATCTCTCATATTGGTCACACATTCTGAAGCTTTTGGACACTCATTGCCTTGGTGGTCATGGTAGAATATAGCATTTTTTAGCTCTGTTTATGAAATTCAATCTAGTCCAAGGGATGAATATCTTGGACTGGCACCTCAAAGTCAACTTTCTTATAATCTGCTGTTGTTTTAGGTGCTGGTACTGTTGGTTGAAGAACTGACATAAGAAATTTCTTATTTGTATATTCAAAGGCTGAAAGCAATCTATTTTGATTTCCTGGAGTCTGCTTTAAGTAATGCGAGTAGATTTCATTTTTTATCTCTTCATTCTTGGCCTTGATTTCTTTATATTTCTCTTTTATATCCCTGTCTTTACCTTCTGCTTGTTGTGATGAAGACACTTCCCCACTTTGTTGTTTCTTGATCATCTGAGTGTGGGAAGTAGCAAGTTGTTGCTCTTTTTCAATTAATATGTGTCACAGTATTTATCTCTGGATTCTCTTCATCTAAAATCTCCACTGTTTCTTTTGCTTTGTCAGCTGGATTGATTTTAGGCTTCTTATCGTATCTAAGTTTGAATCTGGTTTTTGTTGTTGTTTCAACTGTATATGTGCCTTCTTCTCTGGTTCTTTTTGTGGTTTTGTCCTCCTGAATTGGATTTTGCAAAGTGTGACTTGTATCACCTTGCTTGAAAGTTTCCATTAATGTGTTTTCCAACCATTCAACTTGGTTGGAAAAATTTTCAATTTCAGGCCTTTTATCATGAATATATGGGGTTAATTTTCATTTTACCCTCATCTTATTGATTATTCCATAAGGATCATAGTTCCACAGAAAAATTTCATCAAACTTATATTCTAGCAATTGTTTTTTTGTCTCTACACCTGCTTCCCTGTGATTGCATATGAAATGACCCACCTGGTTTTTCAATTTGAATTGAGTCTTATTTTTAGCAGCTAAAAAGTTTACAGAATCTGAATTTAGAATCTGTCTTATGTATTCTAGGGCAAACAGTCTCATCGGTAGGTACTTTGGCAATTTATAGGGCAAAATATTTGACCCATAGACTCTAATCTATGTGTGGTTTTGGTATAGGTACCAATCTCTAGTTCTGCTCTATTTTGATAGCTACAAAACTTTCTTAATCTCATCACTTATCCTTGATTGTACATTGTTTGTGAGTAGATTAATCAATGGGTGAATAAAACAACCAATAAAGTCTGAATAAGTGAACTCTGTAGACTCCTTTCTGATTAAGGGAGTCCAAAAAATGATTAATTTCTCATTACACTCTATATCCATCTTTGGAAGGGCCATGGGAAATTTATTTGATTGGAAGTATAGAAACATATGAAATAGGTAAGAGGTATACCTAAAAACACCTTCAATGGGAATTTTTACTAGTTGTTCATGAATACTGCCAGCTATATACTCAGCAAAGTTTAAAATGATTGCAGGGGGTTGAGCAGGCACAAAGGTGGACAAAAAACCAAGGATAGATTCATCAGTGTGCTCATCAGTGAAATAACCAAGGATAAAAGACAACATTGAGATAATGTGTCTTGATCCTTCGGGCAATTTGGAAGATGAATAGGGAGGATTTATCTTAGGGATTTCAACATATGAGGGCATGAAGATCTGGAAGATTTGAAATCTTTTAGGAAAGTCTAAATCCATATATAACTTTGTAAGAGCTTCTATGGACAAAGGGACTGTATTTGGATCTGGTTGTAAATGAAGCATTTGGATTATAGACTCAACAGTGATAGTGAATAATACTTATTTATTAGCATTCAAAATATCTCTTTGGTCAGGGGAATAATGAGCTTGACAAAATCTGATTACTTTAGGACACTAATGGGTATGGGGAACTACATATTTGGGTAAATTGGACTCCCAAACTAGTACTTCATCTACCTGATCCAAGGATTTTTCTTGACTCCAGCAGTGGAGATCAAGAAGGTTGAATTCGAATATAGGATCAGTAATTTTATAATCAACATCAACTAAAGGGGTATGCTCAACATCTACAACAGGAGGTTGTAGTGGATTTATAACAATTGTGCTTTTAGAAGTCATTTCTAGGTCTGTTCTTGACAATTTAGACCTTTGGATCTTAGAAAACTCTGTTTTTAGGTTTTTATACTCTTCTATAAGCTTAGACTGTTTACAGAAGATTTTTTGGTATAACAGAGGCTTATTTTTGGATTTTAATGCTTCAAACATCTAATTCTGCTTCAAAATTAATCTTTAAACCTTGTTACAAATTTAGGAAAGGTTTAACGAGGGTTTTTTACTCTTTTCTTGGATAAAACATGCCTAAAAAAGTTTAATTTGTGCACAAATGGATTCTGAGCATTTATAAGAAGGTTTCGAATCAGTCAGAGGGTTTCTACAGGTCTGCAAAAGGCTAAACTTTCTTAAATTTTGCTTAAAAATAGGTTATAGTATGCAAAATTGTGATTTTATCAGGGTTTTTACAGCAAATACGATTTTTTTGAAGGGAATAAAGGTAGTTCTTTAGGCTAATAGACCTCAATAAGGCTTAAATTCACAAGCATAGCTCTTTTCATGTGTAAGATAGGTATTTTTCTTGAAAAATACTTGTTTTTGTAGGTATTCTGACTTGAAAATGGGTTTTTGTGATGTCGGGGAGCTTTTTGAAGTTTGGTTGAGGTCCTTTAAATGAAATTTGGTAGGTCTGAGCAGTCAAATCAGTAAATTTTGGCTGAATTTGGTTGCTTGTGCATGAAAACGGGGCAACAGTGTCCTTTCTTTAGTCGGAGATAGTTAAATGAGCAGAAAACGAAGGAAAAGGGTTTGAACAAGCACATCTACTGTTTTATAGAATTTTGGGTATGAAATAGTGTTTACATTCAATGTGAATTCATTTGAATGCGGGCGGTTTGGTGCAGGGAAGTTAAATATCGCGAAGTGGTTATCGCAACGCTGGAGGGTGGTAAATGGTTTCTTTGAAACAGATGTGATCCAATTGTTTTGTGCCACATGGAGGAGAGATAATCGGGAAATACTACCCATGTCGCAAATCCAAACATGATTAATCGTCGCACCATTGAATTTGCGATACGGCTTGTGGTTCGTCAGATCTGGTGGAGGGAGTGCGAATGGACAAGATTAAACGGTAAAGTTGCTCGGTAGATGGGCATGGGGCCCGGGAAATTTTTATGTGGCGAGGTTAACTTTATATGTTAAAACATGGTTTTAAACCTAAATCTTTGTATTAACGGGATAGGTGGGATATGTGGTTTACACGACAAATAACTTATTTACAGGTGTAATGTGACCTTAGAGCGGGTTTTAATAAAATATGTGTTTTAACCTATGGTGGAGCAGAATATATGTCACATGGGGAATTAGAACCATGGGATAACATAAAAATGTGGGTAGGGACTTTATTTAATATAAGGGATTTAATATATTACGGGGTGGGGTATTTATAGTGGAATTAATAAAATAGGTTAAATGTTAATATGAAAATAAATGAGCGGAAAATATACAAATACCATATATAAAGTGTACTTTAAGCATTTGGGCATATTTTTCATAGTTGTGGCCCATTACACTTAATATATGCATTTTTATGGGTTTTTTGAATGTTTTTGTATGAAATGAAATTAGTTAAGGGAGTTTTTACTTCTCCTAAGCAAAAAGGTGTTTTAACTTAGGAAAAGGGATTTTATCTTAGGAAAAGGGTGGTAATGTTGAGGAAAATGATTTTATGAAGGGAATCCAATATTTAGTGCCAATCAGTCACTAAGCCTTGGGTCTGGTCCCAAGAAAAGTCAGAGAAATGCTCTGAGCCTTTATAACTGAAGGTTTTAAACACTGGAATACTTTGAGGGAAGGGAAATTAGTAATTTTCCAGATGATTTTTTATTCATGCCTTGTGTAACTGCTTTCTACCTACCCATCATTTATTCTACCATTTTTTCCTTTATTTGCATGGTTGCATTTGAGCTTGCAACCCTAAATCCATTTTTCTTTTAAAGCATAAACTATCTAATTCTAGCCTTATTTCATCCGAGGGATCAGATTAAACTGTTCAGCTCCTTATTTATTCTCTAAATATCTACTGATTTTTCAAGTTTAAAATGTTTGACAGATCTTTATTCTCTGTCTATAAATATGAAATTTAAAGCATGAAAAAGTTAAGATTAAACTTTTTAACTCATTATTTTGAACAAGCTTCACATAATCATTTATTTGCAGTAAAAGTAAAAAGTAGTGGCATTTTGACTTATATCACGTTCATGTCTTATTCTTATATCTTTTTGTGTTTGGGGTCCATTTTTTATTCTTTTTGATCTTTTTCTTTTCAAGTCCTTTGATTTTTCTTTTAGGACTTTTACCCTCCTTTCATTTTTTATTATTTTCAAATATGGGAAAACAACTTGCAGAAACCAAAGTATGTACATATTTACAAGACTTATCAAAGTCAATTCAAAAATTATGAACCCTATTATTATAGGACCCTAACAGGTCTTACAAGGAATCAAGTGGCAGAGTAGTCTTGATAGATCTATGAGGTCAGTATCATGTCAATATGATTTAATGTTATATGCTTGTACTATGCCTATGTTTATGTTATGGACATGAAATGTTGAGGGGTACATTAGAGAAGTGAAAGTAGTGTGATATGTGGCGTGCTAGGATAAGCATGGATAGTGGAAAGACACTAGAAACAAGATTGCTTGTGGGGTCAGTGTGTGGTCTATGGATGTGCAGTACTAATGTTGAGTATATGTTGCACATGTTGTATATTCAATGATTGCACCAATGGTGATGTGTACATGTAACATATGTAGTGTTGTATACCTATGATGTTGTATATTTTTTGTATATTGCATATGCAGTGATAGGTATAGATGGTACTATGTACATGTTTGATATGCGGTGCTGTGTACATATTGTATTGTGTGCATGTTGGATATGTAGTTTTGTGTGCATATGGTGTTGTGCGCATGTTGGATATGTGGTGTTGTGTACATATAGTGTTATGTACATGTTTCATATGCAGTGCTATGTACATTTGGTGTTGTGTTCGTGTTGTACATATGGTGTTGTGTGCATGATTGTACATAGGGTGTTGTGTGCATGTGGTGTTGTGTACATGTTGTACATGTGGTGATGCGTGCAGGTGGTGTCGTGTACATGTCGTGCATGTGGTGCTGTGTAAATATGGTGTCATGTACATGTCATGCATGTGGTGTCATGTACATGTGGTATTGTGTACACACTGTACATGTGGTACGGTGTACATTCGACGTTGTGTACACGTTGTGCATGCAGTGTCGTGTACATGTGATGTTGTGCACACGTTGTGCAAGTGGTATTATGTACATGTTGTGCATATGGTATTGGTATAGGTGTGGTATTGTGTGCATGTCGTACATGTTGTGTTGCGGGAATGGGGTATTATGTATGAGCATGGTGTAGTCGTGGTATTGTGTCATGTGCATTTTTTGTGTTGTACTATATGTAGTACATTTATTTTGTTGTGTTTAACACCGAATTTAGGTGTATGTATTGTGTTGTAATTTACACCAGGTGTAGGTGTATGTGTTGTATGTCGGTGTAGGCATATGTATTGTGTTGTATTATACATCAGGTGTAGGTGTATGTGTCGTATGCCAGTGTGGATGGGTGTATTTTATGGTTTTTTATTTTGTATGTGGGTGTATGTGTATTTGTACATGATTGAAGAGAAGCGAAGGCATTGGGTGTTTTCCGAGTGTGGCAGTCGATCTAGTGTCTGTGTAGAAAGAAAAAAGGCAGAAGTAAGGACCGATGAAGGATAAGTATCGATATTTTATTGCAGTTTTATTATTCATATGATCTACGATTTTGACTTATGATGGTTACATGTGATTTATGATTATGGATTATGATGATTTCATGTGATTCATGATTTTTACCTTTGATGGTTGTGTTTTGAGCTAACTAGATTTGATATGTTTATGCATGATGATTTTGTCAAACAACTAGTTTGACTTGTTGTGACATGAAGTGAACAGGATTACAAGTGTACCTTATTGACGAGCCACCAATGAGGTATGATTTGAATTTATTTCAATTTATTTTGAATCTAATGGAAGTTTTGTACTTGGTACAGGAAGCACGAAAGTTCACGGTTAGGTGTTTGAAACTTATTGCAAGCATTAGAAGTAACAACAAAAATAATTGGAACAAACAATAGTATGTTGGTAAAGCACTTCAAGAGCAAGGTCATTGTGGGACACTGGTACCCAACAGTGTCCATTGATTTCCATGAGCATGCTATGACCGGTATGATGTTTTTGAGGCAGGTATATGCCTTGGTTGTTTGAACTTCTGCTGCAAGGAAACCTTGCCAAGGGATGGACTACCCAGGATGGGGGTGCCAGCGGAACTTGGAAGGTGAGTAACTGCACAGAAGGGGTGGTCGAATTTCCCAAGGTACAGTGTAGCAGAGAAGGGAAGGTCGGGAATGGATATGTTTTGGTCATTAGCATTTCCAAATGGAATCAAATTCACATTGGGAGTGTTCCCTGGAACAATGAGCCAGTAACTGTTAACTAAGAGGACAAGTGGCGCTGGATTGTAGCCTTGGGAATTAGATACAGACTTTGACTTTGGCAATGGATTCTGGACTTCCTGGGAAGGAGGTGAATCCTAGTATTACTTTGAGGGTGGATTTGTGAGACTCTGGATTCTCTTGTTGTTGATACGGGTATCGTATCCTTCTATTTGTTGGTTGAGAAAATGTTTATATGAGTATATTATTGTAAATAATGTATCGAGTTGGATTTATAAAGCTCCATAGACAATATGATTATTTGTTTGTTGAAGAAAATGTGGTTTTTATTGTAAATATCGTAATGAGTTGTGTTATAAAGCTCCAGTAAACAGTATGTTTTTCATGCCTCGACAGTGGTCATTGTAAATACTGCAACAAGCTATGTTATAAAGCTTCATGGGAAGTATGTTTTGTTTTTAGCAGTCTTATTGGTTATAGGTGTCATTGAACACTAAGGACGGTGTTCCCCCAAGGGGGAGGGTTCTGTAACAGCCATGGTAAAAACTCATGTAAAAAAATATATGATGCTCGGGCTAACTTCTCAATCCACTATCACACTCTTTATGTGCATATAAAACTGCATTTCAGTTCTAGCCCAAATAATTTTAAATATGGGCAATCTCTAACACTATGCGGAAGCTTTAATTTTCCCTCAGTGGTTAGAACCATATAAATAACCCATTTCATGATCTTCGGATTAATATTCAAATAGACATTAGCCCCCAAAAGTCTTCGGACTTCACCAGAAATCTGAATGTATTTAGACTTTGATTAAAACTCAAATTGTAATATGGCTCGGCAACATATATTATATCAAATATAATCTTCTCCCTTAGTTAAACTAAAGTATCAACAACCCGCTCTGTAGCATATAAGTCATTTGATTCAAATGTCAACTCATTCGATACCCCATTCTATATCAAAGGTTTGACCTTGAATTAAAACACTGTGCCAATATATATATTTAACATTCAACCTCTATTATTAAGCCCGCTGGAAAATCCCTTGCTTTTGGATTTAACCCCAGCACTAACATATATTCACATAAACTTTCGGGCCCACATCTTAGAAAATTTAACATACCTTTCCATCTGACGGCTGCAGTCTTATCACGCTTCCACTAACAAATCCAATGATAATCGCACAACAAAGTTGCACGGGGTTTAATTCTTCATTTTCACGCGATGTATGTGGTTTTTGAATACCACTCTTTGCCACGCGTCAAACAAAGACCGATATCGCGTTTTTTTTAGCAATTCCACTTACCAGTCTTAAACGCATGCGAACCCACTGGTTTTCGAACTCCGTTTTCACTGTTCAACATTCAGGTTCCACTCTCATGGTTCTGTTCATCACTGCCGCTTTCAATTCCGCTTCTTTTGTATTAATTCTGCGCCATCGAAATTACCTTCGACTTCATGAATTCATTTCATCATCGATTTATAATTCTACACAATAAAATCTCCAATCGATTGTCTACTCTCTGCGCCTTCGATACATGCCAATCACCGCATTCAATAATATATATTAGTATGATATAAACAAAAAATACTTACACATCAATTTCACTATGATTTCGTTCAATCATGCCTTTAACTCAATTGGCCCTAATTCGTTCTAAATATACAATAGAAAGTGAAAGAAACCCCAATTTGTTTTACACGATGTAAACTCTGATTTTGAAACACATCCATGTGGATTATACTTCAATTTAGAAGTCCATTGTATCGATCCATTCTATGATCGATACAACCAATTTATCCTTCGCAATTCAATATCAAACACGCAATTTCATACAATCAGTCAATACACATATATTTCAGACTAATTTCCTTCATCTATATGAAATCAATTACAAAAGCCTGCTTGTTTGTGGCCAGATATTCAAATCAATGGCCCTTTTCACAGCTACTCGACACTCTTCAAATCTCTCCAGGTCTGCCTCTGAATGCCATTTAGGTTTACATTTATACAAATTGATAATCAATCGATTCAGATCCTTCAATGACTCAACAAAACTCTTGAGATCCTCAAAATCCTAAAATCTAGACTTGATCCGTAAATTTACTGAAAACTGACTCTTCACATTCCTAACTAATTAAATTCTCTCATGTTCTCCAATCACTTTGGAACATTTACAATTTTCTCTCCATATTTAATTAAAATCACTCTAATTATTTAAGGATTACATAAGAATTTAAAATCATAAGAACCCCCATTGTCTATCAAAATATAAAGTATATTTTGGAACCTAATGCTCCTGCATCAGACTCCCAAGGTTCAAATTGTTCATGATCTCCTGATCATGCGCCTTTAGTCCATGTTTTCCTAGATCCCATACTTTGTTTTGTTGTTGTTCAACAACTGCATTACTCTCCAACCACACTTCTTCAGGTCTCCATATCCTGTTCTGCCTCTTGCCTCCAGCTATGCTTTCACATTCTGCTCTTTTCTTTCCTTTGTAAAAATTATTCTGCTTTCTTGCTACTGTCTGCTGCTTCTGAGACACCCTCATCATCAGTCTTCTGATGCTTTCAATCTCTATCTCCATCCTTTCTTCTGTCTAAAAATTTCTTTGCCCACTGCTGTCGCTTTCACCTTCTATTGTTGTAGCTGCCTTTGTTGTTGCTATTGTTACTGCTCTTGCTGTCACCTCCCCGATTGTTGCTACCTCCAAACTTCCTGAATATCTCTTAAGATATCTCCCTCTGCAACAATTTTCTTCTGTTCATCACCTGCAAATTTACTTTTAGAAAATAAATCATCAATTGATTTTCTTCCTACAGTAACATACTCATTCAGTATACTAGAAAACATAATCAAATTTGTCAAACTAGTATCTGCTCCTATTCTTTTCATAGCTTCAAGAATTTCCACTCTAGTGTCTGCAATTTCATTCTCTTCTCTAAATGTTTTCAGTAAACAATTTAGTCATCTATTCTCAAGCATCTCATCAATATGCTGCAAACTTGTTTCAGCATATTCTTCTTCTTCTTCCTTGACAATCTTCAGTAATTTTCCTTTATCCCCTTGATTGATTCTAGCAATCAAATCAAGTTCTTCAAACTCTGCATTTTCATCTTCTATCAGAATAGAATTTTGATTCTTCATAATTGTGTCAGTTTTAAAAATCTTCCCCGCGGTCTGCTCTTGGCTATTCAGACAAGCCAATTCTTCCCTGTCGTCAACTGTAACAAGTTTCTGCATATGAGACATGACTGTCTCACCTTCTTTTTGCAACGGTTCTTCTCTCAAGACAATTCCAAATGATGGATTGTTTTCTGCATCACCTGTAGACACAATCAAACTGTCAGTGTCAAAATCGCAAGACCCAATGGTCTCAATTTATGATCTAGTCACAAATTCCTCTCTCTACAGTTCCAAGTCTTCTTCAGGACTCAGAAAATCTTCACTATCTTTCTCCTTAGCTTCTAGAGTTATCTCCACTGTTCCAATCACCATGTAAAAATGATGATTCTTCACTATGTTTTCAGCTAGCATAGTTTCCTTCTTATCAACTTTCCTGAAAATTTTCATTTGCTGCTCTTCTTTTCCTGCATAATTAACACATGAACCTTCAGCACTAAATTTACAAGGTCTCAATACCTCTTCCTCCTCTGACAACACATCAGTATGTTGTTCTGAGTTCCCTTCCAATTCCTCTGTCAGCACATCAGTATGCTGATTTGCATCCCCCATGAGACTGTCAGCTGGTCTCTCCTTCTTTCCATCATCTGCTTCATGAATGTCCTTCTGCTGTGATTCACCAAAATGAACTCCTTCATTTGGCTGAATCATTTTCTTATCCTATGTTCTCTGATTGTCATTCATGACAATTCCTCTGTCTTGCTTCTTCAGCAATTTATCCTGTGCATAGGTCCTATGTTTCTCCAATTCTCTTCTTTGAAAATACAACCTTCTATACAATTCAACAACTTCAATTGGAGTATATTTTGGGAACCTCACACAACCTTTTATACCTCCACTTGTTCTTGACCGATCATCAGATGGTCCTTCATCTCTTGCCTCAATACTCTCACTAGACTCCTTTGTCTTCAATTCCTCCTGAAATCTGGCTATCTCAGAATTGATCTGAACAAATTCCAGATTCAATTTCTCTTCCTTAACAAACTTTGAAGCTTTTTCATATCCCTGTGATGTACATGCAAACATACACAACTCTTTAGTTTTAAAACCACCAGACTTTTCAGTCTTGGTTGTTTTCTCAAGCACTTCCCTTTGAACAGATCTGCATGTGGAATCTTCAAATTCCATCCTTCACTCAAGAACTCTGAGTTCCTCTTCCTCTGTAGAACCTGTAATCTCCTCACAATTGTCAGGTTCAAAAATACAAGGCTCTACGTCATCCAGCTGATCTGGACTTGTCCAATAACTCAGGAAATCATCAATGATTTTCTCTTTAGCAAGACAAACTTCTTGCTTCCTTAAAACTTCACCATGTCTCACAATATCTCTTGCAGATATCCATTCTTCATCTGTACATTGTTCTACTTCACAAACAGAAATTTCTTTTCTCAACTCAGCTGCTTTGAGTTCCTCTTTCAATAAGGAAATCTCCTTTTGCCTCAACCTCAACTGTAATGGTTGCCATTTTACTCTCTTCTTCATGAGCCAACCAACTCTCTGGCTCTCCTCTATCATCATATTCAGTTTGTTAAACTACTCTCTAATCTCAACTATCTCTTTCCAATATTCTGCATCGGTCAATTTCTTCATCATGCCATTTGTCCTGGCATCTTCTTTCTCTTTTCTATTGTGGCCTCTCTCAGAACCTCTACAATCTCTTCTATGACTATCAGTAGTCATATTTTCCTCCCTCATGAGTTCCTCACTCATCAGCTACACCAAGCCTCTGCAATAGCAAGCTCTCCTGTTGCCAATTACCTCACCAATCCTTTCCTCCGAATCTGGGCTTTTGGCAAGTACTGGTTCTCCTTCTGCTGGAACCTTTTGAGCACTCTCTTCTGCTCTCTCTAGGCTTCACTCTAAAACTTTTTAAGAACACATCTGTTCTTCTTTCATCCAACCTCTGTTGGGAATTCTCTAGGTTCTGCCACACTTTCTTCTTCACTTTAGAATCCTCTGTTGGACTCTTTCATCATTGCTCTCAAAGATGTGATCTGCTTTTGCTGAGATTTCTCCAGTTGCCTGCAATCTGAATTTTGCAAACAATTCTTCAAAACAGAGTTAAACGCTGCTCATCAACTCACCTTCTCTTGAGAACACTGCAATTTCTCTCCCTATCCAACCTTTAGTTGAATATCAGGTTCACTGCCATCATCCTCAAAGCCTTGTCTTCATCATATCTGTAATCATAATTTCAAAATCAGATTTAAAATTATTTTACCTTCATGATCTTGTTCTTCATTCATTTCTGCAAATCATGTTCACTGCAAATATGTATCTGCTGCATATCATATTTAAAGATCTGATCTTCCTTCATTCTCTCATCACATGCACTCATTCAGATTTAATTAAAAAATTTCTTTTACTCCAAACAGAGCCTTTCCTTCTCTAATACCACTTGATGCCCGATCTAACCTCTCAATCCACTATCACACTCTCTATGTGCATATAAAACTGCATTTCAGTTCTAGCCCAAATAATTTTAAATCTGGGCAATCTCTAACACTATGCGGAAGCTTTAATTTTCCCTCAGTGGTTAGAACCATATAAATAACCCATTTCATGATCTTCGGATTAATATTCAAATAGACATTAGCCCCCAAAAGTCTTCAGACTTCACCAGAAATCTGAATGTATTTAGACTTGGATTAAAACTCAAATTGTAATATG
This sequence comes from Pinus albicaulis, assembly GCA_034641835.2. NCBI lineage: Eukaryota > Viridiplantae > Streptophyta > Pinopsida > Pinales > Pinaceae > Pinus > Pinus albicaulis. The sequence goes on from JAXQQM020080379.1 coordinate 60,915, forward strand.
GCACGACAACATATATTATATCAAATATAATCTTCACCCTTAGTTAAACTAAAGTATCAACAACCCGCTCTGTAGCATATAAGTCATTTGATTCAAATGTCAACTCATTTGATACCCCATTCTATATCAAAGGTTTGACCTTGAATTAAAACACCATGCCAATATATATATTTAACATTCAACCTCTATTATTAAGCCTACTGTAAAATCCATTGCTTTTGGATTTAACCCCAGCACTAACGTATATTCACATAAACTTTCGGGCCCACATCTTAGAACATTTAACATACCTTTCCATCTGACAGCTGCAGTCTTATCGTGCTTCCACTAACAAATCCAACGATAATCACGCAACAAAGTTGCACATGGTTTAATTCTTCATTTTCACGCGATGTAAGTGGTTTTTGAATACCACTCTTTGCCACGCGTCAAAAAAAGACCGATATCTCGTTTTTTTTAGCAATTCCACTTACCAGTCTTAAACGCATGCGAACCCACTGGTTTTCGAACTCCAGTTTCACTGTTCAACATTCAGGTTCCACTCTCATGGTTCCATTCCTCACTGTTGCTTTCAATTCTGCTTCTTTTTTATTACTTCTGCGCCATCGAAATTACCTTCGACTTCGTGAATTCATTTCATCATCGATTTATAATTCTACGCAATCGAATCTCCAATCGATTGTCTACTCTTTGCGTCTTCGATACATGCCAACCACCACATTCAATAATATATATCAGTATGATATAAACAACAGATACTTACACATCAATTTCACTATGATTTCATTCAACCATGCCTTTAACTCAATTGGCCCTAATTCGTTCTAAATACACAATAGAAAGTGAAAGAAACCCCAATTTGTTTTACACGATGTAAACTCCGATTTTGAAACACATCCATGCGGATTATACTTCAATTTAGAAGTCCATTGTATCGATCCATTCTATGATTGATACAACCAATATCTCCTTTGCAATTCAATATCAAACATGCAATTTCATACAATCAGTCAACACACATATATTTCAGACTAATTTCCTTCATCTATATGAAATCAATTACAAAAGCCTGCTTGTTTCTGGCCAGATATTCAAATCAATGGCCCTTTTCACAACTACTCGACACTCTGCAGATCTCTCCAAGTCTGCCTCTGAATGCCATTTAGATTTACATTTATACAAATTGATAATCAATCGATTCAGCTCCTTCAATGACTCAACAAAACTCTTGAGATCCTCAAAATCCTAAAATCTAGACTTGATCCCTAAATTTACTGAAAACTGACTCTTCACATTCATAACTAATTAAATTCTCTCATGTTCTCCAATCACTTGGGAACATTTACAATTTTCTCTCCATATTTAATTAAAATCACTCTAATTATTTAAGGATTACATAAGAATTTAAAATCATAACACCCCCCATGTCTATCAAAATATAAAGTATATTTTGGAACCTAATGCTCCTACATCAATATACAAGACCACGGTTAATGGGACATGTATTCCAAGCTAAATGGTGGGAAAAACATCCTAGCGAGCGTTCATTCTGTTTATTATGGCTAAAGGAAATTGGAAATGGCAATGGCCAAGGATTTGGAAAGGCATGAGACATTAACTAGAATTTTATTTATGAAAATAATGGAAATTAGGAGAAAAGGAAGGTGAAAGGTCACAGGTTGCATGTGAGGAGGAAACTGAAGGCAAATAATGGAAAATGAAGAAAATAGAGGCCTCATTAATAAAAAGGATTCTAAGGATCAGTTGGTAGGATTTTATCAGTGCATTTTTGGAGCTCTCTCATTATTCCCTTTCTCTCTCTCTCATACTCTTGGATACTTAGATTTTTCTTGGAGCACTCTTGGAGAGTGTGGATACTTGGTGATTTGGAGAAAGAAGGAAAAGGAAGAGAAGGAAAGCGCAAGAGGACATCGGGATCAACATCTACAACAGGTTTTGAGTGCAAGTACCAAGTTGCATGTTTGTTTTCCTTGCTAGTTTTGGCATGCATGGTGTATGAATGTGGATTTTCCTAGCCTTACCATTTCTTGGATAGCCATGGTGTTGTGGGTTTATTCCATTGATTATTTGTGGTCGATTCTCATGATTCCTTTAGATTTTGGGTTGAGTTATTTTTTCTGGAGCCTTGGTTGGAAAAACTATTTGGAGCCCAACTAACAGTTGTTGGGTTGAGTTACTAGTCCTGGAGTCTTGGTTGGACAAACACTCTGGAGCCCTAGGTGGGTTGAGTTACTAGTCCTGGAGAGTTGGTTGGAAAAACACTCTAGAGCTTGGAAACAACCGGGGTTTAGTTACTATTCCTGAAGCCTTGGTTTGTACAAACACTCTAGAGCCCTAGAGTAGCTTGGATAGAGACCAATCCGTGATGGTTGTCATGTCCAGCCGTGAGGTGGAATAATTAGTTGAGGTTTGAGGTATTTTTTCCTCTGAAAGCCCTGGATTGATTGTGATTGATGTGTTTGATGAGGTCCCACATTCATGCTTGGAATATGGCACAGGGGTGATTGGATGAAGAGAGATTTGGCTTAGCCAATCTATGGTCGGGTAGAATGTGGAAGTCCCATCTTCAGTTGGTTTTTACATTCAGTAATGAAGAGCTCATTCCTTTGGTATTTGGTATGCAAATATATTGGTTATTATGCCATTTTTATTGTTGTTGTATTCATTGTATTTTTGTTGTTATTATATTGGTTGTAGGCATGGCTCTATGTATGTTTTTACCTGTAAATGAATACCCAATTTATCTATGGTAAAATATATTTTATTGCAATTTATGATGTATGGGAGCAATGCTTCTTAGTTATTCTCAGATAAGTAAGAGACCCCCATGTTTAAATATGTTTTTTATACCTATAGATGCAATGTTTGTGACATGTTTGATGAAATGTCTGACATGGATAGGAGGGTTTTGGATGAGTTCCTGATGATGCGATTGCTTCCATACCTTTGTTTTAATGTTACTTATCCTCTCCTAAAGTTTCATGAAGTTTATGGTAGTGTCTGGGCTTTGGGGTTGATAAGATGGCACAAATCTTGGAGTTGCAGGCACAAAATTGAATTTTGGGGACCTGGCCGTGACCTTGCCTTGGCATACCCATGAATGTAGGCTTCTAGTCACTCCTTTGCCTTACATGCTCATGGTTAAGGCTCAAAAGGGTCAAAAATCAGTTCCCCCTTAGGGTTCAAGGGTCTGGGAAGTTGGGTTACCTGATAGAGGTGTTTTTTATGTTGTATAAAGTATGTTTGTCTTGTTTTCATCGTTTCCACTTCCTTAAGGTCATATAGGAGGTTGAATCTCATATTAGTAGCCTCTCGTCACATGTTTACCCCGATTGGCCGATTACTTGGGTAGATGTGGGAAAAGGGTGTTACATAACCTATCTGTGGAACAACTCGGCCTCTCTCACTTGATTCTTTTGGCACTAGAAAATCCTCTAGAATCACTCTTTCATTGCTCCTCAATATTTTTTACTCAATATCTGGCTCGAATTCTTCCCTAGTTGAATCTCTACTCTTTGGGAAATTCGATCTACCTAGATCTTCCTCTCACTCGATGTGTTTATCTCCATCCCCATTGTCTTGCTCTTATAATATCTTGTTGGTGAACCAATGGCCATGATTAGATCCTCATCAACAACTAAGATCATCTCAAACTGAATCCATATGAGTTTCTATAACATTCTCACCTTTCCTTAATTAATTAGTATTAATTAAATAGTTCTCCTAAATTAGACTTAAGAAAATTTAAATGATTAACAATTAATTTAATTAAGGTGTTTCATAAGCTTATCTCACAAAACAACTTATGGGTTTTGAATATTTTGTGTTCTTGGCCTCTCTAACACAAATCGAGACTAGAACACATGTCTGATGCTACAAAAACTAACACTGGGTAGACTCACTCTTGGTATGAGGCAACCCCTCGTCTATCTCTGCCTCGTTGTCACACCATGAGGAAGATGGTGGGCTTGACCTTTGTTGATTGGTAGTGGAAGATAGGTTGGAGGTCCCTAGAGAGATGGAAACAGGGTGATAAAAACTAGATGCAAAGTCGAGTGATATAATGCATGTAAAAGTTATAGGAGACAACCTACATATAAGGTAATGTTATGACACAATTACTAAATATCTACTATTGTTGATTTTTCCACCTCAATGCATGACACCAGATGTCCTTCTAATTCTTGAATATCTTCCTCAGAGATAGAACGAGAACAAAACCACTATAAAAGGGAAATAAAAAGAATGACCTCTCAACCCAAAATTTGAAAAAAAAAAGGACCTAAACTAGCTTTTAGCCCTGTTGAACTTTTTGTATTCTTTATAACAATAAAGGATTGGATTTTCAATCTTGAAATCAAAAAACAATCCACACAACTAAATCAAACAAGAAAGTATAAGATTCCAGCTCCAAAGGCCACACAACTGGCAAGTAGAAAGCACTTCAAAAACCAAGTGAATACAAACATGAGCCAAGATGATATCGAAAAAGAAAGTATAGATTTAAGCTCCAAAGGCGACGCAATTGGCAAGTAGAAAGCACTTCAAAACCCCACCGAATACAAACATGAGCCACCATGATAGTAAAAGAATTATTTACTTTGTTAATGAAATTATAATTATATTAAGGATTTATGGGTCGTGTAATTTACACATGGAGAAATGCACGTGCAAATTGGTTGATGCATGAATGCAGATGTGGGTTACATGAACTCTTTTTTAAGTTTCATGTGGTAATGGAGGTGAAAAGTGTTATAAGAGAGTTCTTAGCAAGTGAAAATGGTGGATAAAGAAGTATTAAAATATTAATTATTTATAAAAATTGGTTAATATAAATAATAAAGTTTAGAGTGAATAATGAAGTCAAAAAGTGGGTGATAAATTAGATAGCTTAAAATTAACATAAACTAATAAAAGAAAAAGTTGAAAATAATTAATATTATTTTGGATTAATGGAGAAATGGTTACATTGTTGTAACGTAGCTCCCTAAGTTAGGATTAGTTCATAGGTTATAGGAGTTTGTTTACAACTTTCTATTCCTTTGTATGTATTTATTGTTGTATCATTTGATCATGTAATGTAGAGTGTACTCTCCATTTGTGTGCATTCTCCAGGTGCAGTACTCACCTGAGAGTTGTCTTTCTATTCAATTCAGTTTTTTATCATGGTATCAAAGCTTAGGCGAGGTGAGCCTGATTTGTCTTTATATCCCTAGTGGCTACAGAGCCCTCACGGCTACAGAGCCTTCGTGGCTACAGTGCACACAGGAGCCTCAGTGCTCACAGAGGAGTAGGTGGACTACAGTAAACACCTCACTCACAGGAGGAACACAGTTCCTCACGAGTCTCATAATTTTTTATTCTAAGCACAAGGCGGGTAGGCGCGGTTTTTTGCCTGACAGTTGCGCCGATTGGTGCAAGCCTTTGAGAAATCAGTGCGTCTTATTTTGGTTCTGGACATCAGATTTGCCCGTTTGTGGTGGATCTGAGTCGTAGACACAACAACTCTTCATATCAGTGGCGGATCCGAGTTGTAGTCACAAAGATCGTGTCATATCGATGGCAGATCTGTGAGTAGGATCTGGTATGTATTGAGTTTTTTTTGTTACGTAGCTTGTAATTAAGATAAATGTACTTTTGGATTAGTCACATCATTAGGATTAGGTCGATGTTTCGAACCAGCGAATGTGGTTCATCCTCAGGACAAAGTGGAAAAACTAATCGATCTCGATGAATAAATAATGGAGATGCATCAATGCCTAGAAATAACCGTTGAGAACTAGTTGTTAAGAACTAGCCGTTAACACTAGTTGTTAAGAACTAACCGTTAGAAAGTTAGTTAGTTATTTAAAAAAAAAAAATTAAAAAAAATTATTAATTAAATAAAATTTATTAAAAATGGGTTTATAAATTATTATGTAATTTAATTTAATGAATAAAATAAAATTAATTATTTATTTATTTAGATAAAAAAATAATTAATTAAATAAATAATATGTAAGTTACCTAAGAAGGAACTAAGCAGGGGCCAAATTTTTTATGAATAAATAAATAAAATACATAAATAAAGTAAAGTCAATTAAAAAAAAGAAAATTAATTAAATGAAATTTTATTCAAATGGGTTTATAAATTATTATGAAATTAAAATAAATATAAAAGGTAATAGGGGGTAAAATATTTAATAAAATAAAACTAATTATTTATTTATTTAGTTATTCAGATAAAAATAAAATAAATCCATAAACTAACTAAATTAAAAATAATAAATAAACAAAGAAACCTAAGAAGGAACTAATAAATAGAAAAATAAATAAAATAATTAAATAAAAATAAAATCAATTAATTAATGAATAAAAAAATTTAGGATAAAAATAAAAATAAATCAATAAATTAAAAATAAAAATAGAACATAAATTTTTTTAACAAAATTATCTGGCGAGAACCGGGGTCAGGAACTTCTGTAGCAAACCCTAACTTGTTTGAACTGGAGTTGCTACGAAAATGTGTAAAATTGTCAAACTCACAATGATGACTAGATCAACTCGTGGACAATGAAACTTCGGATTTTCCCTTGATATTGACTCACATAAAGACTCATAATGACATTTCAAAATCACTAAAGGACCTTTTTTGAAAATTGAAATTTAAAAAATCCTATTGAACCCTAGCTAACTTAACCTAATTGACTCAAAGAAAACTTAATGGTTATCTTGGATAACAGGAAACATGTTGGAAATTTTTTGAATATATATGAAATGATGGATTGTAATATTGTTGCTACTCCAATGGAACAAAATCTGAAACTTGCTTCAAATGAAGGTGATCATTGGAAAATCCAACAAAGTATAGGCAACTTGTTGGAAGTTTGATTTATCTCTCTACTACTCGTCCTGACATAACTTTTGTTGTAGGGATATTTTCTAGATTTATGCATCAACCTTGTGAAGGTCATTGGGTAATAGCAAAAAGAGTGCTTAAATGTCTTAAAGGGACTCAAACATATGGCATCAAATATTCCAAAGTAACTTCAGACTTCCATCTCACTAGTTATTCAAACGCTGATTTTGATGGTGATAAATAGAACGAGATATCTACTTATGCTTATTTGATGACACTCGGATCAACAACAAACAGATGGAGATCACAAAAGCAATCTCTCCCCGTTGATTTTACTACTGAAGCCAAATATGTTACCGCAACTCAAGTTACAAAAGAAATCATTTAGCTTCGGAAATACTTGAATACTTGTAGGAGAAACGAAAGACTTCAATGCCTCTTGTGATTGATAATACTTTTGCAATTCAATTGGCCAAGAATCCTAAATTTCATGATCCAGCCAAAAGTATCAACACCAAATATCATTTGATTTGACATCATATAAAGGCCAAAACAATTCATGTGGCACATTGTCCTACTTCAGAACAAATTGCATATATCTTTACCAAAACATTAGGACATGAAATGTTTGAAAATTTTAAATCTTTACTTGGCATGTCAAATATCCCTTTAGATTAAAGGGAAATTTTAATTAATCATTCAAAATTATGTATATAAAATCATAATTAAAACATAAATTAGTTATAAAGACATTATAGAAACATAAATGTCTTGCTCTAAATTTTTGATTATATAAATATCGTTCTTCTCATTTTAAAATGATGCAAAATACCATTTGCTTTATCACGAAGTTCTCAAACTTCTAACAAATATAATAGACATATAGAACTTTAGAGAACCATTTCTTTCCTTCTTTTTTGAGTCATTTCTCAACTTTTATTCAATAAAGAAGCATGTTCATATATTTCTCAAAAAATATATCTACTTCTATATCGTAAAAGTATGAAGTTTTATTTTTCCATTGAAAAAAATGTAAAAACACCCTTATTTGGTAGAAATTTTGTTCATTTTTTCTTTATTTTTTCTTTCACGGGGCATTGGAACAGGGTCTCCTACAAAGCTGCGAAACTGGTCCATTTTGTTTATTTTTTATTATATTTAGTATAGCGCAGGGATTTCGGGGTGGGTCAAAGCCCCTAAAGCATTGTAAATGGGTCAAAGGTAGACCAAGGGTTTGCGCTAGACCAAGGGTCTGTTTGCGGACCATTGGATACATAGGCTAGAATAGTATAAGTAGTTGAACCTTTTTGAGTTGTAGGACAAGCTAAGAATGATAAGAGATTGCTGCTAAGTGAAAATCAATAGATCTGGTTAGGGTTTCTGGGTAAGAACTCCTGCTGCTATATGCGCGGAGGGCCTCTGTCCTACTGTATGCAGACCTTGCTGTTGTGTGCGTAGGTTGGGTTTTTGGAGTTTTGTACGAAGATCTGAAAGATTAATGAATGCGGAAGTATTGTTGCTTATCTGAATCCACTGGAATTGCGTGATATGAATCTGTGACGTATTGATTACTTAGTATATGCTGCTATGTTATTGGTTTATGTTGCGAACATACTTGTGTACTTATTTATGCTGTGATCTGGGTTTGTTCTACTTGCTTCATAAAAAGATATCTGAAATAGTTGTGTATTGTTATATGAATTCTCGATCTATTGATTTCTGTGAGTAATATTGTTGTTGCGCACGTGGATGTGAAGGGAATCTAGGCTTGGCAATACCGGATCGGGTCACGATCAAGGTAAACGCAGCTGTGCTTGAATTACCTACCCTCTCCTAGGGTGCGGAAATCTGGTTCCAACACCCACCCATACTACTTCGGGTGAGACTTTGGCCTGCGCAAGCAGGTCACTGCCGAAAGGGTCAGTAGTATAGGCGTTTGTTGGCAAACCTTGAACATCCGAACCTGGGTCAAGACCCCTCGAGCCAACACTCGATGAGAAAATGTAATTTGTCCGACACTCTTTTTCATATTTTTAGCACTTAAAATTTTTATGTAGAAGATATGTTGATGCCTCCATTCTTGATAAGAAAATTACTTCATTAGTGAAATTATAATACGTAAATGATTTAAGTTCTCTGTAAGGTACTCTAATCCTTCTCATGGCATAGCAAAATCTTGAACCAGTCATACCCTATTCCAACTAATTCCCTCTCATGGTGGCAAATACTTGAACCAGCCCATTGTGTTTGCTAAATCCAATGGTCATTGAACCAGTGTATGGATGGTTCGCTAATCCAATTAATTACGTGCACTCTGGAATTGGATTTATCATATGGAAGAGCACACACCTGATATTGATTGTTTCCCATCACCTAAATTTCAAAAAACTAGCGTTTTAAGTTTTCCCAAAATATTTTCTTTGTAAACTAACCTGCCCCCTTCAAAGAAATAAAAATTCCCTTGAACATGAAAACTTGGATTCTATTGTTGGATTAGCGCTGTTGTAATAATTTCGGAAATACATGTTCCCATATGAAAATTTGGATTTCATTTCTGGATCAGCCCTGTAATGATAGTTTCATTGGATCGGCCCTGCTATAATAGTTTCAGAAATACATATTCCCAAATGAAAATATGGATTCCATTGCTGGATCAATCATGTTATGATAGTTTCAATGGAGAAAAGATGGACATAAATCTCTCTCCATTTTCCCAAAATATATTTCACGAAGGCTTTCTCTTAAAATTGAGATCTGCACATCTTTAAGCATCACATCTTCATCAAGCTTTTCAACTTTCTTTTCGAGTTCTTGCTCTCGTTTAACATATATATACCATTTATCTTCTAAACCATGAATTTTCTCATCCTTTGCTTTCACCTCAAATTCCAAACCTGCCACATTGTGGATTGCACTGCCAAGTAGATTCTGCAGCCTTTCGAGTTCATCCTTGGAAATCTTCTGACTCCATCGCAATGACACAACTTCTTCCTTTAAATCTTCCACTTGAAGCTCTCTTGAAGATACTTTTTCTCCCAGAAGTCTCCACCTCAAATTTTGGGCTTTAAGCTCTTCCTGCGTGACCTCACTCGATTGTTGTTCATTGGATGAAAATGAAGGCCAAAGATCTTCATGATCTGACATCCAAGCTGAATCAATACTTTCCATGTCTTGGGATTCAGTGCAGGTCATAGAGGTAGTACTCATACTTAACAGTTCTTCTTGTTGGAATTTTGTGATCATGTGATCATTCTTTACTTTTTCTTGTGCTGTATCTTGTAGCACAGCTTGTCTTAATCCACTAATAAGATCCTCCTGATCCTTGCACATTCTTTGTAAGATCCTCCTGATCGTTGCACTTCTTTTTCATCATAACGTCTCTGTATTGACTGTAGATTATCCTCTGCTTCCTTTGTTCGTTGGCAGGACTCTGCCAAGGATTGTCTTAGCCCTGTAATTTCATTCTCGGCCTCCATGAATCTTGTCTTAAGCTCAGTGGACTCTCCAACCTGACTTTTTAAATGGGTAAATTCCTTGTTATTCAAATGTGAAACTTGTCTTTGCAGAGCAACATTTTTCTCCACGAAATCTTGCAATCGATCTTTCAATCGCTTTTCTTCCATCTTGATCTTGGCCACCTTATCCTCGCACTCTTTCTCTAATCTTGATTGCAGTGCAATCTTCTCCTTTTCAAAAGCTTCCTGGGCAGCACACCTTTCTGCTATTCTGCTTCTTGTTTCACATGATACTTGGAGAAAAAGATTTCTCTTCTCCTGAAGAAGCCTTTTAACTTTAAGCTACAATAATTCTACATTCACATTTTCTGATTTTACCTTCCTATAAGGACACCCTTTTGCCGATGATTTCGTTAAATATTTTAGGTCTTCAGCCAGCAGCAATTGAGCTTGCTCCTCCGCTGCCCTAGCTTTCTTCCCAACTCTTCATCACTACTATTGTCATACGCTTCAAGATGGCAGTTTTTAGCCTGTCCCTATCGTCCTTTTCTTGCTTTTGTATCAAATTAATAGCAACGTCATGTTCACTTCTTGAAGTGCAGGTGAGAAGAGGAGATTTCTGTTTGTTCTTCAACTGAGATGCCTGCAATGACTTTTTATTCAACCTCCAACAGCATTTGTTGATGTCCTCTGCATTGGCAGTAACCGAATTAGTCATGCGTTCCTGCTTTTTATCTTTCTTTACAGACTCGGGATCACTGCTGGTTGAATTTGGTACCCTGGAACTACTTTTACTCGACAAAGATCGAAAAATCCTCTGCATCATTGTATAGTAACTGAGAGCGCAAGATATATGCAGTCTGAACACCCAGCAGCCTTGCTGAAACTTCCAACGGCAAAGATAAGTATCACAGTTCAAGCTTAACTTCAACAGTGTGTTTTAAAGTATATAATAATACAAAGAATGGAAGAGAAGTATATATAAATACGAACCAGGCATTTATTTCAAAAGGGTATACAGTTTACCGTTCGGTCGGCTGCCTTTCAAGCCTCCCTACAAATTATTCTCAAATTATGCTCTTACAACTTGTACAGTCCGAGCATAGACGATATAATGCCAGCGATAAACTTGTAATCACAATTGTCCTCTATTACCAGGTCCAAATTACAAACAATCTTTACACATATCAGAGGGGAACCTTAAACTTTGCACGACTCCATTTCAACAGAGCACATATGCAGTAGTTGTGAACAGTGGAATATGTACTGTTTATTCTGATAATAGAGAGTGGTGAAAAGTAGTTGTGAACAGGCTCACCTTTGAGGACTGCAGCCAATTGGGGCTGAAGCCCCATAGAATTTATAAATACCCTAGTCTAAAGAGCTCGCGTTTTGACCCAAAATCTGGGAACGATTTTCAGAAAATCCGGCAAAGATTTGCCCAGAAACTTGTTTATAGTTGTTAAACATTAGTATTTTGAGTGCCCCAGGGGTTTTTGATAGTGCTGAATCCATTTCCACTGTCAAAAATGGATTCCAAGCACTGCAACTACCTGATTTTTGCAAATTTAGTTATTTGATTCCGGCGGATTTCACCGTCCGAACCGCTTAGCCCGGAGCTCGGTAGACGCGTCCTTTATAAATTTCACAAATTTATTAACTTCCATCCTGAATATAAGCCACCATCATAATGCCAACAAAACAAAATAATCCATTTCTGTGGCCTTATTGTATCTCTGCCAATACTTTCTTGAAAGGCGGTATTCTCGTCATGCTGTGTAATTACTTACAATTATAGTAATTACTTCAGAAATTCTAGTGGAACACTTGTTTCCCATGGATTTATTACTTTGGCCAAATTGGCTATCCAAGCCATCCATTTGTACCTCTTTTATTATGAAATTGCTGTGCTTTCTAAGAAGCCTTTGGCCTCCGCAACAAATTCTAACCCTCTGGATTCATTATTTATTTTCTGTTTTGCCTTTTAACTTTTGTGTGCCAAGACTAGCTATTACTTTAATATACTTCTTTCTTTTTTATTCAATTACTGTTAGGTTGATATTCCATAAATATATTTCTTTTTAGATCACTCAATCATAACATTTTCCCATTTTCATCCCTTAAATTCATCATATTGCCATTTTTTTTTTAAGCTTACTCAAGGATGTCAATTCTATAATATTAATCTTTTTGTATTTCATTTCGTTTTTTTAATGTTAAACTCAAATGGTTCAAAAACATATTAATAATGTTTTCGTGTAATATTTCTCTATTTTTAACCCTTAAATTCATCATATTACCATTTTATTTTATTTCCCTATTTCCCATTTTCATCTCTTAAATTTATCATATTAACATTTTATTTATTTTTAGCTCAGCTAAAAATATCAATTTTATATCATTAACTTTTTTATATCTCATTTTTTTTTATAATGTCAAAATTTAAATGGTTCAAAAATGATGTTAACAATGTATTTTTTACTAAGTTTTGTCTTTTTGGACTTTCTTTTATAGTTTTGTGAAATAACATGACAAAGATAAATCTATAAACAGGACTACACAAAACAACTCTAGTGGGTTCTATTATATTGGGAACGATGTTTTGAGTTATTTTAAGTTGGTTCCATTATAATAAGAGGATGATTTGAGTTATTTTAAAACAACTAATAAGACCAAATAGCACGTTGGTAGCCTTGCAAGCTCCTTAAAATCTTCAACTATAAAATTATATAATTTGAAATATTCAATTATTTTATATCACTTAATAAAATCTAAAAATTCAATTCATTATATTAATATTAAAATTCATTTTTTTAATTTAAAAAAAAATAGATATAATTTATGATTTTTTTATTTATGTTTGTAGAAATTTTAATCTTATTATATATGAGAAAAATCATATCGCACACATACATTTAACAAATTATATTATTACTCTAGAATTTCATATAGCATATACTCACCCATGAATTTCATATATCATATACTTAGTTATGTCAAAATAATTCAAGAAATTAATTGATTGATTCAAAGCATCGCCAACCTACATAACCAATTCCACATAATCATGGTTGTCTATTACATTTAAGTGCATGTTCCGTTCTTGATATAGTAATTTTAGATTTCCACCTTTAAATCTTAATATTACATTATTAGTTAAAATAAAGACTTTAGTATCACAATTAACATTTATCATTAACCTCACCATTCCATGGTGATCTTCAATTATGAAGTTATATTAAGAGAAGAATTTTAATTATGAAGTTATATTAAGAGAAGACCTTTAAATTTAAGATATTATAGAGTTAAAATATTTTAAAGTTAAAATTCAATTTAGAAGTTAATCCATTTTTAGTTTATCCTCATATTTGTAAGAGCATATGGCTTCACCATTTTATTATCCAAGCCTTCTAGAAATGTTCTAACATTGCCTAGTTTCAAATATTGTTAAACATAAATTAAAAAATGAAGTATTATAGATTAATTTGTTATAAATATATTTTTGAATTAATGGTTGATTCACTCTTTTTTAGTGCAATCATGCACAACTATTAAAAATCACAGTTTTTTCTTAGGGAAGAAGACTATTATAAATAGATAGCTCTTTGCATAATCTTAGAAAATGAGAATGAGATTAATATACCTATTCAACACCAAATAGATTTGAGAAGTTGTAATCCTTAGTTCTCACTTATTCTTTTGCAATTACATTGGTATTTTAAATGTCCATAATAGTGGTTGTTCCTTCTTGGATGGAGCAATGTTGACATTTAGTCAATTTTTACCTCCCTTGCACCAATGGTGATCACTTTGAGTTCCCTATGTAACAATTTGGCACTATGTGCTTTAAGAGTTAGGTGATAACCTTTCCTCATGCACTTATTTCCACTAATTATTTAATCCTAAACTACCATACATATTCCACTAGACAAATAAAAATTTACAAAAATATGAAATATATACTATGAGGGTTAATTTTCTGTAGATTTTTTTAGATTGGTTTGTGCTTGTAATATAAAAAATACTGAAAAGAAAGAACAACTAAAAAAATCACTCACAAACCACAATAACACCAATATATAACCTTGGAAACTCTTTCGCACGAAAACTCAACTGGAGGGTAAGGCTACTCTACCACAATAACACCAAGATATAACCTTGGAAACCCTTTCATAAAAAAACCCAATTGGAGTGTAAGGTTGCTCTACTCTCCAAGAAAAATGACTTGGTAAGAAGGAAGCACCCTTGAAGTGATATGTGGCATTGATTTCCACGTCATCTACCACATGTAAATGTACAGACATGTTGACATGGCACTAGTATCAAAAGCTTCTAAAAACCATATATTGATGTCTCATACTAACAATAAGACATTTATATCTTCTTCCGGATGCGGATGTCAATATGGGTTAAGAGGCCTCCAGGCCTGGCGCACACACCAAGGAGGTTCACCTGGGGTGGCCACATGGCCCCCCATGGTGTTATTAATGGCATGCTCATTAATCTCGAGCACTTGTTCATTACTCCTCCTCGCCGTCATTCGAATTGTCCTGCTCGCCGCACCAGTCTTCAAATGGAGCACCACTGCTCGCATTCCTCGGATTGCTTCGGCTCTGCTCGCCGACCTTTGTCACCTTTGCGCTCGCATTGCCCGGGCGGCTGTGCTTTCAGTGAGGCGTGATTTGGTTCTGGTTGTAGACGCTCTTTGCATTGTTGTTTGGACGCGCTTCCAGGCCATCGGTTTTCTTATAGTAACTTCTGCCCTGTTCTGTTCAATTCTCATTCTTCTCCTGTTAATATTGGTCAAGTTAACTCCATTCCCCGTGTGCCTCCTTCGGCAACCGGTCGGATTCCCTCCGGAATTTCGCATGCCCGTGCTCAGCAAGAATGTCTTGGCAGAAAAGTGCCTCTAGAGGCAGTCCATGAGCGAGAGACCCTCCACCCTACTGCAAGTTACTCCATGGACCATGCTGAAGAGCATCACATTCTTCCGTATGTTGATCCCCGCCGGGTCGTCTCCATGACGTCGTTGCCCCGCGCCTCTCGCCCTCGCCCGCCTTGCCTGCCCGAATGTCTGTCTGCCTCCCCGCCCAGCCCCGCCCCCTTTTCGCCCCCTGCAGCCATTTCACTACGCATTTAACGCAACAAGTGGAGCTGCGTTTCGACTGTGCCTACGACCGGCCCTCCATTACTGCCCTCATTACGATTTCACTGCGGGAAGAAACCACTCTCCCTCCTATTCAACCACTTAACCCTGTGCACTCCCCTTCTAAGCCTAGCTCTGAGCCCCCCTCTGGCCCTGCTCCCGGTCCTAGCTCGCACCCCCTCGGATTTCCGCCTGTCTCTGCAACTGCTCATCCAGGACAGGCGCACTTGCTGATGGAAGCTGGCCCGTCTGGTGAAGATGCTGATGAGAACGATGAAGAGGATGCGGAAGATCACTATGGCTGCCGAATCGAGGAAGAGAATCCGGAATCCGACTAATTGCTCCAGGATCGATTCTCAGTATGATTTCTATGCTAGAATTTTTGCTAAATTTTTGTTTTCAATAGTCACTCATAGCAGACAAAGCTGCATGTATTTTTTGGCACTTTTAAGTTTTGATAATCTGTATGTAAATGATATAAGTGACTTAGCACCGGTTTCCCAGTTCCTGGGCGGTGGCAACTTTGACAAAAAAGCTGGTTTCCCGTTAATGGGCAGCTCCATTGCTAGACAAACAATGGATTTCAAGCCCGGTCTCAGGCTTCCTCAGCTGAACCGAGGTAGTTTTGTATTTTAATGTTTATAATAGAAATAGAGTAATTTAGATAATAAAAAAAAAAGACATTTATATCTTCAAAAAAAACTCTTGATAATTACAAAAAAAAGAAGAAGATAAAAACCTTAAAGGTGGTAATTATAACTCTCACCATCATTAAAATCATTTAAAAAACTGACTTTTTCAAATTAAATATCTCTATTGCATATCTTCATTAAAACTATAGTGTCACCTAGAAGCCTTAATAGAAATTGTTTAATTTGTTGAACATATACCATATAAATACAATTCTATGTCTTTTTAGAATATTTGTTGAACATAAGGTGTATGCAAGGATTATATATGCTAATGTAGTTCATAATATGATGTGGCATACTCTTAATATGTGAATTAAATTTTTTTGTTACCCATTAAGTTGGTTTAAAATATAAAATTACCTTAGCCATGAATATCCATCGTCCATCAGTAATGCCCATCCCTAAGTTTAATTTTAACATCATGATAACTTGATTCAAGAACAATCAACCTTTTATAACAACACATTGAATCTATCTAACCATTTAATGTTTTCTATTTTATTTTAAATTTAAAAATAAAATTATTAATTTAATTGTAATTATTTACAATATTTTAAATAAATTAAAGATTTTGAAAATTTTATAAAACATTAAATTTGTGAAATTTTCAACCAATCTTAATAAAATTTAAAGCAAATTTTTAATAATAATAATTATTAAAAAAATAGTGAAAAATACCCTAATCCAACTAATTATGTGCCATTGCGAAAACAACTAGTGAAATGCTTGCTAAATTTAATCACGATTGAACTAGGGTATGGATGGTTACTAATCCAACTTATTACGTGCACCTCGAATTGGATTGATCATATTGAAGAGCACACACCTGATATTAATGGATTCCCATCACCTAAATTTCAAAAACTAGTGTTTTAAGTTTTCTCAAGATATTTCTTTGACTTGCACCGTTCAAAAGAAATACAAACTGGATTAGCCCCGTTGTAATAGTTTTATAAATACATTTTACCATATGAAATTTTGGATTCCATTGTTGCATAGCCTTGTTATATTGTTTTTAAAACTACATATTCCCAAATGAAAATATGGATTTCATTGTCAGAGAAAACATGTTATGATAGTTTGCTCTATGGATATAGTAACTTTAGATTATCGTGGGTCATCACGCGCACACAGAATGTAGACCCCATATTTTTATGTGACTGAGAGGTGGTTATTAGTTTCAGGATCAATGACGAAACTTACTCTTAACAACTTGGGGTGGAAGTAGCAAAAGGAGTGCAAAGCTCGTCGCTACAAGGTGGTCGTTACAGAAAACAGCTAGCTAAAAATGTAGAAGGTACTTCTGGGTCATATTCATTTGATTCGGAATATTAGCTCGTTTTTCTTTTGTTGACAGTATGTCTCAAATCTTAGTTTTTACCTATTGGTATTTTGGGAGGATAACTGGTATTTTGGGAGGATGACTATTTGTTCTTTTGTCTGGGGGAATCTGTCGAGTCTGTCATAATGTGGTAGGTTATGGACGATTTGCTAGGAATGAAGGTGTATGGTCCAGGTGTTTAGCTACCATATTCTTTCTACTTTCTGCTTTAAGAACGTTACGGTTTTTTGGTCAGTATAGTGTTCTTGTTTTGTCCAAATAAGGATATTATACAATAGGCTTTTGGGTCGATTTGCAACGGGTTAGTTTTATGTATGGTGATGAGTGGAATCATTAAAGGTGGAGAGAGCAATGGTTTGTTCGGTTTGCATGGGATGGTGTAAGGTGCACTGAGTTCCATTATTATCGTTATGCTCATCAACTTTGTCATTATCCAAATATGGATATCAGTCATTATAGCTCTGTTGATATTGAAGGCTATTGTGAAGACGCACAGGGAGTCTGCACATTGGCATGCCAATGCAAAGCAGAGGGATTATAACTCCTTCTCATGAATCGTCTACGAGCTCTGATTCTTCATATCCCCTGAACCTGTCAAAATTATCTCTCTTATGGAACAAATGGTGGGATTCTTTAATTATATCTAGGTCATATAAAGACTTTGGATTTCAGTGTTGTTTTAGGTGGTGAAATTGTGTGAGGTGTATTTGTCATTGCTGTTGTCAATGGTAATTTGGCTCTATGGTTTCCCTTATGGTATTTCCGAGCATCATAGGGCCAACCTCCATGTTTTCCAGTGAATCGTTGGTAACCAGAATTTTTGAACTCACCTAAATCTCCTGTCAGCTATTATTTTCCCACATAGGACATTCTTCATTCTTTGACATCACGCGTCATGTATATGTCAGTCTAATTTCCTGGGTATCTGGGTGTGTCTCATCTGAGCATCGAGTAAGGGTCCTGCGGGTACATTCTTAAGGCTCTATTAATGTAGGCGGGCCTTAGCCAGGTGGGCTTGCTCCCGAACTACGACTTCTATTTAAAGAAGTTCTTATTGCTCTGACATTATCCTTTGTTTATTCCTTTTTGGGAGGGGTGTTGGGTACAAGTGTCCTCCTTGCTAGGTGTAGTCCTTACTAGACATTTACTCTTTGGGACTTTGGTCACCTGACTAATATGATGTCGGACAGATTTGAGATCCTGTCATTTGACACATCTACACAGGAAACATTTGTTGCTACCACAATGGAGGTGTAGCGAAATAGATTGGGTGACATGGCATCAGGGGTGGGTTGGCCATGCAAGGCCTCACTTTCAAAGGACAAGGTTGGTGCGCCTAGAATCAATGAGGTCGTTAATCCAAATGGATCATATGTTAAAGCATCAGAGGGGGGTAGTACAAACTTCAGAAAGGGAAGGAAAAATAATCGTTTTTATAAACCGACAGCTGAAATAAGGCAGGCTGACCTGGAATATAATGATTTATGGGGAAGGGTGGCCATTTTACAAAAGAAGGCTTTGATTGGAAGGTGGATATTTGCAGAGATGACAGAAGGTGGCATGGTGGAGTGGGTAAAGGTTACATGGGCACCCATTATGGGCTATGTGCCCAAGGCAAGCCTCATGATGAATGAGTGGTATAGCTTCCACTTCATGCATGAGGAGGACTGTCAAAAAAATTTACACAGGACATGGGTAAAAGGCAGGAGCTTCATTCAACTCCTTCCGTGGTTTCTCAGTTTCAATTCGGTCATGGATTTTCCAAGAAACAATTTAGTGTGGGTGAAGCTGCCTGGGCTTCCCTTGAGTATTAGACTCTCAAGGCCTTGGTGGCTATTGGCAATTCTATCGGAAGTATGAAGTATTTGGACCCAAAAATTGTTGGTGCAAATGACAAGAGAATAGCATGGATTCTGGTGGAGGTCTGTTTTGTAGGTGGACTGCTTGGTAATATTGATCTTAAATGGGGACAATGATGTCACAGGCAGAGCATTGACTATTGGGGAATCTGGTTTAGATGTTTGGTGTGTCATCACACTGGGCACCTCATGGAAAAATTTCCTACATGTTTTAGGAGGGGGGAAAAGTGGCGAAATCGGCAGCGCCTTGTTCGAAATAGGAATGATGCCACATCAAATGAGCACAATTATACTGGTAAGCTATCTGTAACTACGTCAAATTTTGGCCTTTCTGTATCATCAGGTTCAGGATATGATAGGTCATCAAATCCTCATATTACCCTATCATCATGTTCATGGTCTGATAGGTCATAAAATCCTCATATTACCATATCTTATATTATCCAGAGACAAAGCACTTACGTATTTTCTCAATATTCGGCCTGGATGGTGTGCGGTGGGTATTGATGCAGTGGGGCGGACATGGGGCATGCTGGCTATGTGGAATCCTGGGATGGCCATATTCAAAGCATATAGTTTTTTTGGGGGTATAATTCTGGAAGGAAGCATTAGATGATCGGTTGAAATCTATCATATCATCAACCTATATGCTCCATGTCATGGACGGAGACAATTCTGGGAGCATATATATACCTCATCTACTATGGGCATCCAGAATCTTATGGTGATTGGGGATTACAACTCTACTTTGACTGTGGAGGAATTATGGGGTCGGAGGGCTCAATTGGATCCACTGGAAGATCGTATATCTCAGTTATTCCGTCAATACAATTTGGTGGAGATTCGGCTCTATCCCTTGCTTCCAACTTGGACCAACAAGAGGACGGGATCCGAATTCATTGGGAAGGTACTAGATAGGGTAATGGTACATGAGAAGAAAGAAAGAAAGAAAGAAATTATATTAATGTCCAACGAATGACCACAAAAGTAGGTCAATGGGACTGCAGAGTACAATGATGTCAATACAAGGAGGAGTACCAAAATGTCTCCTATATAAAGAGCAAGAAATAACAAATAAAGCTGGGGAATTCTAGAGTCCGGGTGGTGGCGGAAAATTTATCGAACCACATGATTATTATGTTCTCTTGGAGGGTGGAACAGAAAGTTAGGGGAGTCCCATTTAAATTCAACAGAATATGGTTGGAAGACCCTGAATATAACCAGCTAGTGGCGCAGGTATGGAAATCACAAGTAGGATCAAATGGTGGGGTTGGCGGGAGTAATTATTCAAGCAAGCTTAGAAAGCTAAAATTTCATACAAAATTATGGGAAAGGATAAAAAACTTGCAAGGAAAATTTTAGGGGCTAATATTCGCAGGTGGGCTAATTTTCCATGTTTTTTCCAAAAACAAGATTCGCCAATTACCATTTTTTTTTTAAAATTGATTTGCCCAAATTTAGCCTAAAAATCGCCAAAAGTTTATATATACTAATATGAAATAATTAGAAGCCTCAATATTTTTACAAAAATATCATAATTATTTTTACAATTTACATATTGGGGACTAGTAATATTCGCCAAGGTTTCTAAACTTGAAGGTAAAATTCCATCTTTAAAATTTTCCTTGGAAAAAAAGAAATAATTAGATGGGAACTATGGGTGATTTTTGATGAAACAGCGAGCATTTATGAGGACATGATGATGTATCCTCCGTGTAGCCAAATACATGATCACCTGGCCTTGTTGGAATAGAAAAAAGCAGAAATATTAAACATACAAGAGGTTACTTGGAAACTAAAGAGTCGGGTTACATGGATGAAAGAAGGGCACAAGAATAATAAATATTTCTAATAGGTGGCAAATGGCAGAAGGCATTCTAATTCTATTTGGAGCATCGAATCAAAGGAGGTTTGGACTATTTATTCTTCAGAGGAGATAAGGAAAGAAGCATACGAATATTTCTCGGAATTTTATAAAACTGGCCCGGAGATTGATCATTCAAGCCAAACTTAGGTGTTGAACCACATGCCCACGATGTATGATTCTGAAGAAAATGACCATCTCGGGACGGAGGTCACAAAGGAGGAGATTGTGTCAGTCCTCAAGTCTTTCGCCCACGATAAGAGCCCTGAACCGGATGGATGGCCGGCAGAGTTCTTCTTGCACTTTTATGAGACGATGGGGGATGAATTGCTATTGGTTATTGAGAGGCCAAGAAAGTTGGGGTTCATTCCTGGAGATATAAACTCAACATTTATAGTGATGATCCCGAAGAATTCTCATCCACATACCTTTACGAAATTCAGCCCGATCTCATTATGCAATGTGTTATACAAAATTATTTCCAAAACTATTGCCATAAGGATGAAAGGGGTCCTATCATCCAGAATCTATGTGAATCAATATGGATTCTTACAAGGGCGCTCCATACACGATGTTGTGGCATCAGCGCAAGAGGTTTTACACTATATTCATGTGCGGAGAATGGAGGCTCTTATCATGAAGGTCGATTTGTTCAAAGCGTACGATTTTGTCGACTGGTCCTATATCAGATTGGTCTTGCTAAAGATTGGCATTTTAATCCCTAATATAAGATGGATTATGGCATGCATAACATTGGTCAAATATGCAGTAATTATAAATGGAATGCCTTCGGAATTTTTTGTTGTGGAAAGTGGACTTCACCATGAATGTCCCCTCTCACCCTTACTATTTATAATAGTTATGGATGGATATAGTAATCTCATGAAGATGGCTATGCAAGCTAGTTATTTCAAGGGTATTTCCTTTTCTTCTGCTGTTTGCATCTCTCACTCTTTGTTTGTAGATGATCTGCTTGTATTTGGCAGGATCAACAAAAATCAATGGTTTTATCTTCATTATCTCTTCAACCATTTTGGAGCTACGACTAGCCTTACCATAAACAAACACAAATCCATCCTTATGCATGCGGATGGTGATGAGGAAGAGATCAATTTCATTGTGGAGTTAAATCCTCTATAGAAGGTACTACCTACTCCTCTTCTTGATCTAGCATGGAAAGCTCATAGAGTTTTATATTTTCCACATTCACTACTAGTAAATGTGCATGTATGGGAGTAGACCGAGTCTATAGGCATTATCTCCCACATTTTCTAGTTTCTCAAAGGGACCATATTGTAGAGCCTTGATTTTCTTATCAGGACCATATAGCATCTCCTTATTCAACTATAACCATACTATATCTCCCACTCTGAATGAATTCTCTATTTTGTGTTGATCATGCTTAGCCTTGTATTATTCTGGTGACTTATGCATAACCTCTTGTATCTATAGGTGGGCCTACCTTATCTTCTCTGTTAGCCCCCCTATGAAATTCTTGACAAGTCAGCTGGGGGCTAGATTGTTTTGAGCCTTCAAGGAATGCCTTTCCCCTGAAAACCCATCCTCCTTGAAGTCTCTCAATTGCTGTGCCTAATACAAATCCCCCTCTGCTAGTAAATTTCTAAAAAGGGCCTATTATTCCCTCCTTTACCCCTGCAACATACATCAATTCCCCTTCTTTCCCTTTGTCCAAATTCCCTTTATTCTACCCCCAAGATTCCCCTTCCCTATGCCTAAATCCCCCAAAAATCCCCTTAAAATCATTACCCTCGCCCTTTGTTGGCCTTTTTCCCCCTCTGTTCCTCTATCGTTTCCCTTTTGACCCCTTAAAATCCGTTAAAATGGGCAAAAAAACCCATCTTCCGACCTTATTAAAGGCCTAGCCCCTTTACCCCTAGCCCCTTTCAAACCACTTCCCCACATGGCCGGGCGCTAGGACCAAGCGCTTAAAGCCCCAGGCGCTAATCGCAATCGGAGCGTCGGGCGGGTGAAATTCCCGTGCATCATTGAAAATCCCTGATGCGACTGTTTTATTAACCAAGTCTTGCGACGTGTTTTGATCCGTTGATTTGTCGTAAAGATCGACGGCGGAGCACTAATCGCAAGTCTTCCGCCCCGATCCCCGATCAATCGCAAGTCTTATCTTCCTGCCCCCGATTGCGATCTCCTGATTCAATCAGGGCCGTTCATCCTTCCCGCGATCAACGGTCATCGCTCAATCGCCAATCCCCTGTCCGATCGCAATCGCAACATGTTGTATGCGCCCTCCGATCAATCGCGACCATTATCTTCCGATCTCCCGATTTAATCCTAGCCGTCCATCCTCCCGCAGATCCGACGGTCATCGCAACTCCCGATCCCCCGATCGCACTGCCCCTCCGGTTACATCTGAGCCGTTGATCTGGCCTTCAGATCTAACGGCCAGCGCTCAATCGCATCCTCCGCCCGATCGCTGATCGCAAGTCCTTCTCTCTGTCTTTCGATTCAATCTGGGCCGTCCTTTTCCCCGCCGATCCAACGGTCATCGCTCAATCGCAACATCGCTCCGATCGCAATCGGAACTTTTTGAATGTGTCACCCCTGCCCCCCCCCCGATTGCGATCCTCCGATTTGATCCTAACCATCCATTGGATCTGGGATCTAACGGCTCAGATCTAATCGCCCTCCGCCTCCGCTGGGTCCCACTCTTACATTCGTTCCCGTCGCATTTCGTGCATTTTGTTTGTTTTTTGTTCGTTTCATGTGTTGTTACGTCGGTCAATCTCCATCGTCGATCTTCATCTCCAGGCCTAAATCCAACGGTCTGCGCTGCATATTTCTACCAAACCCTATTGTCCGCGCATTCCACCACTCCACTGCATTTTCATCGTTCTGTTACATGATAGCGTTGTTTCCGCCACCGCTGCACCACCATTTCGTCCACCCTGCATTCATTGCTTCGTCCACTGTTTTCTTCATAAGTTCGCTGTGTTGCAGAGTTCTAGAGGAAGAGGACCGCCGCTGTGTACTACCTCAATGGCGAGCGGCGCAGTCAGGATCAAATCTAATGAGCCAGTACCATCAGGAAAGTCAAGGAATGGGGCCGTCAGGACTCACATTAATGGAAAGCAGAGTTCAAACGCCGAAAACCATGCCGGCGCCATTTAAAGCTCAAGCTAACTCGACAGAAGCAGTAATGAAGCAGCAAGGAGTTTCAGTACAGAGCAGGGGGATTAGTGCACGTCAACGAAGATCTTGAGCTCTGAAACAGAGGTTTAAAGAGGCAAAGCATCATTTTGAAGACCCCGAGGATCGATCTGGAGATCCTGAACATCAATAAGAGGTAATATCAAGGTTTTCTTATCAGCAGAATGTTTTTCCATAAAGGACAGGTCTCCCATACAGTCTTTATTATGCGCCGTGTCCCTGAAGGAGTTTTTCATCCCAGCTATAGTTCAAAACAATCTAACATCTATGCGGCAGACCTCTCAGCAGTTTCTTTCATTTTGTTCAAATTACCTGGAGTACTGCAGCCAAAAGGTCAAATCATATCCGAAGCAGATCTCTATTGCACCGGGGAGATGACAAAGATTAAATATACAGCATATCAAGCGGCATGGGCCTCGGCTCTGCATTCATTGTTGTGTTTAAATGTAACATTTAAAATTCACCTACCTCCTCAGTGGGTCCTCTGTGTCTCTTCTGCTATAAAGCACAGAAGGATATCATTGTAATGGTTGTTGATGCATTATCAGTGAATTGCAAGCATTTTTGTCCCGAGCCAAGTTCTCTGTGTAATGATTGTATGATAGGCTGAGAAATATGATGTATTCAGGATGAATGTAAAAGCTTTGGGCAGTGATGTACCTTATTGGTATTGTGTTTAACATGATAAGCAATTTTCATTGGATCCTGATCTACAGCAGTTGGTGATGTTTTTCCTCCTCTCTGCGTTTATTTCCATTTTATTTCATGTTCTTCTGACTGGCATCTGAACGCATGACATAAGATTTACCCTTGTTAGGTACCTTATGTCCCAGCTCTCTCAGTCTTTAATGTTTTCTGCTCATATGTGTATCTAAATATTGTTTTTAATTGACTAAACCAGTGTAGTGGATGATTATTGCCTGCTCTCTGATGTGCAAGTTAATAGAATCAATGTTCAGATGTTTTTGTTAAGATTTAATTGAAAGAGGTTAGGAACATTGGGAGGTTTAGAAGCCCGTCTTTGCCTCTTCATAACCTATCCCTTCCATATAAACCTTTTCAAGATCCCTTGTGTTGCCTATGGTTTTGTCCAAGCAGGCCTGGAGTTAAATGACCTCTGGCCTGATCTATAGACAGAATCAAATGGTTCTCCATCCTTCATTCTCATTCCTTAATGTTCCATCCCACCAATCAGTCTTTGAGATCCAAATGCTCTAGATGACTAGCCCAACTGAAGCTTACACATTGAAAATAAGTAAATCCTTTCTTGACTCCATTGCCCAATGGCCTTGATGTTCCCTGAGTTATCTATCCTTGCCTAGCTTCCTTCTTTACCCATCCTTGTCTTATGGTGAAACCTTCCTTCCTGATTCTCAACAACCAAACTCAAACAATAAAACAAACAACCTTGAGCCTATAACTAGCCTAAAATCACAATTGAGAACTTCAAAGACATATATCCTTTGATAATCATAGAGAGATTCCTCTCTGGACCTATGAGGGCTAGATCCTAAGGTCTGAAAGCGGTTCTATGTTGTCTCATCTTTTGGTATTGCCAACCTTGCCAAAACATGGGAACCCCAACATAATGGCGACTCCACTGGGCAATTTCTGAGTACTTTCATCTTGTCGCATCTCCAAGCCTCAGAAAACCTAGAACCTCTGTTTAGGCTGGCAGTAAAACACTTATCCTTCCTTTTCCACTTACCTCTGGTGTGTTTTACCCCTTACTCTCAGACAGAGCCTGGTAAGGGCCAGGTAGCCTCCGGATCTCATCCTCTTTAGGAGGTGACACATCTGGTAAATGCCCTCCCAGTCCATCTCTGGTTTGAGTTTGCTGTGTCTTGTGGGATATCCCTAAAAAGGATATTTCCTCATCACTGCAGTGGACAGTGTACCCTCTAGAAACATCCTAAACCTTCCACCTGGCGACTCCATTGTTCCCAAACGAAAATACTCCACTGGTGATCAGTAGGCCTGCTAATTACCTTGGTTTCACATAAGACTCCACTGGGAGACCAGATTCAAAACATAATGAAGACTCCACTGGGAGACCAGCCCTGAGACAACATCAACCACAGCAGAAATAACAAGTAGGGTTAAGCTGCTTGGCTAAAATAACACTCTGGCTCACAGAACCATTCATACAAGAGCTTTCCCTGATCCAAGCCCACCCGAAATAGTTGATAACCCTGAGAAAATCCTCAAGAGAACACCTGTAAGTAGGAGATCAACTATTTCCAGCAACATTCATAGAGAAAATTCTGCACCAGAAGATCTTGCAGCTCTATTAGACCCTTTCTTCGACCTAGACCTTCAAAGAAGATTACCTAGAACTAGGTCATTCAGTGTTTCAGACCAGCCGGACCCTAGGGATAGTGAAACCCCTCCTTCCACACCACCTGATCTCCACTTTCTCCAAAACTTGGGGCTTTCTCACCCGAGATCTGCTCAACAGACTTCTGCTGGTCCAAACATCCCTGTCATCCAAATACCAGCTGCTCAAGCCAACCCTATACCCCACCAGAACATCATCATGGCAGCTTGGTATGCACCTCTAGTCCTACCTCAGCCTCTACTGCCCTTACCAAATGATTATCAATCAAAGATCCCGCACTTCCCTGCTAAAGAGCCTACAACAACACAGCAGCATGTTGATAAAATGGAAGACTCTTTTGACTATATGGAAATTGATGATGAAACAATCAAAATGAGAATTTTTGCGCAGAGCCTGGGGGGAGAGGTTAAAAAGTGGTTTAAAAACCTACCTGCTGGTAGTATCCAAGATCTCCCTGCTTTATACCAGACTTTCATCAACAAATGGGAAACTAGAGAAAACCCTCACCAGCTCCTAACAGAATACATGTCCCTTAAGAGGAACGTAGGGGAGAGTGTTCATGATTATACCACTAGATTCAACAGTATTTATAACGCTCTTCCCCCACACATGAAACCCCCACAAGGTATGGCCCTAGCAAAATATCCTGATGGATTTGATGCCGACATGGCCTACGAGCTTAGAGATAAAGAGTACACCACCCTGGAGGATATGCAGAAAGGGGCAGTAAACATAGAGGCAAATTTGATTGAGAAAAGGGCAAAACTAAGAGCTGAGAAGAGAGTAACATACAAGGATGACACTATAGCCTCCACTTCAGATCCAAATGTTGACCGATTGTCTAAGAATGTGGATAAGCTATACCAAATGGTGGAAAAAATGGTTGTCACTCCGAACAGGAACCAAAATCAAAACTTTAGAAGAAACAACAACACTCCCAACAGACAGAAAGAGTCAGATCAACAAATCATTCCCCCGTTTCAAAACTTCCTAGATGAGGATGAGGGAGTCATTGAGGAGTCTGAAGGGAATACTATTAACATGTTTGAAACAAAGGACTCAATTCTGAACTGTGACTCAGAGGAAGATCAACCCTCATCTTCATATTGGGATGAGGAAAGATTAGAAACTGAAGAGTACAGACTTGGGTTCCAAGATGCCATGTTACAGGTCAGAGAGCAATATGAGCTCAGGAGTAAAAAGAACCAAGACACTTCCAAAACCAAAACTCCCGAGGTTACCATCAAGAAAAGGCCTGAAAAATCTTCTAAAGTAACTGTTGTGAACAACAATTCAACAGCCAAGAGTTCTGAGAGTAACAAAGAAAAGGACAACCAAAACAATGAAAGACAAAGTCAGCAAACCAGTAGCACTAGCACCTCAGTTAGTGCTCCTGATAAAACTGTTCCTACACATGTACATAATGAGAAAACACAAACTGATTCAGCCACTAAAACAGTGGCAAATAAAATAGAGTTGAACACTTCCAAGAGTCAATCCACTTTCAGTTTAGAAAGTGAGATTGCAAAAATCAAAATATCTGTACCATTATCTGAGTTGGCCGCTCAGGATGCATATAAGGGCCAAATTTTGAAAGCATTGAATTTAGGGGAATACACTAATTCTGTAAACTTGAATGATGATCAACCTGCCCTCTTGTTTGGTCCTAAGATTGAAGGAAAGTTTCAGGAAGGGGTAGTACCACCTTTCTATATTAGTCTCAACATTCATGATAAAATACTCCACAATGCAATGCATGATTCAGGAGCATCACACAACCTGATGCCTAAGGTATTCATGGAGAGGTTAGGCCTAGAAATCACCAGACCCTATAAAGACTTGTATTCCTTTGACTCGAGTAGAGTAAAATGCCTTGGCCTGATCAAAGACTTGTGTGTGAGTTTGACTCAGATTCCTGCGAAATGTATGGTCATGGATGTAGTGGTGGCAGACGTGCCACCCAAGTATGGCATATTATTATCTAGATCATGGGGAGCCAAGCTGCAAGGCACCATGCAGATGGATGGCTCATATGCTACTATTCCTATATTTGGTCAATTAAGAAGACTATATAGAGAATCCCAAATGAAATTCCTAGTCAGTAGCCCCGAGAAACACGAAAATTCACCATTATATTCTATACATACCGACCTTGACTCCTTCATCTTTTGTAATGATGAATCCTTAGAAGAGCCAGAGTCCCAGAATAGGCATACAAATGAGAACACCGAGCCTATGGACCTCCACATAATGGCCACTCTGGAAGAATATGACCAGGAAGACCATGGGCAGCACACTGGAAAGGAAGAGGAAATCAGCAATGAAGCCTGTAGGATCTGTGGTGGACCTCTCACTCCAAGTGAAACAGAAACAGAACAAGAACAACAAGCTAACCACCTCCCCGACATCCATGGCCTCTATGAACAACAAGATAGTTTACAACCTAGTACAGACCTCCCAACTCAACCTAATGGTGAACCCAGCTGTAAGGGAGAAAGTGAAGTGGAAGTAAACAAAGAACCCCTGTGGGAAATGAACTTTGATGGGTCCTGTACTAGACAAAGCACTGGAGCAGGAGTGTGGCTGCGTAACACCGAAAATGACCACGCAGAGAGCCACGCTGTCAATCTGCATTTCAAATGCACGAATAACATTGCAGAATATGAGGCTCTAATCTTGGGCTTAAATCTGTTGAAAAAATTAGGAGCCCGTAGGATAGTCGTGAGAGGAGACTCTGAGTTAGTGATCAAACAGATGAATGGTGAGTATTCGGAAAAACACCCCAGGCTTAGGGCTTATAGGAATGATACTCTAGATTTGCTGAAAACGTTTGTTGAATATGATTTAGTATCCATTCCTAGGGGTCAAAACGCTATTGCAAATGGACTAGCCTGTCTAGCTAGCTCATATCCTAAGGCCCCAATTGACCAACAAATCATCATTCAAACTAAATTCAGGCCTGCAGTGCCAGACAATGAAAAATACTGGCAGGTCTTTGAAGGAGACAAACAGATTGAAGATTTCCTGATGGGCAAAAATGAGTTTGAATTTTCTGATTCAGACTCAAAATCTGATGACAGCTGCCCAAGTGAGGATTCCCCAGATGAACTAGAAACACCTTGTAGTATAGAAATAAATTCTTTTTCTGAAGAAACTGGAGATTCAACCATAAAACGTGAAAACGGAGATAGAGAAGAAATGGAGGTGCTGCAAGCCAAAGACAAAAACATACCAAGAGGCTTAGCACCCTTAGAGGACCTCTTTGATTTCGATGATGTTGCAAAGAAGCCCACAATAGAACATGCAGAATCAGATGTAGAAGAATGCAACATAGGCACCGAAGACAAACCCAAAATGATAAAACTGGCTAAGTCTATACCTACAGACATGAAGGAAAGATACATTGACTTGTTTAAGGAATTCATTGATGTGTTTGCATGGAGCTACGAAGACTTAAAGGCCTATGACACCAACATCATACAACACAAGATACCACTGAAGGAAAATCAGAAACCTTTCAGACAAAAACTCCGTAGGATTAATCCAAAACAATTGCCTGCAGTAGAGAAGGAAATTAAAAATATGTATAAGGTAGACATAATTGTCCCTGTAAGGTTTTTTGATTGGGTTTCAAACTTAGTGGCTGTAAGGAAGAAGACAGGGGAGATCAGACTATGCATAGATTTCAGAAACCTGAATAGAGCCTCCCTGAAAGACAACTACCCCTTGCCTAGAATGGAACATATCTTACAGAAGGTAGTGGGCTCTAAAAGAATCTCCCTGCTCGATGGTTTTTTAGGATACAACCAAGTTCTGGTACTCCCAGAAGATCAACTCAAAACAGCTTTCACCACTCCATGGGGCACCTTCATGTATGTGAAAATGCCTTTTGGATTGATGAATGCTGGAGCTACCTTCCAGAGAGCAATGGATATTTCTTTCTCAGATGAAATTGGACACTTCATATTTATCTACTTGGATGACTTAACCGTCTTTTCCAAAACAGAAGAAGAACACTTAAAACATCTGAGGAAAGTTTTTGAAAAATGTAGAAGGTATGGTCTGTCCCTAAATCCTAAGAAGACTGTTTTCGGGCTGTAAGAAGGTAAGCTTCTTGGCCACATTATATCTGAGAAAGGGATTAGGATAGACCCCCAGAGAGTTGAGGGGATACTCCAAATTACGCATCCAAGAAACATCAAGGAACTACAGTCCTTCATTGGGAATATCAATTTCCTTAGAAGATTTATCCCCAACCTTGCTGAGCATCTTAGGAAAATGACTGAAATGCTGAAGAAAGATGCTGGAATTAAGTGGACTGTCGAAGCCAAGAAATCTTTTGAGTCAGTAAAGCTTGCACTTACCCAGGCCCCTGTCCTTATCAGCCCTGACTTTTCAAAAGATTTTCTGATCTTTTCATTTGCTTCCCCACACACAATAGCTGCAGTTTTGCTGCAGAAAAATTCAGAAGGTAATGAATAGCCTATAGCATTCTTCAGTAAAGCCTTAAGAGATGCACCCTTAAAGTACAACATCATGGAAAAGCAAGCCTATGCCCTGATTAAGGCCTTAAAAGACTTTAGGGTGTACATTCTGCATTCTCACACCATTGCCTATGTGCCAAATATATTGGTCAAAGATATCTTGTCCCAAGACCCAGATGGGAAAAGGGGCAAATGGATTGCTACAATTTTAGAATATGACATTAAAATCAAACCCACCAAGCTGATCAAAGGTCAAGGCTTGGCCCAATTGATGGCTGAATCCAATCTACAGGCCCTTGATATTAACATGATGAATGCCCTAGATGAGCGGGAAGGATTGCCCCATCCAACTGTTGAGGAGCAGTTTCAGAACTCTCCTTGGTACACTGATATCCTTTACGTGCTCACACACCTCAATGCCCCTCCAGAACTGTCCAAAACAAAAGCCAGATTCATAAAACTCAAAGCTAGAAATTACTGCATTATGAACAAGAGTCTATATTGGAAAAATCCAAATGGTCTTTTGCTAAAATGTTTGCCTGAAACTGAAGCTGAAAGAATCAAACAAGAATTCCATGCTGGGGAGTGTGGAGGCCACCTGAGTTGGAAGGCCACTGCAAATAAGATACTCAGGGCTGGGTACTATTGGCCTACACTCTTCAGTGATGTTCATAAAATGGTCCTTACCTACCACAAATGCCAAGTTTTTGAGGGTAAAATAAAGCTCCTTCCCCTCCCTCTGCAACCTATCACCATAGAAGGTCCCTTCATGCAATGGGGCTTAGACTTCATTGGAGAAATCCACCCCTCTTCTTCTGGGCAACACAAATGGATCCTGACTGCTACTGATTACTTCACTAAGTGGATTGAATCCATACCCACTAGGAATGCCACTGATTCTGTCATCATTAGGTTCCTAGAAGACTTCATCTTATCTCGGTTTGGCTGCCCAAGGAAAATAATCACTGAAAATGCTGCTGCTTTCGGATCCAAAAGAATGATTGATTTCTGTCACAGGTACGGAATTGCACTTGGACATTCAACTGCCTATTACCCCCAGGGTAATGGCCTAGCTGAATCATCAAATAAAATCCTGGTCACAATCATTAAGAAGCTGTTGGAAGAGAACAAAAGGTCGTGGCATAAAAAGTTGATACAAGCCTTGTGGGCAGACAGGCTCACGACAAAGAAGTCTATTGGCATGTCACCCTTCCACCTGGTTTATGGGACAGAAGCGGTTTTTCCTACTAGCCTTGGGATACCAGTGGTGAAGCTTATCCAAGAAATCCAGTCAGAAGAGGACATCATGATAAGGAGAATTAATGAAACAATCCATCTTCAGCAAACAAGGGAGCAGGTTTATAACAGAGCTGTCAAAGTGCAGGAAAACATGAAAAGACAGTTTGACAAAAGAACCAAAGCAGCAAATTTCAAAGTTGGGGACAAGGTCCTGAAGTGGGATTCAAGAAGAGAGGATAAAGGAAAACATGGCAAATTCGACAGCTTGTGGCGAGGTCCCTTCATCATTCAAGCCACTGTGTGTCCTAATGCGTTTTTCTTGCAAGAACTTGATGGTTCCGAGTTGTTTGGGGGTCCTGTCAATGGCAGGATGCTCAAACACTATTTCTGCTAATTCTCCATTTCCAGTTTCATTTCCATTGTATATACCGTTGCAAATTTTCATTTTCAGCAAAAAGAGAAGAAATTGTCCCAAAAAAAAAAAAAAAAAACAACAGAATGAAAAGAGAGGTTCAGACATGCTCAAAACATGAACCTCTGAGGCAGAAGGATTGGCTCTAATAAACTCAAAATCTGAGCCAAAGGGAAGCAGAATAGCTGATCCAAACAAGCTCAAAATCTGGATCAGCAGGGAAAGAAGATCTAGCTCTAATATGCCCAAAATCAGAGCTGGAGCAAAGGAAAGAAGTGACTCAAATATGCTCAAAACCTGAGTCACAAGAAAGAAAGAAGGATATTTTCACAGTTGCAGAATTCCATGCCTTCTCAGTTTCTTCTTCTTCAAGTTTCTGCCCAGCAAGTCAGACAGTCTAATCCTGGCTTGGCTGTGTTTAAATTTCCTGTCTTAGAATGTAGGTGAAGAAACCTGTTGGACAATTTAATCCCAACAGGTAGTAGTTTAGGTAGAGAATCGTATGAGGCCAACAGTCTAATCTGGCCTCATGGAGCAATAAGGGTAGAATTAGAATAGGTTTGTTTTTGTTTTACAAAATAAAATGTAAAGGGTCTGCTAGTTCAAATGCACCCAAGGGAAAATTGTTAAAGCTCTAGTTTGGGTAGGTAGATTGGTTGGGAAAATGTTTCTGCTGATTTGTGTATCTAATATATTGTGGCAGCTAATCTAAAGAAAGAAGGGATGGTTCAAGCAGCAGGCATCTGGCCTACACCAAGAGATCATTTTCTGAATTCTTGACTCCTTCAAGAAGAAGCCATCCATTGGTGGAGCCCTTTGTGCCCCTGTGGCCAACTTGACAAGTGTTTGAGCTAGATTGTTTTGAGCCTTCAAGGAATGCCTTTCCCCAAAACCCATCCTCCTTGAAGTCTCCTCAATTCTTGTGCCTAATACAAATCCCCCTCTTGCTAGTAAATTGCTAAAAGGGCCTATTATTCCCTCCTTTACCCCTGTGACATACATCAATTCCCCTTCTTTCCCTTTGTCTGAATTCCCTTTCTTCTACCCCCAAGATTCCCCTTCCCTATGCCTAAATCCCCCAAAAATCCCCTTAAAATCATTACCCTCGCCCTTTGTTGGCCTTTTTCCCCCTCTGTTCCTCTATCGTTTCCCTTTTGACCCCTTAAAATACATTAAAATGGGCAAAAAAACCCATCTTCCGACCTTATTAAAGGCCTAGCCCCTTTACCCCTAGCCCCTTTCAAACCACTTCCCCACATGGCTGGGCGCTGGGACCAAGCGCTTAAAG
Organism: Pinus albicaulis; assembly: GCA_034641835.2. Taxonomy (NCBI): domain Eukaryota; kingdom Viridiplantae; phylum Streptophyta; class Pinopsida; order Pinales; family Pinaceae; genus Pinus; species Pinus albicaulis. The sequence continues at coordinate 95,079 of JAXQQM020080379.1, forward strand.
CCCCGGGCGCTAATCGCAATCGGAGCGTCGGGCGGGTGAAATTCCCGTGCATCATTGAAAATCCCTGATGCGACTGTTTTATTAACCAAGTCTCGCGACGTGTTTTGATCCGTTGATCTGTCGTAAAGATCGACGGCGGAGCGCTAATCGCAAGTCTTCCGCCCCGATCCCCGATCAATCGCAAGTCTTATCTTCCTGCCCCCGATTGCGATCTCCCGATTCAATCAGGGCCGTTCATCCTTCCCGCGATCAACGGTCATCGCTCAATAGCCAATCCCCTGTCCGATCGCAATTGCAACATGTTGTATGCGCCCTCCGATCAATCGCGACCATTGTCTTCCGATCTCCCGATTGTGATCTCCCGATTTAATCCTAGCCATCCATCCTCCCGCAGATCCGACGGTCATCGCAACTCCCGATCCCCCGATCGCACTGCCCCTCTGATTACATCTGAGCCATTGATCTGGCCTTCAGATCTAACGGCCAGCGCTCAATCGCATCCTCCGCCCGATCGCTGATCGCAAGTCCTTCTCTCTGTCTTCCGATTCAATCTGGGCCGTCCTTTTCCCCGTCGATCCAACGGTCATCGCTCAATCGCAACATCGCTCCGATCGCAATCAGAAATTTTTGAATGTGTCACCCCTGCCCCCCCCCGATTGCGATCCTCCGATTTGATCCTGACCGTCCATTGGATCTGGGATCTAACGGCTCAGATCTAATCGCCCTCCGCCTCCGCTGGGTCCCACTCTTACATTCGTTCCCGTCGCATTTCATGCATTTTGTTTGTTTTTTGTTTGTTTCATGTGTTGTTACGCCGGTCAATCTCCGCCGTCGATCTTCATCTCCAGGCCTGAATCCAACGGTCTGCGCTGCATGTTTCTACCAAACCCTATTGTCCACGCATTCCACCACTCCACTGCATTTTCATCGTTCTGTTACATGATAGCGTTGTTTCCGCCACCGCCGCACCACCATTTCATCCACCCTGCATTCATTGCTCCGTCCACTGTTTTCTTCATAAGTTCGCTGTGTTGCAGAGTTCTAGAGGAAGAGGACCGCCGCTGTGTACTACCTCAATGGTGAGCGGCGCAGTCAGGATCAAATCTAATGAGCCCTTTTTTGACGTTGAAAATTGTAATTTTCTATGATTTTCAACTTCAACTCCACTAAAGAGTTCAAACGCCGAAAATCCTTCCGGCGCCATTTAAAGCTCGAGCTAACTTGACAGAGGCAGTAATGAAGCAGCAAGGAGTTTCAGTACAGAGCAGAGGGAGTAGTGCACGTCAACGAAGATCTTGAGCTCTGAAACAGAGGTTTAAAGAGGCAAAGCATCATTTTGAAGACCCCGAGGATCGATCTGGAGATCCTGAACATCAATAAGAGGTAATATCAAGGTTTTCTTATCAGCAGAATGTTTTTCCATAAAGGACAGGTCTCCCATATAGTCTTTATTATGCGCCGTGTCCCTGAAGGAGTTTTTCGTCCCAGCTATAGTTCAAAACAATCTAACATCTATGTGGCAGACCTCTCAGCAGTTTCTTTCATTTTGTTCAAATTACCTGGAGTACTGCAGCCAAAAGGTCAAATCATATCCGAAGCAGATCTCTATTGCACCGGGGAGATGACAAAGATTAAATATACAGCATATCAAGCGGCATGGGCCTCGGCCCTGCATTCATTGTTGTGTTTAAATGTAACATTTAAAATTCACCTACCTCCTCAGTGGGTCCTCTGTGTCTCTTCTGCTATAAAGCACAGAAGGATATCATTGTAATGGTTGTTGATGCATTATCAGTGAATTGCAAGCATTTTTGTCCCGAGCCAAGTTCTCTGTGTAATGATTGTATGATAGGCTGAGAAATATGATGTATTCAGGCTGAATGTAAAAGCTTTGGGCAGTGATGTACCTGATTGGTATTGTGTTTAACATGATAAGCAATTTTCATTGGATCCTGATCTACAGCAGTTGGTGATGTTTTTCTCCTCTCTGCGTTTATTTCCATTTCATTTCATGTTCTTCTGACTGGCATCTGAACGCATGACATAAGATTTACCCTTAGCACAGCTTATCTTAATCCACTAATAAGATCCTCCTGATCATTTCACATTCTTTGTAATCTTATAACTGAACCCTGTAGAGCATAATTTTCCACTTCTTTTTCATCATAACGTCTCTGTATTGATTGTATATTATCCTCTGTTTCCTTTGTTCGTTGGCAGGACTCTGCCAAGGATTGTCTTAGCCCTATAATTTCATTCTCAGCCTCCATTAATCTTGTCTTAAGCTCAGTGAACTCTCCAACCTGAATTTTTAAATGGGAAGATTCCTCGTTATTCAAATGTGAAACTTGTCTTTGCAGAGCAACATTTTTCTCCACGAAATCTTGCAATCGATCTTTCCATCGCTTTTCTTCCATCTTAATCTTGGCCACCTTATCCACGCACTCTTTCTCTAATCTTGATTGCAGTGAAATCTTCTCCTTTTCAAGAGCTTCCTGGGCAGCAAACCTTTCTACTATTCTGCTTCTTATTTCACATGCTACTTGGAGAAAAAGACTTATCTTCTCCTGAAGAAGCCTTTTAACTTTAAGCTACAATAATTCTACATTCAAATTTTCTGATTCTACCTTCCTATAAGGACACACTTTTGTCGATGTTTTGTAGAGCCTTGATTTTCTTATCAGGACCATATATCATCTCCTTGTTCAACTATAACCATACTATATCTCCCACTCTGAATGACTTCTCTATTTTGTGTTGATCATGCCTAGCCTTGTATTATTCTAGTGACTTATGCAAAACCTCTTGTATCTATAAGTGGACCTACCTTATCTTCTCAACATTTTTTTCTACACTTAAAGCATCCCCTATGATATCCTCCCTCACTCCTCCTTGTCACCCATGTGTAATCCCAATGTGAAGGTGAAAATATCTAAAACAAGTTTCAAATGGGGAATTACTAGTAGAATTATGCACTTCTCTGTTATAAGGGTGTTGTATTTATACCAAATTTTCATCCCAATCCTTCAGATGCTTCTAATTGTAGCCCCTCAAAAAAATTTCCAATGTCATGTGGACTATTTATGTATGTTTTTCCCTCTGTCTATGCGGGCCAGATTGGACAATTACAAGGAAAAAAATATCTACAATTACACATAAAAAAATTAACCATCATGTTGCAGGTTTCAAGTCTAATTCTAGTACCAAGATGACAGTTATCGGGTCGGCTGAGTTCTACTCAACTATAGGGGGAATGTCAATGTGGTGCTCGAGTCACTCCATTCTTCTATCTAGTGTGTGGAGATGATGTGTATATGCACAAATGAAAGTAGGAAATCCAAATGTGATTCATGGTGATCTAGGATGGTCCTTCCCATAAGGAATTTCATTTGCCAATATAGATCAATAACTTGCATATACTAATAGTATCTCCCCCTCTTGTTTTCGATGTTTGAAAGCCAACCAACCCATTTGATAAGGACTTATGAGTCTGAAAGGGAGGACCTATGAGAGGAGGCTTCCTCCTCCATGCTAGTGATCCCATATTGACATGTGGAGGCATAAGTTTGAGAAATCAAGAAGAGGAAGCTTCAATTCTGAAGTGCATGCAAGTTTGCCATGGGTGTGAAATTTTCACTATTTCAGCAAACTGGAAATTATTCTTCTAACTGAATATTATTACTATGTGCAGTTTATTTTTTATTACGGCAAACAACGAATAAAATCAATAGTACAATTTTCACCAAAATAAAATACATTTCGGAAATAAAAATAAAACTAAGAAAATAATGCACACACAAGAAAAATGAGACCATTATTTTTGGACAAAAGTCCCCCAAAAAAACCCAATGTTGGAAAACTAGTGCATCATATAAAGGTTTTGTTATTATCTAAAAAATCCACAAAATAACCCTTAATTTCTGGCAAGATTATGAAAAAATCCGGTAGAAATTTTTGAAAATTTGGGTTGTGGGTGTCGAACTTTAGGATTTTGGGTGCCCCAAGGGTTTTTTATGGTGCTAAATCCATTTCCACCATCAAAAAAATGATTCAAACACTCCAACTACCTAATTATTTGAAAAAAAATTATCGAATTCTGGCAAAAAACTGTCGTTCGGGCTATTTCGTTGCATTGGTAGACAATTCCAAATCTTAGTACAATTTTTGGATACCAATATGGAAATCCTCTCCTGAGAAATCACTAGCAAAATATCTAAGATAATTTTCTCTCTCTCCACAAGTAATCCTAACCTGATATGGCCCCATAATCAGATCTTAATATGCCTCTGTGTAAGCTAAAACTCGCATTGTTTGGAATACCTATAATCTATATGTATTGACTATCTTTGCCACTGAGAAGGATTTGTTGGCCCTCTAAAAGAATTTTTCTAACACTTCGTTATTGAGTTGATCTCTCATGTGGTTGAATGGAACTGTCTCCTTAAGGCTATGTGCAAGCCCCTGCATAGCCTCTCTGTGGAACAACTCAGCCTCTCTCAATTTACTCCTCTAGAACTAGAAAATCCTCTGGAATCACTCTTTTTTTTCTCTTCAATCGCTATTACTCGATCTCTAGCTCAAATTCTTCACTAGTTGAATCTCTTCTCTTTGGAAAATTCGATCTGCCTAGATCTACCTCTCACTCGATGTGATTATCTCTATTCCCATTGTCATGCTCTTATAATCTCTCGTTGGTGAACCAACGACCATGATTAGATCCCCACCAACAGATAATATCATCTCAAACTTGATTTGTATGAGTTTCTAGAGCATTCTCACCTTTCCTTAATTAATTACTATTAATTAAACAGTTTTCCTAAGTTAGACTTAGGAAAATTTAAATTTTCAATTAATTTAATTAAGTTGTTTCACAAGCTTATCTCGCAAAACAGTTTATGGGTTTTCAATATTTCGTGTTATTGGCCTCTCTAACACAAATCGAGACTAGAACACATGTTTGATGCTACAAAAACTAACATCGGGTTGACTCACTCTTGGTGTGAGGCAACTCCTTGTCTGACTCTACCTCGTTGTCGCGGCATGAGGAAGATGGTTGGCTTAACCTTTACTAATTAAAAGTAAAAGATAGGTCAGAGTACCCTAGAGAGATGGAAACATGTTGATAAAAACTAGATGCAAAGTCCCCTGAGATAATGCATGTAAAAGCTATAGGATACAACCTACATATATTGTAATGTTATCACACAATTACTAAATGTCTATTGTTGTTGATTCTGTCGCCTAAATGCATGACACTACTTGTCCTTCCAATGCTTGAATATCTTCTTCCACTATAGAAGGGGAACAAAACTAAGATAAAAGGGAAATAAAAAGAATGACTTCTCAACCCAAAATTTGAAAAAAAAACCTCAACTAACTTTAGAGCTATTGAATTTTTTTGTTTTGTTTACACCAATAGAGATTTGGATTTTCGATCCTAAAATCAAACAATAATCCACACAACCAAATCTAACAAGAAAGTATAAGATTTCAGCTCCAAAGGCCACACAATTGGCAAGTAGAAAGCACTTCAAAAACCCAACGAGTATAATCATATTAATGATTTATGGTTGGTGCAATTTACACATGGAGAAATGCAGGTGCAAATTGGTTGATGCAAGAAGGTGCAAATTGGTTGATGTATGAATGCCGATGTGGGTTACATGAAGTTCTTAGCAAGTGTAAAGGGTGGATAAAGAAGTATTAAAATATTAATTATTTAGAAAATTTGGTTTATATAAATAATAAAGTTTATAGTGAATAATGAAGTCAAAAAGTGGGTGATTGGATAAAGATGTATTAAAATATTAATTATTTAGAAAATTTGGTTAATATAAATAATAAAGTTTAGAATGAATAATGAAGTCAAAAAGTGGGTGATAAATTAGATAGCTTAAAATTAAAATAAATTAATAAAAGAAAATGAGTTTTGGAAAAAAATTAAAAAAATTGAATTAAATAAATAAAAGAAAATAATTCTTAAAAAAAGATAAAGAAAGTAATTCTTTAAAAAAATAAAGAATAACTAAAATGAATATTGACAAAACAATGCCCTTAAAATGACACATGGCATTGGTTGCCACATCCAAATCTTAATTTCATACATTCAAAATGAAACAATGAAAATCTATAAAATAATGTTTGAAATAATTAAAAATAAAAAATAAAATATATTACACATAGTTTCATCATAATAAAAATAACTTTTTCAAAATAAATATCTAAATTAAAATTAAAAAATAAAAATAAAATAAAATAGAACAGAACATGTAAACTAAATTTTCCATTAGCTACTTAGGCTTAAGTGAGCTTAAGTTATTGATATAATGATAAATTATATATATATATATAAACCCCTTTCAAAGTGAAAAACTATTTCCTTTGTGGTGCCCAACGCTACCATGGTGTTTAAACAATCACCCTTTTACAAGGAGAGATCAATTTCTCTAAGAAAGTGTCCACGTGATAAAGAAGAATCAAATTTTGGTAGGAATGATAGTGTTTGATTTTTCCATATTTTTCTTTTCTTGAAATTTGGTGTTTGATTTTTTCATATTTTGCTTTTCTTCAAATTTGGTGTTTGATTTTTTTATATTTTACTTTTCTTAAAAAAAATATAAAAAAATATCCTACTACAAAGGATAGTGTTTGACTTTATTAAACTATTACATAAATAATATCCAAATCAAACTAATTCCCTCTCCCTCTCATGGCAAATACTTTAACTCATCAAATGTTTGCTAAATCTAATGGTAGTTCACTAATTTGACTAATTACTCGCTAAATCTAATGGTGGTTCACTAATTTGACTAATTGCTGGCACTAAGAACACCAGATAGATATTGATGGATTCCCATCACCTAGATTTCAAAAAACTAGCGTTTTAAGTTTTCTCAAAAATAGTTTCTTTGTAAAGTGACTTGCATCCTTCAAAACAAATAAAAACTCCCATGATGAAAATAAAACTCACATGGATGAAAATTCGTATTCTATTGCTGGCTCAGCCCTGTCGCAATAGTTTCAGATATACATATTCCCATATGAAAATTTGGACGTCCATTGCTGGATTAGTCCTGTAATTCCCATTTGAAAATTTGTAATCCATTGTCCGATCAGCCCTGTAATGATAGTTTCATCGGATCAGCCCTGTTACAATATTTTCAGAAATACATATTCCCATATGAAAATATGGATTCCATTGCTGGATCAACCATGTAACGATAGTTTCAGTGGAGAAAACATGGACATAAATCTATCTCCATCAAGTAATGTCCCCAAAATATATTTCACGAAGGCTCTCTCTTAAAATTGAGATCTGCCCATCTTTAAGCATCACATCTTCGTCAAGCTTTTCCACTCTCTTTTCGAGTTCTTCCACTCGTTTAACACATCTATACCATTCATCTTCTAAACCATGAATTTTCTCATCCTTTGCTTTCACCTCAAATTCCAAACCTGCAACATTGTGGATTGCACTGCCAAGCAGATCCTGTAGCCTTTCCAGTTTATTCTTGGAAATCTTCTGACTCCTTAGCAATGACACAACTTCTTCATTTAGTTCTTCCACTTGAAGCTCTCTTGAACATACTTTTTCTCCCACAAGTCTCCACCTCAAATTTTGGGCTTTAAGCTCTTCCTGCGTGACCTCACTCGATTGTTGTTCATTGGATGAAAATGAAGGCCAAAGATCTTCATGATCTGACATCCAAGCTGAACCAATATTTTCCATGTCATGTAATTCACTGCAAGTCATAGAGGCACTACTCACACTTAACAGTTCTTCATGTTGAGATTTTGTGATCGTGCGTTCATTGATCTTTACCTTTTCCTGTGCTGTATCTTGTAGCACAGCTTTTCTTAATCCACTAATAAGATCCTCCTGATCGTTGCACATTCTTTGCAATCTTATAACTGAACCCTGTAGAGCATAATTTTCCACTTCTTTTTCATCATAACGTCTCTGTATTGACTGTAGATTATCCTCTACTTCCTTTGTTCGTTGGCAGGACTCTGCCAAGGATTGTCTTAGCTCTGCAATTTCATTCTCGGCCACCATTAATCTTGTCTTAAGCTCAGCGGACTCTCCAACCTGACTTTTTAAATTGGTAAATTTCTTGTTATTCAAATGTGAAACTTGTCTTTGCAGAGTAACATTTTTCTCCACGAAATCTTGCAATCGATTTTTCAATCGCTTTTCTTCCATCTTGATCTTGGCCACCCTATCCTCCCACTCTTTCTCTAATCTTGATTGCAGTGCAAGCTTCTCCTTTTCTATCAACTTCAGATTTTTCTTGGCAGCACACCTTTCTGTTATTCTGCTTCTTGTTTCACGGGCTACTTGGAGAACCAAATTTCTCTTCTCCTGAAGAAGCCTTTTAATTTCAAGCTGCAATAATTCTATCTTCACATTTTCTGATTCTGCCTTCCTATAAGGGCTCACTTTTACTGATGATTTTGTTAAATACTCCAAATCTTCCCACAGCAGCAATTGAGCTTGTTCCTCTGCTGCCCTAGCTTTTCTTTCCAACTCTTCATCAGTACTATTGGCAGAGCCTTCAATATGGCGTGTGTTTAGCCCGTCTCTATGATCATTTTCTTGATGTTGTGCCAAATTAACAACAACGTCATGTTCACTTCTTGAAGTGCAAGAGAGAAGAGCAGATTTCCCTCTCTTCCTCATCTCAGATGCCTGCAATGAGTTTTTCTTCAACCTGATCCCTTTCAGCTGCGGATGCCAACAGCATTTGTTGATGTCCACTGTATTGACAGCAGCCGAATTCGTCATGCGTTGCTGCAATTTATCTTTCTTTACGGACTCAGGATCACTGCTGGTTGAATTTGGTACCCTGGAACGACTTTTACTCGACAAAGATCGAAAAATCCTCTGCATCATGCAGTGTTGCTGAAACTTCCAACGGCAAAGATTAATATCACAATTCAAGCTAAACTTGGACAGTGCGTTTTGAAGTATATAATGATTGAAAGAAAGAAATATTAATACGAACCAGAGCATTTATTCAAAAGGGTTGTGCAGTTTACCGTTGGGTCTGGTGGCTTTCACGCCTCCAGGCAAAGTATTCTCAAATTATGCTCTTACAGTGATCTTCAGTACAGTCATAGTGAGTATCGGCGATAAGATTCTGTAAAAACTTGCAATCACAATTGTCCTCCATCTCCAGGTTCAAATTTCAAAAAATCTTTGCATATCAGAGGGTAAACTTAAAGGCGGTAATCTCGTCATCACAGTGTAAAAACTTCGCTACCCGATTACTTCGAATTCTAGTAATTACTTTACAAATGAAATCCTACTGGAGAACCTGTTAAACTTGTTTCCCACGCATTTATTATTTTGGCTAAAATGTATATCCAAGCCATCCATTTATTACCTCTTTTATCCAATATTCTATCTATTTTATTATGAAATTGTCGTGCTTTCTAAGAAGCCCTCCCCCTCAAAGAATTTTAACCGTGGATTCATTATTTATTTTCACAATGGCCTTTAGCATTTGCTTTTCAAAACTAGCTATTACTTAATAGAGTTCTCTTTTATTCAATTACTATTAAGTAGATATTCCATAAATACATAATTCTTTGTTGAATACTCAATCCTAATATCTCCTCATTTTCATCCTCTAATTTCATCATATTGCCCATTTTAGTTTTAAACTTCAATATTGTCAACCTCTTTATATAAAACTATCTCAAAAATGTCAATTCAATATCATCAATCTCTTTATATCCCAATTCCTTTCCTTTCCCTTAATGTCCAACTCAAATAGTTAATTCAAAAATGATATTAACAATGTAACATCTTCATTTCAATATCATCAACCTTTTTATATCCCATTTCCTTTTCTTTAATGTCAAATTCAAATGGTTTAAAGATGATATTAACAATGTCTTTTTGCATATAAAATTGAGTTTTTTTATATTTTATCATTATTTTATTAATAAAATAATATAACGAAGACAAAGTTATAAATGAAGTTACATAAAGCGATTTCAATGGATTTCATCATGGTAGAGAATGTTTTGAGTTATTTTAAAACGACTAATAACACCAAAGTAATTTGATACTCTTGCAAGCTTATTAAAATCTTCACACAAGTTTTTTTCTCGATCTACTAACTTTAGATTTTTCATTTTTAGATCTCAATATTACATTATTAGTTAAAATACAGTATAACAAATAACATTTATCCTCAATTTACCATTCCAGAGTGCTCTTCAATTATAACATTATATTGGGAGAAGAATTTTAAGTGTTAAAAACTTTTAAAGCTAATATTCAATTTAGAAGCCAATCCATTTTTAGTGTATCCCCATATTTTTAAGAGTATAGTTTACAATTTTATTATCCAAGCCTTCTAGAAACATTAACATTGTCTAGTTTCAAGTATCATTAAACAACAAATTAAAGAATGAAGCATTCTAGATAAATTTGTTATTATATTTTTTAATTGATGGTTGATCAAGTTTTTTTGAGTGCAACCATGCACAAACAGTATGTAATTTTTATTAGTTACTGTTCCTTTTTAAGAAAAGATTGTTCTAAATAGATAGTTATTTGCATCATCTTAGAAAATGAAAATGAGGTTAATATACTTGTTCAACACCAAAATTGATTTGAGAAGTTGCAATTCTTAGTTATTTTGTTGCAATTACATTAGTGATGCCCATCATAGTGGTTGGTTGCTCATCATATCATGATTCCTTATTGAATGGAGCAAAGTTGACATTTAGTCAATCTTTATTTCCCTTATATCAATGATGATCACTTTGAATTCCCTCATCTACATATTGGTAACTACTATACGTTGGAGGAGCCAATGGCTATATTCTTTTAGAACCATAACAATTTGACAGGGTGTGCTTTAAGAGTTACGTGAATTCCCTCATCTACATATCGGTAACTACTATACTTTGGAGGAGGTAATGTCTATATTCTTTAAGGACCATAACAATTTGACAGGGTGTGCTTTAAGAGTTAGGTGATAACCTCTTTCTCATACACGTATTTCCACTAATTTTTTGATCTTAAATTAACCTTAAACTACCATATATATTTCACTAGACAATTCATCAAAATAGATCTCATAAAAATTTATAAAAATTCCAAATCTATACTATGAGGGTTAATTTTCCTTACATTTTCTAGATTTATTTGTTTTTTGTTTTTGCATGCAATATATAAAATATAGAAAAGAGAAAATATAACACCACTGGAAATCATTTCTCAAGAAAACACAACTGGAGGGTATGGCTACTCTACTCTCTCTACTATTGTTTGGGTAGAAAGTAAGGGATGACTTGGTGGGATTAGCTGGCCCTACATGCTCACAAGGTAGCACCCTTGAAGTGATATGTGGCATTGGTTTTTAGGTCATTTGCGACATGTACATGTACAGACATGTTGACATGGCACTAGTATCAAAAGCTTCTAAGAATCATATCTTGGTTTCTCGGACTTATAATGAGGCATTTTATATCTTTGAAAAAAAAATTGATGAATATAAAATAATAAAAACCTAAAATGTGGTATTTGAAGTGATTAAAATAAAATGAAAATTATATCTCATATTGTATTGTGTGCATGTTGGATATGTGGTTTTGCATGCATATGGTGTTGTGCGCATGTTGGATATACGGTGTTGTGTACGTATAGTGCTATGTACATGTTTCAAATGCAATGTTATATACATATGGTGTTGTGTTTGTGTTGTACATATGGTGTTGTGTGCATGATTGTGCATAGGGTGTTGTGTGCATGTTGTAAATGTGGTGATGTGTATAGGTGGTGTCGTGTACATGTCATGCATGTGGTGTTGTGTACATATGGTGTCATGTACATGTGGTATTGTGTACACATTGTACAAGTGGTGTGGTGTACATTCGACGTTGTGTACATGTTGTGCAGGTGGTGTTGTGTACATGTGATGTTGTGTAGACGTTGTGCAGGTGGTATTGTGTACATGTTGTGCATATGGTATTGATATAGGTGTGGTAACATGTGCACGTCATACATGTTGTGTTGCGGGAATGGGGTATTATGTATGAGCATGGTGTATTCGTGGTATTGTGACATGTGCATTTGTTGTGTTGTACACTGTGTAGTACATGTATTTTGTTGTGTTGAACATCGGATTTAGGTGTATGTATTGTGTTGTAATTTACACTGGGCGTAGGTGTATGTGTTGTATGTCAGAGTAGGCATATGTATTTTGTTGTATTGTACATCGAGTGTAGGTGTATGTGTCGTATGCCAGTGTGGATGCATGTATTGTATGGTGTTGTATGTGGGTGTATGTGTATGTGTACGTGATTGAAGAGAAGCGAGGGCATTGGGTGTTTTCCGAGTGTAGAAACCGATCTGGTGTGTGTACAGAAAGAACAAAGGCGGAAGTAAGGACCAATGAAGGATAAGTATTGGTATTTTATTACAATTTTATTATGCATATGATCTACAATTCTTACTTATGATGGTTACATGTGATTTATGATTATGGTTTATGATGATTGCGTGTGATTCATGATTTTGATCTATGATGGTTGTGTTTTGAGCTAACTAGATGTGATATGTTTATTCATGATGATTTTATCAAACAACTAGTTTGACTTGTTGTGACAGGAAGTGAACAAGATTGCAAGTGTACCTTATTGATGGGCCCCCAATGAGGTATGATTTGAATTAATTTCAATTTATTTTTAATCTAATGGTGGTTATGTGCTTGGTACAGGAAGCACGTAAATGCCTGGTTGGGTGGTTGAAACTAATTGCAAGCATTAGCAGCAACAACGAAAAGAATTGGAACATACAACAGTATGCTGTAAAGCACTTTAAGAGCAGGGTCATTGTGGGACACCTGTACCCAATAGTGTCTAATGATTTCCATGAGCAAGCTATTACCGATATGATGTTTTTGAAGTAGGTATATTCATTTTTTGTTTGAACTTCCGATGCAAGGAAACCTTGCCAAGAGATGGACTGCCCGAGATGGGGGTGTCAGTGGAACTTGGAAGGTGAGTGACTGGATGGAAAGGGTGACCGGATTGTCCGAGGGACAGTGTAGCAGAGAAGGGAAGGTCGGGAATGGATTTGTTTTGGTCATTAGCATTTCCAAATGGAATCAAATGCACATTGGGAGTGTGCCCTAGAACAATGAGCTGGTAACTATTGAGAGGACAAGTGGCACGGGATTGTAGCGTTGGGCATCAGATGCAGACTTTGACTTTGGCAGTGGATTTTGGACTTCCTGGGAAGGAGGTGAATCCTGGTATTACTTTTAGGGTGGAGGTGTGAGCCTATGGATTCGCTTGTTGTTGATACGGGAATTGTATCCTTCTATTTGTTAGTTGAGAAATGTGTATCTGTGTATATTATTGTAAATAATGTATCGAGCTGGATTTATAAAGCTCCATAGACAGTATGATTATTTGTTGGTTGAAGAAAATGTGGTTGTTATTGTAAATATCGTAATGAGTTGTGTTATAAAGCTCTAGAAAAGTGTATGTTTTTCACGTTTCAGAATGGCCATTGTAAATACTACAACGAGCTATGTTATAAAGCTTCATGGGTAGTATGTTTTTTTTTCAGCAGTCTTATTAGTTATAGGTGCCATTGAACACTAAGGATGGTGTTCCCTCAAGGGGGATGGTTTTGTAACAACCTTGGTAAAAACCCATGTAAAAAAATATACAAGACCATGCTTGATGGGACACGTATTCCAAGCTGAATGGTGGGAAAAACATCCTAGCGGGTGTTCATTTCAGTTATTATGGCTAAAGGAAATTGGAAATGGCAATGGAAAAGGATTTTGAAAGGCATGAGGCATTAATTGGCATTTTATTTATGAAAATAATGGAAATTAGGATAAAAGGAAGGTGAAAGATCACAGGCTACATGTGAGAAGGAAATTGAAGGAAATTATTGGAAAATGAAGAAAATAGAGGCCTCGCTAATAAAAATGATTATGAGGATCAGTTGGTAGGCTTTTTTCGGTGCATTTTTGGAGCTCTCTCATTATTCTCTCTCTCTCACACATACTCTTGGATACTTAGAATTTTATTGGAGCACTCTTGGAGAGTGTCGATACTTGGTGATTTAGATAAATAAGGAAAAGGAAAAGCATGAAAGTGCAAGAGGACATCAGAATCAACATCTACAGCAGCTTCTTAGTGCAAGTATCGAGTTACATGTATGTTTTCCTCACTGGTTTTGGCATACATGGTGTATGAATGTGGATTTTCCTAGCCTTACCATTTCCTGGATAGCCATGGTGGTGTGGGTTTATTCCTTTGATTGTTTATGGTTGGTTATCATGATTCCTTTAGTTGTTGGGTTGAGTTATTAGTTTCGGGAGCCTTGGTTGGACAAACTATCTGGAGCCTGGCAGATATTTTTTGGGTTGAGTTTCTAGTCCTGGAGCCTTGGTTGGACAAACACTCTAGAGCCTTAGGTGGGTTGAGTTAGTAGTCCTGGAGCGTTGGTTGTAAAAATGCTCTGGAGCCCGGAAACATCCAGGGTTGAGTAACTATTCCTGGAGCCTTGGTTGTAACAAACACTATGGAGCCCTATAGCAACTTGGATAGAGACCAATTTTTGATGGTTACGATGTTCGACCATGAGGTGGGATCACTAGGTGAGGTTTGAGGCGGTTTGGCCTCTGAAAGCACTGGATTGATTGGGATTGATGTGTTTGATGAGATCCCACATTCATGCTTGTAATATGGCATGGGGGTGCTTGGCTGAAGAGAGATTTGGCTTAGCAATGGAACGTGGAAGTCCCATCTCTGGTTAGTTTTTACATTCAGTAATGAAGAGCTCATTCCTTTGGTAATTAGTATGCAAATATATTGGTTATTATGTGGATTTTATTGTTGTTGTATTCATTGTATTTATGTTGTTGTTATGTTTGTTATAAGCATGTATTCAATTAGTTATGATGTATGGCTCTATGAATTTTTTACCTGTAAATGAATACCCAATGTATCTATGGTAAAATAGATTGCATTGCAACTTATGATGTAGGGGAGAAATGCTTCTTAGCTATTCTCAGATAAGTAAGAGACCCCCATGTTTAAATATGGTTTTTATATCTATAGATGCAATGTTTGTGACATGTTTGATGAAATTCCTATCATGGCTAGGAGGGGTCTGGATGAGTTCTTGATGATTTGATTGCCTCCATACCTTTGTTTTAATGTTAGTTATCATCTCCTAAAGTTTCATGAAGTTTTGTGCAGTGGCCTCGGCTCCGGGCTAATAAGGTGGCACAAATCCTGGAGTTGCAGGCACAGAACTGAATTTTTGGGGCCCTGGCCATGACCTTTCCTTGGCATGCCCGCAAATATATGCTTCTAGTCACTCCCTTTCCCCTACATGCCCGCAACTAAGGCTCAAAAGGGTCAAAAATCAGTTCCCCCTCGGGGTTTAGGGGTTTGGGAGATTGGGTTACCTCCTAGAGGTGTTTTTGATGTTGTGTAAGGTGTGTTTGTCTTGTTTCCGCCGGTTCCACTTCCTTAAGGTCATATGGGAGGTTGAATCTCATATTATTAGCCTCTCGTCGCATGTTTACCCTAGTTGGCCGATTACTTGGGTAGATGTGGGAAGAAGGTGTTACATAACTTGTCTGTGGAACAACTCAGTCTCTCTCAGTTGATTCATATGGCACTATTAAATCCTCCAGAATCACTCTGTTGTTGCTCCTTAATCTTTTTTACTTTATATTTGGCTCAAATTCTTACCTAGTTGAATCTCTGCTCTTTGGAAAATTCGATCTACCTAGATCTTCCTCTCACTCGATGTGTTAATCTCCATCCCCATTTTCCTACTCTTATAATCTCTCGTTGGTGAACTGACGGCCATGATTAGATCCTCATCAACAACTAAGATCATCTCAAACTCAGTCCATATGAGTTTCTAGAGAATTATCACCTTTCCTTAATTAATTACTATTAATTAACCAATTCTCCTA
The DNA here is from genome assembly GCA_034641835.2 of Pinus albicaulis. Taxonomy (NCBI): domain Eukaryota; kingdom Viridiplantae; phylum Streptophyta; class Pinopsida; order Pinales; family Pinaceae; genus Pinus; species Pinus albicaulis. The sequence continues at coordinate 111,053 of JAXQQM020080379.1, forward strand.
AGTTAGACTTAGGAAAATTTAAATGATTGTCAATTAATTTAATTAAGGTGTTTCACAAGCTTATCTCGCCAAAAGGTTTATGGTTTTTAAGATTTCGTATTCTTAGCCTCTCTAACACAAATCAAGACTAGAACACATGTCTGATGATTAAAAACTAACACGAGGTAGACTCACTCTTGGTATGAAGCACTGCCCCTTAAGGAAAATGGTTGGCTTGCCCTTTGTTATTTGAAACTGGAAAATAGGTTGGAGGTCCCTAGAGAGATGGTCCCTAAAGATATGAAAACAGAGTGATAAAAACTAGATGCAAAGTCGAGTGACCTAATGCATGTAAAAGTTACAGGAGACAACCTGCATATAAGGTAATTTTATGACACAATTACTAAATATCTATTCTTGTTGATTTTGAATATCTTCGGGAAAGACAATGAAAACAAAACTAGATGAAAAGGAAATAAAAGAAATAACCTCACAACTCAAAATTTGAAAGAAAAACCTAAACTAACTTTAGACCTCTTGAATTTTTTGTTTTTTATACCAATAAATATTTGGACTTCTATTCCTAAAATTAAACAACAATCCACACAACGAAATCAAACAAAAAAGTATAAGATTTCAGCTCCAAAGGCCACACAATTGGCAAGTAGAAAGCACTTCAAAAACCCAGGGAATACAAACGTGACCTAACATGATAGTAAAAGAATTGCTTACTTTGTTAATGAAATTATAATCGTATTAATGATTTATGGGTGGTGCAATTTACACATGGAGAAATGTAGGTGCAAATTGGCTGATACGGGAATGTGGATGTGGGTTACATGAAGTCTTTTTTAAGTTTCATGTGGTAATGGAAGTGAAAAGTATTATAAGAGAGTTTTTTTAGTAAGTGTAAATAGTAGATAAAAAATATTAAAATATTAATTATTTAGAAAAATTAATCAATATAAATAATAATATTTAAAGTGAATAATAATATTTAAAAGTAAATTTTAGAAAGAAAAAAAATTATTTGAATTAAATAAATAATTTTAAGAGAAATAAAGAAAATAAGAAATGAATAAGATGAGTATTGACAAAACAATACCCTTAAAATAATACATGACATTGGTTGTGACATCCAAATCTTAATTTCTTACTCTTAAAATGAAACAATGAAAATAAATAAAATGTATTACACATAGTTTCATCATAATAAAAGTAACTTTTTCAAAATAAATATTTCTAAATAAATAAACCAACCTAAATAAAAATGGTTATCAAATAATTTGTTGAAAACATATACGATGTATATGATTTTAGAATATTTGCTGAAAGTAAAATAGGGTGTATGTAAGGATTCTTCATATTGTGGTGACGGGAAATTATTCAGTTCGTGACATATTCTCTCTTAGACGTATAAATTAAATTTTCCATTACCTAATTCGGTTTAGAGGTTATTGATGTAATAGTAAATTTAATTAAATATAAAACTAAAATTATATATATAAACCCGTTGTCAAAGTGAAACACCATATCCCGGTGACTTAACACCGAAACAATCACCCTCTTACAAGAAAAGTTTCCACATGATACAAGAAGAATCAAGCTTTGGTAGGAATGATAGTGTTTGTTTTTTCCATATTTTGTTTTTCCTGAAATTTGGTGTTTGATTTTCTTATATTCTGTTTTTCTTGAAATTTGGTGTTTGATTTTTCCATATTTTGTTTTGCTTGAAATTTGGTAAAATGTAAAAAAATATGGTACTTCATTAAACTAATACATAAATAATATCTTAATCAAACTAATTTCATTTCCTACCAGGGCAAACACTTTAACTCATCACCCTCATTTGACTGATTACTCTCACTCTGGAATTGGACTTGTCATATTGAAGAGCGCACACCAGATATTAATGGATTCCCATTACCTAAATTTCAAAAAACTAGCGTTTTAAGTTTTCTCACAAATATTTTCTTTGTAATGTGACTTGCGCCCTTCAAAACAAATAAAAACTCCCATGGATGAAAATTCGTATTCTATTGTTGGCTCAGCCCTGTCGCAATAGTTTCAGAGATACATATTCCCATATGAAAATTTCGACGTCCATTGCTGGATTAGTCCTGTAATTCCCATATGAAATTTTGGATTCCATTGTCGGATCAGCCCTGTAACGATTGTTTGATCGGATCAGCCCTGTTACAATAGTGTCAGAAATACATATTCCCAGATGAAAATATGGATTCCATTGCTGGATCAACCATGTAACGATAGTTTCAGTGGAGAAAAGATAGATATAAATCTCTCTCCATCAAGTAATTTCCCCAAAATATATTTAATGATAGTTTCATTGAATCGACCCTGTTCCAATAGTTTCAGAAATACATATTCTCAGATGAAAATATGGATTCCATTGCTGGATCAACCATGTAACGATAGTTTCAGTGGAGAAAAGATAGACATAAATCTCTGTCCATCAAGTAATTTCCCCCAAATATATTTCACGAAGGCTCTCTCTTAAAATTGAGATCTGCCCATCTTTAAGCATCACATCTTCATCAAGCTTTTCCACTTTCTTTTCGAGTTCTTCCACTCGTTTAACACATCTATTCCATTCATCTTCTAAACCATGAATGTTCTCATCCTTTGCTTTCACCTCAAATTCCAAACCTGCCACATTGTGGATTGCACTGCCAAGTAGATTCTGCAGCTTTTCCAGTTCATTCTTGGAAATCTTCTGACTCCTTAGCAATGGCACAACTTCTTCATTTAGTTCTTCCACTTGAAGCTCTCTTGAACATACTTTTTCTCCCAGAAGTCTCCACCTCAAATTTGGGGCTCTAAGCTCTTCCTGCACCTCACTCGATTGTTGTTCATTGGATGAAAATGAAGGCCAAAGATCTTCATGATCTGACATCCAAGCTGAACCGATATTTTCCATGACATGTAATTCACTGCAAGTCATAGAGGCAGTACTCACACTTAACAGTTCTTCATGTCGAGATTTTGTGATCGTGTGTTGAATTTTTACCTTTTCCTGTTCTGTATCTTGTAGCACAGCTTGTCTTAATCCACTGATAAGATCCTCCTGATCGTTGCACATTCTTTGTAATCTTATAACTGAACCCTGTAGAGCATAATTTTCCACTTCTTTTTCATCATAACGTCTCCGTATTGACTGTAGATTATCCTGCACTTCCTTTGTTCGTTGGCAGGACTCTGCCAAGGATTGTCTTATCTCTGCAATTTCATTCTCGGCCACCATTAATCTTGTCTTAAGCTCAGCGGACTCTCCAACCTGACTTTCTAAATGGGTAAATTCCTTGTTATTCAAATGTGAAACTTGTCTTTGCAAAGCAACATTTTTCTCCACGAAATCTTGCAATCGATCTTTCAATCGCTTTTCTGTTATTCTGCTTCTTGTTTCACAGGGTACTTCGAGAACCAAATTTCTCTTTTCCTGAAGAAGCCTTTTACTTTCAAGCTGCAATAATTCTACCTTCACATTTTCTGATTCTGCCTTCCTATAAGAGCTCACTTTTACTGATGATTTTGTTAAATACTCCAAATCTTCCCACAGCAGCAATTGAGCTTGTTCCTCTGCTGCCCTAGCTTTTCTTTCCAACTCTTCATCAGTACTATTGGCAGAGCCTTCAATATGACGTGTGTTTAGCCTGTCTCTATGATCCTTTTCTTGATGTTGTGCCAAATTAACAACAACGTCATGTTCACTTCTTGAAGTGCAAGAGAGAAGAGCAGATTTCCCTCTGTTCCTCAACTCAGCTGCCTGCAATGACTTTTTCTTCAACCTGATCCCTTTCAGCCGTGTATGCCAACGGCATTTGTTGATGTCCACTGTATTGAGAGCAACCGAATTAGCCATGCGTTGCTGCAGTTTATCTTTCTTTACAGACTCAGGATCACTGCTGGTTGAATTTGGTACCCTGTAACTACTTTTACTCGACAAAGATCGAAAATCTTCTGCATCATGCAGTGTTGCAGAAACTTCCAACGGTAAAGATTAATATCACAATTCAAGCTAAGCTTGGACGGTGCGTTTTGAAGTATATAATGATAGAAAGAAAGGAAGAAGTAAATATTAATATGAACCAGGGATTTATTCAAAAGGGTTGTACAGTTTACCGTTGGGTCTGCTGGCTTTCAAGCCTCCAGGCAAAGTATTCTAAATTATGCCCTTACAGTGATCTTCAGTAGAGCCATAGTGAGTATAGGCGATATGCAAGCGATAAGATTCTGTAAAAACTTGCAATCACAATTGTCCTTGTCCTCCATCCCAAGTCTTTCTTTCTTCCATATATTGTTTCCACAGAATCCCTGCTCAATGGATGAAGCAGATGATAAATTGGGATTTGTTTACTCACCCAGAAGCAGATGAATTTGCTGTCAGCCATATTCCAGAACAAAAGAAAACTTTAGCCTTAGAATGGAAACAATATATGGAAGAAAGAAAGACTTGGATTTCTTTCTACTCTTGGAAAAAGGTTAAAGAGTCAGAAGTAGTATTAATGAATGAACCCACATCTTCTTCAGGTCATTCATGGACAGCAGTTGATGGCAATAAAATAGAAACAGCCACTAGTTATCCTCCTTTCAAAGGGATTGTCCTAGGAGAAGGACATAATTCTGCTAATGCATATCCCATAGTACAAAAAGAAAATCTGGTAGGAATTGAAAGGAGAGTCCAGACTGTAAGTGAACAAATAAACTGGACTAACACTGTCATCACAGGATTAGAAAAGAATGTTGCTAAAGCTTCTGTTGTAAAGAACCAGATGGATCAGTTGCAAGTTTCTTTGAATGATGTAAATAAGGCATTGAATTCTGTACAGTACAATTGTTCAGTAGTTAAAGATTTTTCTTTGAAATCTTTACAGAAGGTTGGTGAAGTAGAAAGTTGTATTATAGATCAGTCTATTTCTACTCGGCAACTTGTGACAGACTTGTCTGAGAAAACCCAGAAGGAGAAAGAAAAGAAGCCAGACAAGCCAATCCCTTCAGGATTTCTCCACAAAGGGAAAGCTGTGCAAATCCAGAAAAGTGTTGATAGATTTCCCAGCCTATTCCCCAAAGAGTCTGTTCCAGAGTCTCCAAAGTTTAAAGTAACTATTGCCTCTCTGTTCTATGAGTCAGAATCTGAAGATCATGTCTTACCTGTATATGAGCCCCTTGAAGCCCAATATACCAGGTACTCTCCTCCTGACTTAAATGGCCTTGGAAAAATTCCTGCAAGAGAAACCTTCTATCCCCAGAGCCATAAAGAATGGAACATAGATAACTTATCCTCTACCCAGATCAAACAAGTCATTGATCAGATGATCACAGAGAATAAGTTGATGTGCATAGATGGCAAATCTGAAGTCGAGGCATGTAAATCCCTCATTCCATGTTTTACAGGAACTCTAGCCAGATGGTGGGAACTAGAGTCTTCTCCTGCTCTCATAGCATCCATGGAAGCTGAGGTGTTGAAAGATGAAAATGGAGATGTAAGATTTCATGAAGATGGCAAAGCCATGAATGATATGATTGGTGCTCTCACGGCACTAATCCAACAGACATTCTGTGGAGATGACCCAAACATTTCAGATCAAAATGAAATGATCCTCATGAATCTGAAGTGTCGCAATATTAACCAATATGAAGATTTCCATAGAGATTGGATGCAAAGAATCTTCATGGTTAAAGACCCCAAGAACATTCTCTGGAAGCAAGTCTACCTTGCAGCATTGCCTTCCAAGCTGGTAGACATTCTAAAATTACAGGATGCTTTCTAGTTGCCACTGGAAACATATTTATGGGGTCAGATGTACAGCATAATAACCAGAGTATTGATTACTCTTTGTACCAGTTCTAAAATGAATAAATCTATTGATAAATTGAATAGATTGCCTGGTACTAAATCTTTTTGCAGCAGGTATGGGATCACAATTCATGACCCATTAGTAAAAAGGCGCAAGACCAAGAAAAAGGCTAAAAAGACTTCTAGAAGTTGTCAGCCTTATACTTATCACAGACGCAGCATAAGAATATCTGCAATTCAAAGGCCAAGAAAGCCTTACTGAAAGCCTGCTCACAAGGGACGCTCCTCTAAATATGTCCCGAAGACTCATTATTATGAGCCACACGATATTCATCCTAAAGATGTCAAGCTGAAAAGGATGCAACAGATAACTTGCTGGATTTGTGGAAAGATAGGACATACAGCAAATTTATGTCCTGATGCTAAAGAATCAAGAAAAGGTTTGGGACAAAAATCCCAACAGAAATATAAAGGCAAACAGCAAGTTAAAACTGAAGATAAATGTGGCAGATGTGGCTCTAGTTTTCACAAAACCGAAGACTGCCCCCGCTTGATGATCCAACAAGCCTAAGAAGATTCTTCTTCTGTTTCTAATTCTGAATATTCTTCTTCTGAATCTGATATTGAAGAAGTTCATGCTTATTGTGAATGTCCTGATTCTGACAATTGTCAATGTGAACATTGTTCTTCATCAGATTCTAGTTTTTCTTCTGATGATCAGCTTGCAGAAGAATTTACAGGCAAAGTTAAAGTCCTCATGGCTCAAACCACAGAAGATGATATGAAAATTTTTTCTCAGATCCGAGCCATGGACGATGGTGACTTGAAGACCAGGCTGCTTGATGCTTTTATGCAGTCCTCGAATGCTTCCTCCTCTACAAAACCCTCTAAGAAGTCCTTGTTCTTGGATACTTCTTATGAGCAGAACACACGCAGTTATCTCCGTCAACAACAACAGAGCAAAGTTCGTGCACTCACTTTGGGGGAGGTGAGTAACGAGATACACTTGCTGAAAGGTGAAATTTCCGCCCTAAAAGTTAAAATTTCTGCATTAGAAAATGGAAAACAGGAAGTAGTTCACCCTGTTTCAGGCAGAAATACTAATTACATTATTCATGGAACTCCTTCATACTCTGCTCCTTAACAACCAAAGGTTGAAATTGCTGAAGGAAAAGCTGATCCTGTTTTCGGATTCAGAGAAATGCAGGTTCTTACTGTTCAATACCAGCACCACCATGTCAAGGTGAATATTTTAGTGCATGGTAAGACCTATAATGTAACTGCATTAATTGACTCAGGTGCAGATGTAAACATCCTTGATAAGAAGGTTGTCCCCTCAAAATTTTGGGCTAAAGCAGAAAGAAAAATTGTGGGATTAGGGGACAAAACACTTGAATATGAGATTCCTAAAGCTATGGTTTGTTTTGATTCTCATTGTTTAAAAGCACAATTTGTTGTGGCTGATATTCCTGTTGACTGCATCTTAGGAAATGTTTTCCTTGCAGCTGTATAGCCTCATGGTTCATGGAGAACCAAGAACAATAAGGCAGAGTATTTCATTACAACGCCTACCTCTGATGGAAAAGGAAAAAGAATTGAGCTGCCTTATGTTTCCAAACAAAGAATATCTACAATGGTACAAGCCATGCAGGAACTCAAAAAAGCTGAAGATATTCTTGCAGAAGTAAAAGACCACAAGAACCTGATCAGAATTGAAGATCAGTTGAGTTCTGCAGTAGTTCAAAAACAAATTGTTGAACTACAGAAACAATTTGAAGAACAATGTTGTGCAGAAGAGCCAAATGCATTTTGGCACCGCAAACAGCATAGTATTGAGTTGCCCTACAAAGAAGGATATACGGGCAAACCATGCAAATCCAGAGCAATTACCATGAACAAAGAATACCGAGAGCTCTGTGAGAAAGAAATAAATCAGCTGTTGCAGAGAAAACTGATCAGAGAGTCAAGCAGTCCCTAGAACTGCTATGGCTTTTGTGTGAATAAGAGAAGCGAACAGATAAGAGGTATCCCCAGATTAGTCATTAACTATAAACCTCTTAATTCTGTTCTTGCAGATGATACTTATCCTATCCCACATAAGGGAGATCTGTTCGGAAGGATAGCAGGAGCCAAGATATTTTCTAATTTTGACCTGAAATCTGGCTTCTGGCAAGTGGCTATAGCAGAAAAAGACAAGTGGAAAACTACATTCAGCATCCCTGGAGGCCACTATGAGTGGAATGTAATGCCATTCGGACTAAAGCATGCACCTTATAAATTCCAGAAGGTAATGGATTCTATTTTCAAACCTTATGCAGAATGGCTCCTAGCATATATTGATGATCTCCTAATATTCTCAAAAAATCTTCAAGATCACTTCAGGCATCTAAAGATTTTTATGAGATTAGTAAAGAAAAATGGCTTAGTATTAAGTAAGAAAAAGATGGAATTGTGTAAGACTAAGATCAAATTCTTGGGGCACACTATAGAGAATGGATTAATTGCTTTACAGAATCATGCTATTGAGTTTGCAGATAAATTTCCAGACATCATTCTGGATAAAACTCAACTACAAAGATTTCTGGGCTGTTTAAATTATGTAAGCAATTTTTATCCAAACTATGCCATTGGCAGGTCTCTCCTAAACCAGAGACTCAGAAAGAATCCAAAGCCTTGGACAGAAGCCCATACTAAGTCAATCAGACAGATCAAAGCCAAGGTGAGGAAACTCCCTATTCTACATGTTGCAGAAGATGGATATTTCAAAATTGTAGAATCAGATGCCAGTAATATCGGTTGGGGAGGTGTGCTCAAACAGAGACCTACTGACAAAAGTATGAAAGAAGAAGAAAGAGTTGTGCAGTATGCATCTGGAACATGGAGTAAAGCTGAGAAGAATTACTCCACAATAGAACAAGAAGTTAAAGCTGTCTGGAACTGTGTCAGTAAGTTCTCTATTCATCTAGCTAATAGATTCTTCTTACTAAGGACCGATGCTAAGGCCTTAGACAAAGTTTTGAATAAAACTATCAAAAACCCTGAAGATGCTAAATTTGCAAGATGGCAAGCTTTGTTTGCTAATTTTGACTTTAAGGTCGAGCATATCAAGGGAATTGATAATTCTCTGCCAGATTTTCTCAGCAGAGAGTTCATCCAGCATCAAGAACAGGAAGAAGAAGAAGATTATAGCCATGTTATGGTTATTATCACGGAATGGGATTATGCACAGCAAAAAGAAACACTCAGGTCTATTTCAGATAATGAATCATGGGTTGTGTACAAGGAGAAATGGAGGCCTACATGGCAGCTCCGAAATACAAAAGTACTCGATTGAAATCTGCAGAGCCATACTGATATAATGCATCTTGTACCTGAAAGGAGGGTCTATCCTAAAGGAAATAAGTGGATACATGACATGATATATTCCACAAGTATGACAGCCTCCTATGAAGCAGAAAGATCCCTCTCACAAGATTTTTGTGATCTCTCAGTCATTTGTACTGGTGGAAGTAACAGAACAAGAATCTACTATAAGTCTTATACAATCAACCGGACAAGGTGGCCCGGAGAGTATACTGGAGGAAGATACCAGACATGGCCAGGTAATAATCCTGACTTGATTTTGCTTGACACAGTTTACAATTTTGCAGGATACAAACAACTATGGTGGGATCTACTAAATAAGGATGGGTGCGGTGAAACTCACCACACCAAGCTCAAATTTGGACCTACTTGGATAAACCAATCCCACTATGCTTGCCCCTGGACATGTGACTGGTGGTTTGATTATGGACTAAGTGCATATGGCATGGATCCGGTTTACTATGAATCATATTTTCAAAGCCAATGCAATGACTGCCTAGAAAGCACTTGGGGAGAATGCTTTCATAGTCCGTGTCAAACAGTCCGTGATTTGAGCCAACTTGAGTATAAACTTGTAAATCCAATATTAAATTGCTACAAGAAAAGGCAATTACAATGGTTGGTTCTAACCAAAGTAAAACATCAGATCATTTTAAATAAACCCATGATTGTCAGAAGAATTTACACAAAATATTGGGACGATGATCTATATCCAAGACTCCGATTTCCCGGTATTACTATTCTTGATCAGGCTGAAACCAGTACAAGCGGTTCTAGTGGGCTCCGCTAAAACAAAAGTATCCATAGTGTAAAAATACCCAGTCATGGGTTTACAGTGACAGGTCTTTTCCCGAGGGCTTTTCACCTATCCGAAAAGTATCCTCTCTGTATATAATTATTTTGTTTCCTCGTGGGCCTTGTATAGAAAAGGTATCCACTGTGTTATGTACACACACTTCACATGTTAGTGTCGGATGGACGAATCTCGGTGTGGATGTCACTTCGGTGTTACCCGAAAGCCATGATTCTCCTCCATGTGTCAATAATCCGACGGACCAAACGAATGTTTGTCCCCCCCTCTTTTCCTATATAAGGAGGGTTTAGGCTCATTGTTTGGCATTCGCATTCTGAGAGTTTAGAGTCTAGAGTCATTTGAGTTGTGAGTTTGAGTCGAGCCGAAGCTCCCTGCTCTGCATCTGCGCGAAGTCTCGCGATCTGCTTGCATCACGGTGCTAAGACTCAAGTCCTTAGGAGATCTGAGAAGCCTGCGTGTTTCGGAGTTGCCATGTAGGCCTCCATTTCTCTTTGTACACAGCCCATGATTCATCATCTGAAATAGACCTGAGTGTCTCCTTTTGCTGTGCATGATCCCATTCTGTGATGATAACCATAACATGGTTATGATTTTCTTCTTCTTCTTCCTGTTCTTGATGCTGGATGAATTCTCTGCTGAGAAAGTCTGGCAGAGAATTGTCAATTCCCTTAATATGCTCGACCTTAAAGTCAAAATTAGCAAACAAAGCTTGCCATCTTGCAAATTTAGCATCTTCAGGGTTCTTGATTGTTTTATTCAAAACTTTGTCTAAGGCTTTAGTATCAGTCCTTAGCAAAAATAATTTATTGGCTAAATGAATAGAGAACTTACTGACACAGTTCCATGCAGCTTTTACTTCTTGTTCTATTGTGGAGTAATTTCTTTCAGCTTTACTCCATGTTCCAGATGCATACTGCACAACCTTTTCTCCGAAACACAAAAGTACTTGATGCAAATCTGCAGAGTCACACTGACATTATGCATCTTGTACCTGAAAGGCGGGTCTACCCCAAAGGAAATAAGTGGATACATGACATGATATATTCCACAAGTATGACCTCCTCCTATGAAGCAGAAAGATCCCTCTCGCAAGATTTTTGTGATCTGTCAGTCATTTGTACTGGTGGAAGTGACAGAACAAGAATCTACTATAAATCTTATACAATCAACCGCACAAGGTGGCCAAGAGAGTATATAGGAGGAAGATACCAGACATGGCCAGGTAACAATCCTGACTTGATTTTCCCTGACACTGTGTACAATTTTGCAGGATACAAGCAACTTTGGTGGGATCTACTGAATAAAGATGGGCGCGGTGAGACACATCACACCAAGCTCAGATTTGGACCTACTTGGATAAATCAGTCCCACTATGCATGCCCCTGGACATGTGACTGGTGGTTTGATTATGGACTAAGTGCAGATGGCATGGATCAAGTTTACTATGAATCATATTTTCAAAGCCAATGTAATGATTGTCTAGAAAGCACTTGGGGAGAATGCTTTCATAGTCCGTGTCAAATAGTCCGCGATTTGAGCCAACTTGAATACAAACTTGTAAATCCAATATTAAATTGCTACAAGAAGAGACAACTACAATGGTTGGTTCTAACCAAAGTAAAACATCAGATCATTCTGAATAAACCCATGATTGTCAGAAGGATTTATACTAAAGCTTGGGATGATGATCTGTATCCGAGACTCTGGTTTCCCGGAATTACTATCCTGGACCAGGCTGAAACCAATACAAGCGGTTCTAGTGGGCTCCGCTAAAACAAAAGTATCCATAGTGTAATAATACCCAGTCATGGGTTTACAGTGACAGGTCTTTTCCCGAGGGCTTTTCACCTGTCCGAAAAGCATCCTCTCTGTATATAATTATTCTGTTTCCTCGTGGGCCTTGTACAGAAAAGGTATCCACTGTGTTATGTACACACACTTCACATGTTAGTGTCGGACGGACGAATCTCGGTGCGGATGTCACTTCGGTGTTACCCGAAAGCCATGATTCTCCTTCCGTGTCAATAAACAGACCAAGCAGATGTTTGTCCCCCTCTTTTCCTATATAAGAGGGTTAGGGCTCATTGCTTGGAAATTTTGCATTCGGAGAGTTTGATCTAGAGTCATTTGAGTTTTGAGTTTGAGTCGAGCCGAAGCTCCACCTTTGCATACGAAGTCTCGCGATGCTGCTTGCATCATAGTGCTAAGACTCGGAAGTCCTTAGGAGGATCTAAGAAACGCTGCATGTGTACATGTGCTCGCATGAGCAAGAACCTAGTGGCCAGATCTATAGTTGAGTACGTATATTGTCCGTACGTATTGTTTAGGTAATAAAACTCTAAGACGGTACGCACGTTGGCCGAAGCATCCGGTAGCGCTTACTCTTTATGAGTAGCCAAAGCACAGTAAGAAACCCACGCTGGGTCGATGCGGAAGGAGATGGGTCCATAAGTTTGTAATGCGATTGTCAAACCCTTTGAATATCAATAAAGAAAGTATTTGTTCATGATAGAGCGTAACTACGAGAGCTTTATGAATGACCAGTAGTATTGTTGTCTTTTGATCGCCGAAAAGTTTGCCGGACGTTCGCCGAAATCCTTTGAGGGACACAAGTAGGCCCGAGAAAAGGCAAGGAAGCCGTGGCGAGATCCGAAAGAGTGTGAACGTGATAGTGAGTTCGTGTGGGTTCGCATAGGGTCTCTTAAAGAAGCAAGAAAACTCGGTGAGCCGATGCTGTTGAGAAGTTTGCGGTGCAAACACAGAGGTCCCTGTGATAAAATTGGTATCGGAAACCGATCTGGGTTTGTCAGGCGATTCGTAAAAAGGTTAGTTCTTATAATCATTCTCTCTTTATTTTCTGAAGTAAAAAATGGACCCATTCGAGAAAAATATGTATCTTTAAAACTTGAAGAGCAAAGATAAAGCTCAACAAGACCCTCTCGAGGATATGTTTACATCTAGTATTAGTCGAGTCATAAATGAGTGAGGAGCACTTATATGAAGAAATGATCCTCGGGGCTAGATGGGTTCTACCCAAGATCTGCAACGTCTCGGAGTTTATAATGATGCAGGTGTCGGCACTTGAAAGCCGCCTGGGAGTACTATTAAAGAATCCATAAGCTCAATAGAAAAACTCGACCGCCTTGCAATTAATTCACTTTGTTAAATCCTAAGGAGCTTGAAGTCGAAGCTAAAAGTACAGAACACAATTCACGCATCTTGGATGCATCGAGTGGGAATCATGGGGCCCTTGTCCATCGAGGTGTTGAAACCTATGTGTTGAGAGCGCATAAGAGATCTAACACATAATAAGTACAACGATTCTCTCATTGGAGAATAGTTACCATTGTCGAAATGGCCCGATGCAGTTTGGCCCCATTGTCAGCTTCTCTTGTAAATGTGTTTGATGAAACATTGGTTGATATCTTACAGCTGCCAAATCGAGACCATGGATTTGATATGAAAAAGAAGAAACAATATCGCCATCCCGGTTCGGAAGTTGTTTCCGTCACTGATGCCTGACTTCCAATGAGTCCTCCATGCCCCCCGGTGAGAGTCTAAAACCGAGTGTTGTAGTCATGACAGATGCAAGAACGAAAAGGTTGAACACCATGCCATCCATAAATGGGAAGATGTTGTCTTTTCTGGTGTGGTGGTTCCAAATCAAAGCCTCTCACCATACGAAAAATCACTTCACGCTAACATTACGAAAACCAATCCTGACCACTTGTCTTTCCCAAGAAGATCTACAATTGTCGGGCGTAGGATTGATACGAGAATCAAAATTCTCCTTTGTATATACCTCACGATTTATCGGTCTTGTGTATTTCGTTATTGTAAATACTTCTTGTCATCATACATCGTTATTTGAGTTTGCTTTGTTAGTCAATTTCAATCCTTTACAAGTTGAATGCCTGATGCCATTGGTACGTAAATCTTAAACACATCTTGCTGAAGTGGTCATAATACATTAGAACCATAATCCCCAGGCAATTGATGCTCCTCCTTCATCGATTCCACCACACAACATCCAAACCAAAAATGTTGAAATGTTCACTTTCCCACATAGAATGACCATGTGCTTATGATGCACCTAGTTCTTTCTGTGAAGATGAAGATCCCAGGACTCACGAGATATTCATGAATATGTAATCCGCTAAAGATAAGCATGGTTTAGGGTATTACGATCAAAGTTTCCCCGATCCCGAAATCTGATTTAAAGATCTGCCAAAAGATATCAAAAGACCATTTGTCCCGGAAATCCCGGAGAAGTTTTATACCTTTAATGGATGGTTGTGAGAAAGCAACGAGAATCCCTGGTCGATGGATGAAACATGAAGCTAAATTGGGATCTGTTTACTCACCTCGAGGAAAGTGATGATTTTCTTTGTCGGTCATACTCTTCGGAAACAGAAAAGGACTCTAGCCTTAGAATGGAAACAATATGAAGAAAGAAAAGATTTGGATTTCTTTCTACTCATGAAAAGAAGGCTAAAGTCGGAGAATTTGTGATGATGAATAAGACATCTTCTTCGGGTCATTCATGGACGATGAGTGATGGTAGTAACTTACGAAAGTATCCACCATCTATCCTCCTTTCAAAGGAATTGTCGTAGGAAAGGGAAAAAATTCAGCTAATGCATATCCCATAGTGCAAAAGGAAAACTTGGTAGGAATTGAAAGGAGAGTCCGGACGCCGACTGAGCAGGCAAGTTTGGACTAACACGCCGCACATGATTGAAAAGAATGTTGCTAAAAACACATTGTAAAGAACGGATGGATGGGTTACAAGTTTCTTTGAATGATGTAAATAAAGCATTGGATGTATACAGTCGTTGTTAGGTAGTTAAAGATTTTTCTTTAAAGTCTTTACGAGAAGGTTGGTGAAGTAGAAAGTTGTATTATAGATACGTTATTTTACTCGGCAACTTGTGACAAACTTGTACGAACAAGCCCGGAAAGGAAAAACAAAAGAAAGGCGGGCAAAGCTAGTCCCTTCGATTTCTCCACAAAGGGAAACACATGCAAATCGAGAAAAAGTGTTGATAGATTTCCCCGACCTATTTCCCAAAGTACGCTCCAGTCCTCGACATACAAAGTGACTATTGCCTCTCGTTCCCGCGGGTCAAGTTGGAAGATCATGTCGTGCTATTATATGAGCCCCTTGAGCCAATATACCGAGTGCTCTCCTCTTACGGCAATGGCCTTGGAAAAATTTTTGCAAGAAAACCTTCTATCTAGAAACCATAAAGAATCGACATAGATAACTTAGCCTGCGCGAGATCAAACAAGTCATTGATCGAGATGATCATGAGAATATAAGTTGATGTGCATAGATGGAAAATGCGAAGTTGAGGCATGCAAATCCCTCATTCGTGTTTCTGAGAACTCTGTGTCGGATAATTGGGAACTAGAGTCTTCTCCTGCTCTCATAGCATTCATGGGCGGGAAGGTGTTGAAGATGAAAATGGAGATGTAAGATTTCATGAAGATGGCAAAGCCATGAAAAATATAATTGGTGCTCTCACAACACTAATCAACAAACGATGCAGCAGGGATGACCCAAACATGTCAAACCAAAATGAAATGATTCTCATAGATACGAAGTATTCGCAATATCAACCGATATGAAGATTTCCATCGAGATTGGATACCAAGAATCTTCTGGTTAAAGACCCAGAAAAGAACATTCTTTGGAAGTAAGTCTGCTTCCTTTGCCTTCCAAGTGGTAGACATTCTTAAATTACAAGATGCTTTCCGGTTGCCTTTGAAACATATTTATGGGGTCGAATGTACAACATAATAACTAGAGTATTGATTACTCTTTGTACCGGCCTCTAAAATGAATAAATCTAGTGATAAATTGAATAGATTTCAAAATTGCCTAAATCTTTTTGCATCGGGTATGGGATCACAATTGATGACCCATTGGTAAAAAGCGTGAAGACCAAGAAAAAGGCTAAAAATACTTCCAGTTATCGACCTTATACTTATCCTATTGTGACACAAGAATGTCGCAATTCAAGAGCAATAAAGCCTTACCGAAAGCACAGCTCACGAAGACGCTCATCCAAATATGTCTGAGGAACTCATTATTATGAGCACACGATATTCATCCCAAAGATGTTAGTGAAAGGATGCAACATATAACTTGTTGGATTTATTGGAAAGACGGGACATATTGCAAATTTATGTCCGGATGCTAAAGAATCAAAAAGAAAGGATTGGGACAAAAATCCTAACAAAAGTATAAAGGTGAACAACAGTTAAGTTTGAAGATAAATGTGACACATGTGGCTCTCACTTTCACAAACAAAAGGCGCCCCCCGCTTGATGATTCGACAAGCCCAAGAGCTCCTCTTTGTTTCTAATTCTGACTATTCTTCTTAAGATACGTGTTGAAAAGTTCATGTATTTGAATGTTCGATTCGACGATTGTGTCGGTGTGCACAATATTCTTCGTCGGATTACGGTTTTCTTCGATGACCAACTAGCGAGAGAATTTACGGAAAAATTAAAGTTCTCATAAGCTCAAACCACGAGAAGATGATATGAAAATTTTTTTCTCGGATACGAGCCACCAGAAGATGGTGATTTGAAGACCATGCTGCTTGATGCTTTTATGCGGTCCTGAGGTGCTTCCTCTGCGCAAAAACCCTCTGAAAGTCCTTGTTCCGTTACTTCTTGTAGGCAGTGCGCCTTCGATTATCTCCGTCGACAACAACGGAAGGAGCAAAGTTCGTGCACACTCACTTTGGGGGAGGTGAGTAAGGGGCCCACTTATTTGAAAATTGAAATTTCTGCCCTAAAAGTTAAAATGTCTGTATTAGAAAATGGAAAAGCAGCAGAAGTAGTTCATCTTTGTTTCGAGGGAGAAATACTAATTATACTATTCATGTCACTCCCTTCATGTTCTGCTCCTAAACAACCAAAGGTTGAAATTACGAAGAAAAGGCGATCCTGTTTTGGATTAGGAGAAATGCGAGTTCTTACTATTCCAACACCGACATCATCATGTCAAGGTGAATATTTTGGTGCATTGTAAGACCTTTAGTATTTGCATTAATTGATTCGAGTGTAGATGTAAACATTCTTGATAGAAAGATTGTCCCTTCAAAGTTTTGGAGGTACAGAAGCGAGAAAGAAAAATTGTGGGATTGGGGGACCATACTTGAATATGAGATTCCTAAAGCCATGGTTTTATTTTCAGCTATCATTATTTTAAAAAGCACAGTTGCTTTGTGGTGATATTCACAGTAGCATTGCATCTTATTAAATGTTTTCCTTGCGAGTTTTATATTGAGAGCCTCATGGTTCATGGAGAACCAAGAACAATATGGTAGGGTATTTCATTACAAACCATAATAGAGTGTAGCCAATCAAATTTAAAATAAATAAATTAAAATAATATTAAAAAATAATAAAATTTAATTTGTAATGTTAATCTAAAAAAAAACTTATAATTTTTTTGAACAGCAAAAATAATAGTAAGTCAAACATAAAATTTAATATGTAATACAATGCTTGTAGCAAGTATAATAAGTTCAAGTAAATGAATCATGTATAGCAAGGAGGAGGGAGTGGGAGTAGTAGTATGATAAAATCACGAGAATATGGCAAAAATTGGCAAGAATATATGCCAAAGGCATGTGCCGTGAGTGTGGTGAAAATATTTTTGTGCTAGAGCTGACATTTGTTGTGAATGGCTAAGAGTTGTGATCCATATCGAGAGTTGAAATAACAAAACACGTGTATGGAAGTATTTTTATGTGGTTTAGTGTTTTGAAGTAGGTGTAATATTTTTATCTAGATGTGGGCTACTTCGACGAAAACAAAGCGGGGTAATATAAACAAATTATACCAATGGTTTCATAAATAATTAGTCACAAGGTAATCGTGATCTATGATTTTTTTAGTGGGTAGTTATAATTTTTTTTTTTAATAATATTAGAATTGAGTTATGTGATGGATTTCAAAGATAAATCTCTAAACAATTTTATTCACAAAGTTTAATTTAGCATATTGATTCGATTTCATTAGTCATTGAAAGGATCTCCTCTTTGTTGATCCTGGTTCTTCTTTGAGTACTCAAGATTTAGAAGTAATTCCTCTTAAATCAGTAGGCTTGGAGCTTTAAGGGTTGGAATTTTGTTCTTTGTGTTTTCCTACCTCTTGTCAAAGGGAGCGAGGACTTGAATTTTTTATTTAACATGAAAGATTACCTTATTCAACCTTCTATGTAGGTGCGGAGAATCACCATCCAACTTTCTCTCATTTTTTTCCAAAAGTGGCTATTTTTCTTCCCTAATTGCTTGTCTTGGGAGTTTGTTTCGAGACTCTTTAAAATATTGGAAATGTAACAGGTTTCAATGCAGAAAATTGTTATTGTACTCATTTCAATATGTATCTTATGTAAAAAAAAAACGAGAAGAAGAAGAAAATGTTATTATTTTAAAACACGGGTTTCATGTTCATATTGATGGTATTCTTGGTGAAAGCATGTTCTTCATTGCTTAGGGCTTATTAGGTCATAGGATTTGTTTTCATGAGTCGAAGAGTCGATGTCATGATTATAAGACCCATCTCGGAAAAATGTATATTGTAAAAGAATTTATAATGAGTCTAGAAAGTTACGAAACCTCCAAAGTACAAGTCGGTCACAGTAGCTACAAGTTGGCCTAAAGGGAATTCGAACATTGGAAGAGCTATATGTAGAAGTAGTTACGAACTCATGTGGGAAACTCGTTACACAAGTTTGATTTCTCGAGAAATAGCCCAGTCTAAAGCTAGGGAGACCAAAGAAGGCTAGAGCGAGGTCAGAAAGAGGCCAAATAAGTTTTGAATATTTGTTTTTGAGCTCTATCTCTCTCACATGCCGAGTTGGGGTTCTATAGCTTAGGGAAGGCCAAAAAATCGTAGATTCGGAGTATGGGAGATCAAATTGCAAAATGAAGTTGCTAGAAGAGAAAATATTGGGATGTGACTTCATTGACCTTGGAAAACCTTTGTCTTGCTCAAAGAAGGACCTCTTGAAGAATAGTTCTAGGGTTTCTAAAGCGACGCTACGGGGTTAAAGTTGTAGGGTTGAAGCTGAGGATCGAATTTTCGGTTAGAAGTTGGATTGATACAGGAGCAAGCCTTGTTGATTTGATATACTTGGAAGGAAGTTTCTTGAAGGGATGACTTGGTACTTAGAGGAGGATTTGATGCAGGGTTTGAGGTCTTGATTATCATTTAAAGTACATTATGGAGAAAGTGATTTTTGAGTTTTCCCCTTGAGGGTTTTTAGGCGCTTGGAGCCTAATTTCTATGTCCATTGTTTTTACAATTCTTCTTTTTTTTCATAATTTATTAAAATTGGAGTCGAAGCATAGAGAAAAAATAATATGTAAAATTTTTTTTTGTTTTATTTTTGGTTTGTCTAAATTGCACAATATAAATGGAAAGGAACCAAAATATATGTTAAAAGATAGAAAAAAATAATATAAATAAAAAGACTAAAAAATTAACTCTTTCTTGGCACCGAAAAATTAGAAATAAAAAGGAACTTACAAGTTTTTATTTTAATATATAATGATACAAGTTTTTTGTTTTTATTGTAATCTGAAGTTTAAGATCTAAATCAGCAAAAAAAAAGGTGGATCTCCTTAATAATAATATATTTCAATATAAATTGAACAACTTAAGAAATGGTTTATGTAGACAAATAATAATATGTTCCAATATAAATTAAACAACTTAAAAAAGGATTTATGTACTAAAATAAAAAAAATGAATACATTAGTGTATTATGTCATTAAAATACTTAAAGAGAAATAGTTTCAATATAATTATATTATATATATATAATTCTAAAAAAATAACCATCCACCATTTCAAATAAAAACATAAACCAATTAAAAATAAACTAAATTTATATTTAAAAAAATACATTGTACCTAAAAATACATTAAACAAATTATATATATATATATATATATAATTACTGGTTTTATAAAATTTAACATAAATATAATTTAAAATGTTAACTTATAGCTTTAGCGCACAATTTTTTGGAAAATAATGTCAATTCATTGTGAACCTTCTATGAGGTTCTCGAACATTATTATCTTAAACACGTTTTTTATTTATCGTTATTACGTTAACCATATTTTCTTTTAAAGGTGTGAGTCTTATGAAATATTAAAATATAAATATTATTAAAGTAGATATTTGAAGAGGTTATTGTAAAAAATATTAATTATTTAAAAGATAGTAAAAAAATTATAAATTATATTAAAAAATAATAAAAATTTAAGTAAGATTATGATAAATTGGTAGAATTTTTGAAAAGATAGATTATAGTTATCGAATTTCAGGATTTTGGATATTTTAAGAGTTTTTTATAATGCTAAATTCATTTCCACTATTAAAAAAACAATTCTATTACTTCAACATTCCAATTTTTTATTTTTTTACCAAATTCCAAAAAAAACCTACTAATCTTTAATAAATTATAAATTTAATAGTTTAAAAAATATATATTAACTCTATGTTACAATTTAAGTCAAAAATGTTAATTACATAAAAATAAGAGCATATTCACTTAAATGATAGGACTTCGCCTATGCTACCCAACTTTAACTTGGATGATTGTCGATAAGACCCGTAATTATATGAATTTGAGGGTAAGTGATATGGAACGAAACCAGTCACACATGTCATTGCTTGCAGGGTGAAGAAACGAACCTTTGCTTTGTAAAGTGGCCAGTGCCACACTAAAGGTCTCTAAAATTAAGAAAATAATTAACTCTACGAAAAGCAACTTGGTACTTTCCTATTAACACAAACCTCCAATAGGATTAAGGTTAATTTTTCATCACGTTGAAAGAAATTTATTTCCCTGTAAATGGAAGTTCCAATTACTTAGAAAAGTGGACGCCTTAAGTAGGGTTGAAGAATCAATCTACTTTCCAAGGGTGATTTAGTGATAGTTTTTAAAACTTAAGTTGATATATATATATATATATATATATATATATATATATATATATATATATATATATATATATATATTTATTTTGTAAATTTGGTAGTGTTTAGTTATTTATTCATTTGATCAAAATGACAAGTTACATTATTAGATTGTATATTTGATGGTTTCAATCTGTCCATAAGAAACAGAAACGATTTGTTGACCATCTCACTTAAAATTATAAACCAATCAAAATTAAAAAAAAAAAATACTATCCTCTCTATGCATATCAAGAAAAATCCTCACACTATCCATATCAGGAAAAAGAAAACAAAGTATCCACTAAACTAAAGTAAACTCGATGATCTAATGATTCATTAATGGGTGTTGAGCCATTGACAGTTGAATTGGTTCTCAACTTGGTTATTTTAGAAATCACTTTCAATTTGTAATGGTTGCAGAAAATTACGTTGACGTTACATGATATTTTTAAATTCCTTCCCGTCGGTTGCAATGGCAGATTTGAAATCTTTGTCAGTATTTAGCGTTTGAAGGTTAATCTTTCCTATTCGAAGGATTTATATAGTACAAGGTACAAGAATTACTGCAACATGAAACGTGAAGTTACTGGTATAGAGGAAGACTACTGCAACAAGAAACGTAGAATAACTGTATTAGGATTACTACAAGACGAAACGTATAATGGAGCTATTGTAGCCTATACTCTCCACGAATTCCACCTAAGTACATTTTTAAAAATTAGTATAAAAGTTGTACATAATTTGGTTATAACTGTGAAGACCACTGTCCATGGATTCTAATTCACAAAACTAATTTGCCTTACGATGTCGAGAATGACAAGCCTTTCCATTTGGTGTTTTGATATTGAAAAACGAGAGGTTTGCAGGAAGCGTTGAAGAAGAAGGAGGATAAGGAGGTCCGCTTGCAAAATTTCAAAGTGGCAATTCTGTTTTGTTCCACGTTTAAGACTGAGGACTTTATCCGTGGACTGACCATTATATACAGTTCAAAATTGACACGTAACCTTCTTGGATACGTTAACTTTTTTTTTTTATGTAATAAGTATCCAGTCTACTGTTTCTTCTTTCCAGACGACAGCGGACAGTGTCAAGGGTGCAAATCAGTAGCGTCTTCAGATATGAGCAGGTAAATAATAGCAGTAATATATATATATATATATATATATATATATATTTTTTTTTTTTTTAATTATATACTCTAAATATGTTTGTAAATTTAACATTTTAAGTTTTTCATATTGAGAGGATCAAGTTCCTATAGAAAATTGTGTGTGGAAAAGGAAATTGTCTTGAAATATATTTATGGAAGCAAAAATTTTTGAGAAAAAATAAATGTCAGCCAAGATCTCTGTTTCGCCTCTCATGTCTTATTATATATACTTAAATCATTATTTTTTGTTATTAAACTCAAATAATCAATAGATATGAAAGGTAACATTATCGTCTGACGAGGCTGATAATTTTCCACTACTCATGTGCTTTAACTTAACGATCCACATCTGGAGGTTTACGTTGAAAGTTTTGAGGTAAACTATTCTGCAGATGGATACCTGCAGATAAGGAAGCCAAAGCCCTAATATGTCTCTGCCATGGTCAGCTTCCCAATTCATTGGGAATAATCTGTCCCCTAACAACCCAATAGTCACAAAATCCATGGATTCCCCACTATGTAAGTTCGTTAAGGATTTCGAGTTTCTGTTGTGTAATTTGTTTCCTTCTCGTACTTTAATTGTAGGCTGGCATGGAGTCTGACATTTTCATAGAGGTATTCTTACCTTTCTTTGTAATATTATATATAAGTAAATATTGTTAAATTTTTAAAGGTAAGATAAATTCTTTATCAAATTATATTAATTTAGCTCTAAAAATTAATAACCCAATTGGACCTATCGAGACACGGGGGTGAGGCTTGCAAGGTGGGTATGCATGAAAAGAAATGAAAAGTAACGAAACTGAACTAGAGTAGAGAATTGCTCATCTCAATATTATCAAATAGTTAAATAGGAATACATTAGAAACATTAGCAATAAATGGTGAGTAAATTGAAGGTAAAACTAAACTACCTATGACACCTAGCGGACAATAAATTAAGCGAAGTGAACCTAACGAACGGTGAGATTAATATCTCAACATCCCCTCCTAATCTCAAGCTGACCTGAGGTGGAGGCACTAACGATGCCTAATTTCTCTCTTTGAATTCAAACCCATTCTATTTTCCCAATGGCTTTGTGAAAATACATGAGAGGCAGAATCTTTGGAAGAGCACAAAAAGAAAGTGTGATGTCCCCATCATTGTACGGATTCCGATAGAGGCTAAACGCGTGTGTCGTGTGCTTGCTCTTTGTGAAAAACATGATTTTTGATAAAGAAATTCTTTGTTATTTATCACAGTCGAGTTGGAGTTGGCTCCTTAAGATATCACGAGAGCTCTCTTTCAATAATCTTCTCAACCATATTGCTTACGACAAGGCTATGGAGCTAACTGCTACATATTCGCCTACGGAGAAGATATTGAAACGATTATTGTTCTTGGATACCCATGAAAATCGATTTGTTCCAAGATAAAAAACATACCCGGGGTACTTTTCGATCATCTCGACTCCATAATCGTTGTACGTATAACTTGAAAGTGAAAAATTTTAGAATGTGTGTAAAAAAACCATAGTCTATGGTCCACTGCCAATGCTCCACCTTAAGATCCTTTTTTGCTTTGCCAATGAGTAAGCTTTGGTGATTGTAAATCTCGAACAAAACTTGCTGCCAAACATAATATCTGGTCTACAATTTGTGGTTAGATACAACGAAGCTACCAACAGGCTTTATACAATGTGGGATCAACTTGGATGGTGCTACATCTTCTTTGCGGGATGGTACCTTGAGCAATTGGTGTATCAGCTGATTTGCAGTTGGTCATTCTGAACTTTGAATGATATCGGTGGCATATTTTTGTTGACTGACAAAAATGCCATTATCTAATTGGTGAATTTCAATTCCTAGGAAATATTTTCATGACTCCCTAGATGTTGTCATGTCAAAAATGCCTTGCATTCTTTGCTTTGAAATCTTCTAACATCATATTTCTGTATAAAGAAGATCATCTACATAAAGGCATACAATAATTTTACCTTCATGAAATTTGGTATACAAAGGTAAGGTTCATGGTACATGCAGGAGAAACCACTTTTGATGAAATAGGTGTCGTCTCATTGTGCCAAGCTCTTGGAGCTTGTTTCAAACCATATAAACTTTCTTCAATCTATATACTTTATGCTCTTGTCCTTTTACTTCCAAAGCACAGGCTGTGATGCGGTTATGCGGAAAATGCTGTGAAATAAACATATAACCATAAATACGAGAGGTGCGGTAGGGAAATAACACTTCATTTCATTAATATCAAAGAAGCTGAAATTTGCTTACGGACGAATGGAAAAAAAACTAGCTAGGGCGGCGGTAGCTGTCTTTGAGGAGAAGATGTGGCGGCTACGAGGCCGGCTGAGCGAGTTACAATGAGGCTGGGGGGCCTATTTGTTGAGAAACAATGGAGAACCCTAAGCCAAAAACCTAACCTAGGAGATGAAGCGCGAAAACTATGGGCCCGGATTTGGGTAAATTGGTGTTCAAATTCCTGAGGACGATAACACAGCATACTATCTCCGTTTGATGCTCATGATACATCATTAGAAAACTCTGTCAAGAAGACTACAACTTGCCCACCACAAATATCATTTTCGAATGGGATATTCTGCGGAGCGCGATGCCCAAAAAGCACGATCGTTTGCGGGCCTCAAAACGGCCTGGGAAGTTCGAGACTTAGAAAAAAATATAAAAATAGTAAGTTATGCCGAAGGCGAAAAGGCGAAAGAGACAATGGTGGAGGCCCAAGTGGAATAGGTGGGTGGCCACCAATATCTCTCGGATCATTCCTCCCCTTAGGAAACGATGGTCCCCATTGCGTTAAGTTCCTCCATGAGATGAGGAAATTTTTCTTTGAACTTGGTCTGGTGGTTTCCACTTTCCTTGGTGCGAGAGTTGGCCGGCTTGTGATACGGTTGGATCTTACGATGGCAAGTGTTCTTGATTTTCATGTCCATAATCGTCTGTGGTAACTTTGTTCCATGTGATACCGGGTTTAACTGCATTTGGTGTGAGTTGTTCGTGATGTACGAGGTGTCCGGTAGAGGGTGGGAAGCGGGGCGAGCGATCCACATTGGCCCCGGGTGTGAACCCAAGGAATGGAGAATGCTAGGCTCAAAGGAAATTGTTCCCTACAACCTTGGTGATGGTGTACGGCCGTGTCGGACGGGCGAAGCTTGCGGTGGGGGTCCGGTGAGGTGCTCCATGTAAATGTAGCCATACTTTGTTTCACACCTAGAAGTTGGCGGCACTCGGTGTTGATCATGGTCTTTGCTTTGTACTTCACATTGGTCTACATCCAATATCATGGTTGTTGAGCGGATGTGTTGAATGCGCTCGTTGAAGCTACTTGCTTTGTGAACTTTGAATTGGACATGAGCTTAATCGTCACGAGCGGTACCGCAAATGGCATGGCTACGTCGATGGGACACTGGTGGGTGGAAATCCCAAACCCACGAAAGGAGCTGTGACGATTGAGCGCGGAAACATTGTAACTATGTTGTACATGAGGGAGGCTCTCGTCCCATGTGCATGGATGCTTTGAATTGTACATGCGCGAGAATGTGTACGATCATTACGGTGACGACCTCGTACGGCCATTTGTTTGGGGATAGAGAACGTGGACTTGGTGAGCTTTGTGTCCAACATTGACGAGCTGGACAAAAATGTTGAAGACTTTGCTATCTCGATGCGATATGATGAGTAGCAGGATCCCAAAGTGCACCCACACTCGTTAAAAAGAAGTTTAACGGTGGCTTCTGCTGTGATATTCTTCTTACGGACGCCATAATGGCCATCTTGGCGGTACGTAGCGACCACGAAAACACGGTCATTTCCATTCTTAGTAGTAGGCAAGCGACATGTAATCTATGGAGATGGATTCCCAAGGTCGACTGAGGTAGGTAGTGGTATGTAAACCTTGCTTCTTGATGGTCGGTTTAGCAATAGCACGAACGAGTGCGAGGATGCGATGTATAACGACATCCTTTCGAAGGTTCGGCCAATAAATATACGTAGTATTGCTACTATTTTCATTGAAAATGCCCGGCGGCAACGGCCTTAGTGTGCTTCCACTTGTATCATCTTGGCACGCTCACTTCGAAGGAACATAAAGGTGTCCCGAGGTGACATAAAAGTGCATCTTGGAGGTGAAAATTTGGAACTGCATTGCCTCCTAAGGGGTGCCTTGTAAGTGTGTGGCCGAAATTTTGGGTCACTCTCATAGAAAGCGGCCAATCGGTCTCATACTTACGAAGTTGAGCACGGTGGTGAGCGCCACGATCGGTGGTCGGAAGGTGAGCGGTCTACAACATTGTTGGTGCTACCCTTCTTGTACTTGATGTAAATAAGCATTGCCAGAATGTGGACCACTTGATGGCGATCGTGTGACTTCCCTTGTGTCTGTGTATGTTGCGGGGAGCCGGTCGAAATGCAGTAACAGATGATTGTTTCCTTCCCCAAAATACAATGCTTCCATTGTCGGCAGAGTTGCACGATGGAATACATTTCTTGCAATATGAGTGGGACCTTACCCGAACTATCTCGAACAATGTCTCAACGATGTGCCAGCACAGATGTCCACTGTTGATAAACCCTTTGATAGCATAGTCGGAGGCATCTGTCTCGATCTCAAATGAGCATTGCAAGTACGGTAATGTGAGCAGGGCAGAACGGAAGCGTTTTTCAGTGCAACGAATGCCTTGCAGTGAGGTTACGACAAAAGAATTTTCTCTCGCTCCTCCCTTGGTGACTTGACTCGAGGGCGAGTGATGTAGTCAACATGAATCTACGGTAGAAATTATCGAGACCCGAAGAAAGGCTGCCGAAGCTCTGTTATAGTGGTCGGGGTGGCCAATCCCGAATGACTTAGATCTTGGGCAGGATCCATGCACCCCCCTTTCATCAATAATTTATCCCAGATATTGAACACAGGTCATGCCAAACGTGCACTTCTCCAAATTGGCACACAACTTGTGTTGCACGCAGTGTTTGGAGGACTTGTCGGATATTGTTGAAAGGTGCTCTTTCCCAAGTCTTTCTGAGAATCAGAATGTCATCAGTACTACTACAAATGAGTTGGTGAATGGCCACAAGATATAGTCATCCTCATGAAGGTTGCGGGAGCATTCGTCAGCCCGAAAGGCATGACTAGCCATTCATAAAGGCCTTCCTTGGCTTTGAAGGGCGGTCTTCCACACATCGAGAGGGTTCCAATTGGTACACAGTGATACCAGGACTTAGGGTCCAATCTTGCTGAAATATTTTGCGCCTTTGAGTTGGTCTAGAAGGTCATCCAATCGGGGCAGGATTGGGTACCTATTCCGGACACGGTGATCTTGTTCGGTGCCCGACGGTCGATACATAGTCTCCACATCCCCATCCGCTACTTTGTACGAACATGATCGAGCTCCCACGGGCGATGAACTTGGTCGATGTGACCTTTTTACGCAACGGCTCACCGAATACGCACTCTTGATTTCATCATTCTCCGAACGAGCGCCGATAGACGGTCCATTAGGTAGTGGCGCACACAGGGTCGGTTAATCGGGTGCTTGACATGGGTGCGGGGAGGGAACCCCTGTGGGTGAGGTAAAGATGTCTGTACTCCTCCACAACCTTATCCATTTGTTGTTGTCGTGCGGACGAGCCTTTGTCTGGAGGTCGTGGCGCGATGTTCTTCTTGCCACAGGGGCGGATCATCGGAAAACAAATTTCCTGGTTTGGGGAAATGAGCTTATTTGCATTGTTTTGTAATGTGTAAAAAGAGATAGCCGCGGTGGTACCTACGGTATCATATGTTATTTCCCAATGTAACAATAATAGCACGAGTCGGGAACTCATACAAAACATAAAACGCTTCCCACAAGTATGGTTGTTCTAATAATACATCGAAACATCAATAGGAGCAACATCACATAATAACTCATCCATGAAGGGCTTGATGCTATAGGGAGCGGCAACGTTGAGTCGCGCGAGAAGATGTCGTCCTTGGTGAAGCCACCCAGGTGGTGTGGATGTGGGTGAGCTATGGTCGGCAAGCCCGACCGCTTCATGACGTACGCTGAAATGAGGTTCTTTTGGCTCCCATTGTCGATAATAGGCGGCACGGGGGGGCCTTTACCCACACATCTGGGAGTGGAAGAGACGTTCCTCCTCCTGCAGATCTTACGGTTTCCTCCTTATGGATCTTTGTGAGTAGCAGTCGCGTGGGCTCTGCATCAGTGCTCTGTTCCTTTTTCATTCCCATTTTTCGAGGTTACGATTCGGAGTCGAACATGCATCGACTTAAGAAAGCCCTCATCCTAAACCTGGCGGCGCGGCACGACATCCACTTGTGTTGTGGTGGAGCTCTTATGGAACTCACACCACTTTCCGAAGTGTCCTTCTTTGGATTTGTCAGGTCTGTTCTTTTCTTGGCTTTGATGGGTTGTCTTTAGCCGCCATGCCTTGGCCTCACTGTCCTTTGTTACACGGTTTGGAAGCACCTTTCCCTTGCTTTTGATTCACTGAATCCAAGTCTTGCTTTATACATTTGAATTTACCTCAATCTTGGCAGCATCTTTTGGTATGCCGTACCAAGCGAGGAGATGTCGAGAAACTCCATTTCCTCTTGAATGTATACGTATGAACGGTACCGATAATTTAGCACCAAATGTTTCTTTGAATCTTTGATACCCAACTTTGTGCGCAAGGTATGGAATAGATTCGTCGACTCATGCACATCTTGATCCCTTTGTTGTCGCGGCGTGGTCCATTGCATGTACTTGTCCTCATAGCTCCCCACGGATAATCTTTGTTCCTTGATGGCGTCTTGGAAAGAATTCAAGTTGGTACGACCGAGAACGAGAGAGGGTTCTGTCTTTTCCTTGTTCTCATAGTAGGTTTCCCACCGGTCCTTAACATGAGGGGGTGAAAAACTTTAAGGAGTGCAAAAATAATCTTCTCCCGTTACGAAAAGTCATGAATGAAAATATCCTTCTAATAGATTCAACCATCTATCTATGGCATACAACGTCTGTTTGACCCTCAAATATGGGTGGACCCAACGCCTTAAAAGGAGTCGCACCTCTAGAGTGGGCGCTGAATCACCGAATGCGCCGCCATTGAGATGCGAGCAAGAGATTATCCATCATCGCGTTCCTTTGTTTTTCAAGGGCCTCCTCGTAGAAATATTTTGATAGGATCTCCTGTCCCTCACTCTTTCTTTTGATACCCCCATGGGCGTAAAGAGTAGGTTTGTGAGGCCGGTCTTGCGAGTTCCACCGAGTTCAAGCCCTAGCTCCTTATGCCACGAGCCTGCGTTGGGGACATGCAAAGAAGGATCGAGAAAAACGGAACCGCTCTCGGTACGCGGTACGGTTGTGCGGGAACACAACGGAATAAACATATAACCATAAATACGAATACGGCCAGAAATAACACTTCATTTCATTAATATCAAAAAGCTGAAATTTTCTTCTGAGACGAGAATGGAAATAAAACTAGCTAGGCGTTGGTAGCTATCTGCGGGGAGAGATGTGGCTATGAAGCCTCTGTTTGAGTTACAATAAGACTCGAGGGCCTATTTATTATTGAGAAACAATGGAGAACCCTAAACATCCAGCCTAACCCTAGGAATGAAGCGCCAAAACTATGGGCCTGATTTGGGTAAATTGATGTTTCAACTTCCAGAGACGTAACTTTGGCATACTATCTCCGTTTGATGCTCATGATACATCATTAGAAAGCTCTGCTCAAGGAATACAACTTTGCATACAAATATCATTCGGTATGATGTTAGATTGAAGCGCGCGATGCCCGAAAAACGTCGTTTTGGGGCCTCAAACGGCTCAGGAAGTTCGGGACCCGAAAAAATGCTAAAAATAATAAGTTATGCCGAAAATGAAAAAGCGAAGAGACAATGGTGGAGGCCCAAGTGGAATAGGCGGGTGGCCACCAATATCCACTGGATGTCAACACTCTACATAAACTTCTTCTGTAATACACCATTTGGGAAGGCTTGATTTTACATCAAGCTGATAGACTTTCCATTTGTGTTAGTACACTTTGGACGAAATGGTTTTGAAGTGTCTAACCTTGCTCACAGGAGCAAATGTTTCACCATAGTCAACACCAAGCTGTTGTGAGAATCCTTTGGCAACCGGTCTTGCCTTATGTTTCTCAACTTTCCCTTTTTCATTTAGCTTGGTCTTATATGCCATTTACACCAATTTTTGTTTTGTCTCTTGGAATCAACTAATTCCCAAGTCTTCCAATTTTCTCTATGGTGAAAATTTCTTGGTTCATTGCTTTGACCCAATGCTTTTCTCTGTTGCTTCTTCAAAATAAGTCGATGAGTTGAAATGAATGCAAACATATTCTGTTGTTCGGATTCATGTTCTTTGTTCATATATCTCTCTCATACTTCTTGTTTTGTCCCTCTTCGAAGATGTTTCGATCATGGATGAACGTTAGCGATGATGTTCCATTTTGAAAAGTATTCGGCTGTTCTTGAACACCCAATCTTGGAGTACGTGGTAGGAATAAAAAGGTTGATTTGAAGTTTCATCTACATGGTCAGACAAGATTTATTTTCAAAATATTCCATCTGCACTTATAATGAACTTTTTGGAAATGGGGTTATAAAGTATGTAGGCTTTGTTGCTGTTGTAACCTACAAATATGCATTTCTCACTTCTATGATCAAAGAGATTTTCCTTATTTTTCGAGAACATGAAAAAGCTACTAATCCAAATATTCTAAAGTGTGACACATTTACCTTGTTTTCATCCCATGCTTCTTGAGGTATTTTATCTTGTAGGCTAGATGTTGGAGATTTGTTAAGAACATACCTTTGCTCTAAACCTTTGCTTGCTTAATAGTTGTTGTTAACTTCTTCTCTCGTAGCATGCATCTCGCCATGTTCGAATCCTTGATTCTTTCTTTTGCTACTCCATTTTGCCGTAGAGTGTATCTGGTTAATGCGCATTAGGATACCTTGTTATCGACAAAACATTTTTGAATTAATTTGAGGTGTATTCTCCTCCTGTCGATACGAGTACTTTGAGAGTTTTCCCTCTGTTTTTAATACACTTGCTTGAACTCTAGAAATCTAGAGGTATACGATTTGTTTTTTTTTAAAAATACACCCATATCTTCTTGCTAAATTCATCGATAAATGTCATACAGTAGAAACTACCACCAATGGACAATGTCTGCATTGGACCACATATCGATGTGGAAAAGTGCAGGCTCTTTTTTCCCTTAGGGGTTGATGAGGAAAACTATCTCTTTTATGCTTGGACAAGACACAAAATTCACAATTACGAGACTTTTCCTTGATAGTGAGTAGACCAATGACTATAGATTTTTTTTTGAACGGTACTTGAGCCTCTTGTTGGAATGTGACCATGCAAAAATTCCACATATGAGTTTCATCTATTCTTGATATATTGTGGACTAAAGATTGTTTGGTACTTTTTGGCTTCTGAGGTCGATGGAAATATCCTACTCTTGGTATTTTCAACTTTTTCTATCAACCTTTTATGAGGATATTTGTAATATATATAGCAGGTGTTCTTTTGAAACAATACATCATAGCCATGTTCCATTAATTGTCCTACACTAAGGAGGTTATGTTTAATTGCTGAACATAATAAACATCGGGGATATATTTGTTTGATTCTACTTAGTAAGAATAGGAAAAGTACCTTTTCCTTAAACTTTAATACTTGTATGATCTCAGGTATCTACGATGTTATGGGCTTGTCCCCAGAAAAGAATCCCTTATTTTTTGTCCATGTGAATCTCTGCATCCACATTGTCGGAAACCTTAAAGATCTTCACTCTTGTTTGTCTTACGAGAAGTGGCATGAAAGAAACATGGTCTCACCGAGGATTCTCCTTCCTTCATTTGAGAGATTGATATAGCCTCTGTTCTGGTTGTTGTTTCTTTCTACGGTTGTGTTCGTAGTGTTAAACTTCTTACGGTAGTAACATTGAACACTCGATGTTTAATTTCCATGACCTTCCTCTTTGATTTCGGTTTTGTGGAGGTCTCCATTTGCTACTGATGCATGATGATGATCAGATTTTCATTGCCTCGACCTCTTCCTCGCTTGTTGCATCCTCTACATCCTGCTGCCCTCTTGCCCTCGCAAATGAGAGGTGTGCTTTGAAACTTGTTCCATGGAATCTTCGTAGGATTGAGTCTTGTTTAAGTGTGCCAAAAGTGATGCGGTCAACTATTCCTTTGAGAAAGTTTTAAAATATTTGGATTCCAAAATGACTGTAATGATCACATGTCATGTTATTTCTTTGGTAGACTTTGAAGAACCTTTTCCAATAACTTTCTGATGCGTAATGGGTTCGCCAATGAGTTTGATTTGATTCACTATTCCCATGACTCTAGTCATGGGCGAGTCACATTCTCGGTGTCGTACATCTTTGGGGTTTCAAATTGAGCTCTCAATGTTTGTGATTTAACCGTCTTCCTTTGTATCATTTCCTTGATACGTAGCTTGCAAAAATATCCCAACATTATTTTGCTGTTGTTGCACCGATTATTTTGTTAAAAATAGAATCATTGATTGAATTTTGTATCCAACATTTGGCTCTGTGCTCCTTCTTTGCGAGTTCAATAGTTGCATTTCTATGATTATTGGTCACTGACATATATGCTTCTTGAGTTAAATCTACATAAGCAATGAGAAGCATGTCCCAACAATCTTATACTTGTAAAAAAGTCTTCATTCTCAAATTCCGAAATTCATAATTTTTTGTAATCCCAGGTTGGTGTCTTGTGGCAAAGAACTTGGAAAAAGCCATTATTTCTTCAAATGCGCCTTTTGTAAATCTCCTCTCAATTTTTTTAAAAAATCTCTTAAAGACTTAAAGAATTTCTTGAAACCCTCTTTTAAATTTTAGCCCTCTTCTTTTTAAATTTATTTTCCAAAAAAAAAACTCTCTCTTTAAAAAAACTTCCTCATACTCTTTTGAAACCCCTTTATAAAAAAACCTTTGAAATTTTTTAAAAGTTTTTTTTTATATAAAAAAAACTTTAAAAAAAAACTTTATACAAGTAAAAGTGCTTTAACGTAGAACTTGAATCGATCTTTAAAAAAATTGATTTTAAAATCCTTATATAAATTTTTGAATACGTTGACCTTCGTAACGCTTCATACCTTGTTGAAAAATGAATCCTCATGCATGCGTAACAAGATTGAATTTAACTTTCGCAACATGAGATGCATTATTTCTTTTTAGCACGGACGGCGCAGCCGGTCTGGGGGAATAGTCGTGCCTATTTCGAGAACACTCCAAGGCATGAAGCTAGTGCGGGTATGGCGTGTATTCTGCGCCAATCCTTTGTTTTGGTGCGTTGAAACGAGTATGGGCTTCGCGGTCCTTAATCCGCTATCCTCTCTTGCTCCTTCATGACTCTGTTGCTTCTCTAGGGAGGCTTATGCAAAATTTGGCTACGATACCATGAAGAGAATTGAAAAACTGAACGTGAACTGGAGTAAATTGTTCATCTCAATATTACCAAATAGTTAAATAGGAATACACATTGGAAACATCAACAATAAATGACGAAGTAAAGTGAGTAAAACTAAACTACATGACACCTAGCGGACAATAAATTAGCGGCCCGAACCCACAACGGACGGTGGGGTAATATATTAACAATGAAGTATTTGGTATATATTATGAAGGACATGGAAAATTTGCGGGAACACGGCTGTTACATAAAAAACCGATGGCATTTATGAGATTGTACAACTTTTTTTAGGAGCGTGTTTGGTATGTATTATTGGGGAACTTTTACGCATGCCATATATTTTGCTTGGTATGTATTATTTAGGACCTTCTATGCATACCATATATTTCAATGTTGGGTTAATTAATGTCACTCAAAAGAATAAGAAAGTATGATAATTACATTGCGAACGAGGTTTAGTATAGGGAGAAAGCGAGGTTCCTTTGTGGAGAATCAATGGGAGAAACGGCCCGGACATGGAGAAATGAGTGGAGCGGTGTCGTCGAACATTTTTAATTCAATATGCAACCTTTTTGCGATTTGCCTTTAATCACATTCCTAATGAATTATGTATGTGATGCGGTGGTACGTAACTACGATTGTTCGTAGGTTATGACCAATAGAGTGACGGTCCCGTTTTGTGAGAAAATTACTTTATGCTTCTGCAAAAGCACTTCGACGGGCCCTTCAAAGCGTAAGCAGCGCAGATTGACATGCGGAAAACCTCCGAGAGAACACGGAAATTGGGTATGCTCGGACATTATTGCATGGTTGGGCAAAGAAGTGAAGGGTGCCATGTGGAAAACCGATGTCGAATCCGCGGTCCGACGGGATGGTAGCGGAAGAGAACAAAAGGTTGCCAACGATAGCCTATCCCCGTCACGGATTAAATAAGTTCCTTAAATGAATGACGTATTGCAAGGGGAATCTAGTGGGAGGGTAGTCGTTGTAAAATTGTATAGTGCGCGACAAAGAGATGTGTGGTGGAGTGCGTTGTAAAGCTTTTTGCATGCGGGAACCCACCATTTGCTATTATCGATGGCAAAAGGTTTAGCGTCATTATCAGGATTGAAATAAGGTTTATCGAAATTATGTCATGTGGTTTATTTTTTTATTGCATTTTACAACCATATTTTTAAGTTTGGAGTAATATTTTTTTATTTTTTTTGGTTATGAGTTTATCATTAACCTCATTATCATATTAATCATTTTATTAGTATTTAGGGCTTATAATATTAATTATTTTTATTTATTGATGTTTTGGGTTTATAAAAATAATTTGGAAAGATTTATAATAATCTTTAATTATTAAGTGTTTAATATTCATTTTTTGAGTGTAATAATTCATTGAATTTATTAATATTTTAAGCTTATAATATTAATAATTATTTGGTTTTACTAATCTTTAGTTCAATAACATTAATTTTTTTAGTTTTATAAGCCATTGGATTTATAATATTAATCTTTTGGGTTTAATAATCCCAAAAAATTTATAATATTGGTAATCTTTCAATTTATTTTATTAATCCAACAAATTTATAATAATAATCTTTTAGTTTACTAATCCCTAAGATTTATAATATTAGTACTTCTCAATTTATTTTATTATTAATAATATCAATAATATTATCATATTATTATAATATAATAAATATTATTATAAATATTAATAAAAATAATAATAATAATAATAATAATATTATTATTATTATTTAATTAATATTATAATATTTATATTAATATTAAATCGATGCCATTAATTCCCATAGGCATATATCAACCATGTTTTTGATGTGGTTGTGTCTGTAGTTTTATGTGTTTTATTGTTTTTTTAGTAATTGTTTCATCTATGTTGAAATTGGCTTGCATAGAATTTTGATTCTTTATAAAATAAAAAATTATGTATGATGGTAAGTCAATTGAAGAAAATTGAGAAGTCAGAGAGAGCGATGACTAGGTTTATTGGATACAATTTAGAGGGCATCGACATTCCTCATATTTATCACTCCTGAGCGCCCCTTCCTATAGTGGTACGCTACACATATAAATTATATTGGATCAAACTCTTTGAACTTTAAAAATAATAGCCCCAAACTTTTCTCGACGGTGTTTTCGACTTCATGAGAATGGTTAACCGCTCACGGAAACCATGTGGAGGTAAATAAGGAAGTGGCATGACCTCGGAAGGTTTGGTCCCCAATGTTGAAATTTGTACGAGAAAATGTGAGGTCTTTCGACACGACATTACTGACGGCCCAAATCTAGCACATATATCATTTCTTGGAGTAATCTTAAATGCAAACCTATCTTTTTCTCTAAAGAAACGAAACGATGATGATGGGCCTTCTATGGATCGAAGTAGTTGTGTCCTCCGAATTCTGAATCTATCCAAAAAGGAAAAAGGTCGGTAGATCGGTGATGGGACATGATTTTTTCGATGGATACGGTTCATGTGGTATATTCGCCCACGAAGATTCTATTCGGTTGGAAACCTCCTCCTGAGGACGGACACCTTGCTTTCGACCTCGTTTCTTATTAGGGTACGATGAAGACGACAAGGGTCTCCCGAGTTCGATGAAATTTGGGAATGGGAATCTTTGTTCCCAAGGTGCCCATCGAAAAGAAAAGTGAGAAAAAAAAACCTCTCATGGAGACGAGCATAGTATTCAATGTTTCCCCTCAAAGCCATTTGGATGGTCGATCCTCATGGGGAAAAAAAGGATTTCTTGGTTCAAGATTTGAAAAGGGGAGATTTATAACATATCCGATATACTAATGGATTCAAAAATTTTTTTGATCATGTGGGGTAGATCTATGAAGGATGATAAAAATATGGGACATGGCATATATCTAAACTCCCTGATCACCATTAACGTGAAGGTTACGAGGAAGCTTGCTGGACCAATGTTAGTGGATCTAATTCCCTTCAAAGTTGCTCTTAAAGGTAAATGCGAACAAATTTTTAACATTCTTGGGCCTATATTGTGGAGAAGATAAAAAAAAATCCCATAAATAGAAAATAGATATACTTGATTCAACTTCATCTTTGTACAACCTATCAATTTGAAGCCCGATCATTCACGGGTTTAATGGTTTTTGGCCAAAACCACAAGGTCTCTTCGAGTACGATTTTTATGACTTGGAAACCAAACTATGAGGGTTCACACATGCTCCAAGGGCTTCTTCATGGTAAAATTTGAATAACTAGAGATCAAAGAGTATGTTGTAGTACCCATGATTTGGGGGTAATACGAGACTATTTATTATGCCATAGTTCCCAGAATTTGATGCCAACTTAACAATGGTCTCCAAAATTCCGGTGTGGGTAAGATTGCATAGCTTACCCTTTCATTTATAGAATCCAAATTCTAGAAGGAATTGGTAACCTACTAGGGAGATACATCAAGATGGATACACAAAGTATAGAACAAGCAATATATACTTTTGCCCGAATTTGTGTGAGGTAGACCTCGGTAAAGGACTTTACGATCATATTCTTCTGAAAAAACAATATCGAGTTTTGGACTCACTTCTTAGATAATGAGAATACGACATTCATGTGTCACTTTTGTCTACAAGCTGTACATTTTATAAAACTCATGTCATTTGACAAAGAAAGATCCTAGAAAGAAAAAAGAAACAGCCAATAAGCCTAAGGGATGTAAATTCTGACAAAACAACTTTGATGAAGAAGAGGAGAAGGGATCCCCTAGCGAGGATATAACTCAAATCCACAAACTCCTCCAACAAGCGAAGGAATCAATCGAAGGAATGGTGGCATCGAGGTCGCAAAATCGAGACACGAGAAGGAAATATTGATCGAAAGAAATGTAGAAGGAGAAGGAAATCGAGAGGTTCCAAAAATTATTCTACGAGGAAACTTGAACTCTCAGATAAAGAACATCCAACGAAAAAATCAAACAACCAACTAATCATTGTAACATCCGCACTCCCGATCGAGGAGGACAGTCAAAAGTAGAAAAGAAGAAGGGTAGAAAAGGAGACAAACATTTTTTCTTAGTCTCTAGGAGTCTTCTTTTTTTGGTTTTGGATTTTAAGTGAATGAAACTCCTTAGAAAGATTCGTACTTGCTCTTATTTTTTCATTTTTCATTTTTTTCTTTTGGGGCATTAGTCGAAAGGTTGATCTAAAGGAATTCCTAAGGCATTTGCAAATTGTAATTTTGTTGTGATTTTCGGGGTTAGATAAGTCGATTTTTTTCTTCTAAATATAAATAAATAAATTGTGGATGATTTATGTTTAAAGTTGTAAAATATTCTTCTCTTTTATAAAAGAATCCATTAGATTAAATTAAAAGAGTTTCAACCGTTTGAATTTAGAAACACCAAGTGTCCACACTATGAACATGTGTCAAATTCCAAAAATATTATTAAAAATATTAAAAACACTCCTCTCCCAATTCCATATTTGATGTTGTCTGTTCTTTTTCTGCTTGAATCATTTTGTTTTGATTCAACGGAAAACTAATTGAAATTTTTTTTACGCGGAAAGTCGATTTATTCCCGTGCAGAAGGCGGCATTGATAGAAACTAATATGGTCCCGGACGATCGGAGGACTCATTCACTAGTCTATGGTGTTGGAAAAGTATTCTTATTTTCAAATTGAGTCTCTTTGATCCATGATCCATAAAATGTCCTCCATGAGCCATCCGATATTTCCTCCATGAGTATTAACAATGTGAGGAAGTCTCTTGCTTTTCGGTATGTAACTACTTCTTGTTTACCATGTAAGCTAAAACCTATTTATATTAGTGGACAACTATGCTCGGTTAACAATGAAATCATTCTCATAGACGAGCGCCGAATGACACTCCTCACACTTTGGAAAGGTGTCTAATGCAATATCTTTCAATTGTGTTTCCACTTTGTCACTAAAATATTCACAACCTAAACAATTGCTCACTATAAAAAAATCATAAATTATGGTTGTATTAGCGTTTACGGCTTTCAAGCATACTTTTTTTTTAAGAGTTTGGATTTCTAATTTGATAAAATATATGCACGGGATATCTAAAATATGTAATGGAATATAAATGTGTAAAAAGTATGAACAACTCTTGTAATTTTCAGATGCTTGTTTAATTTCCGTTGTTGTAATAAGATTCTATTTCTAAACATAATGATTTGTTTTGCTATAAATTTTCAACATTTTCAAAATGATTTTTAACATATTGTATACTTTTTCCTACAAATTTTCAATATTTTAGATTTACAACAATTTTCATAATGTTTTTTAATATATTTTGTATTTTTCACAACTTGATGCAACTCTAATAATCAACTCAAATTCCGATTTTCTCATCTACTTCAACAAAGTAATAGCTTCCTACTCTTATAGAAACATTTGGTAAAATAGAGTGATACGAGCATATGAAACATTGCTTAATATCGATTTTGTAGATCGATATTTTTTACAAAAAAAAAATGGTATGGCGTTATCAAATAATTCTTCTGTGGGAAGCATCAAAATATATATGTAGAGGGTCATAAGTAATTTCCATTGTTTTATAGTTGGAATTTCATCACAACATTGATTAGTTACAAATGATTGAAACCTTTTTTATCCACTCTTTATGTATCCTTTGTGAATTTTATATCATGCAGATCTGTAATTTGAATGAGTTTCATAATTATTTAGCAAGACCTTGACATGAAAATACAAGGTTATACCTAATAGTGAGAACTATCACAAATCAATAAAAAATATAATTGAATTCTCTCCTAAAGGAATAATAGTTTTTGGAAAGCTTCTGAATTCATGCATGATTTTTATTAACAAATTTATTCTAATAAAACTTATTTAATATATTATAATATAATTGGCATGCTTCATTTCTTCGTATGCTAATTAAATATGAGCTTTATAAATTAGTTGTCTTTGATTTAATTATATGAAGCTAAGAATGCATTATTGTTTCCAAAACATTGATAATTGCAACACAAATGAATTAAAATGACTCTTCTAAGATGTATTTAGTTTCAAATACATGTTTGAAAGATATTATTATTTCTTGAGATGTTCCTAGATATTTTAGAACTACGTCAACACAACTTTGACCCACTTTTTGGCCTTAGCTCTCTCTTGACCCGAGTGGAGTAACCCTCAGTTGTCAATAACAATTGGATTCCTACTATTATGAAAGCATTAAATTAATTAAACACATAGTGTTATGTTTAAGCTAGAAATGGATTATAAATATGTGCTTAACACTTCCTCCCACCTTAGACTAATTCATTATGGGTTATCATTTTTTCTTTATTTATTTGATGCAATGATATACGTTGGGCCTTCCCACTTTGTTCCTAGTGACCTTGACTTATCGGCTAACCCATGATTCTGCGGTGACCTATCCACCGAAGGCCAGTCTTCATTGCTCCACACCTTGTCTGAACCTTTGCTCTCTCTCTCTCTCTCTCTCTCTCTGTGGGGTCATTACAAAGAAACTATTTTGGCAACACCCAAAATGCTCACAAACCTACCTCTTGTCATAGTACGCGTGTTGTCCCTAGGCTTAGCCTTGAAAGGTACTTTTCATAGATCCCATACACAACCCTCAATGTTGTCTCATACTCTCCTCATCTTCCATAATTAAATCTAGCGAGTCAACGATCTTGGTAATGTGATGAATATCGGTGGTGGAATTCCATTAGGTGCCAACATGCCTCTATCTCGACCAACCCTCTTATTCCTTGATGGACCGTTTCGATGATCATGATGTAATTGTTGGAGATCGATTGACTCTGATTCATCGAGGTGCACAATGATCGCCCATACATACCACACCTTTTTGAATAGTTACGAGTTCCATATCTCTTGGAACCACAACCTTAGATGGATACTTTTATGTGAATTGGTGAAAGATTAAATATTGTCCTGAGATGGCTTTCATGGTGAGTTAGAAAAAGTTTGGCCAGTCTCCACTGATTTCATTTGCCTGAAGTTTAATTTTCTAATTTGAACATACATTATTTTGTTTGAACTCCCATGGGATTTTGAAAATGATGGATTGGTTACTCATACAACACAACCACACATATAGGTATTGAAAAAAAATTCTATTGGTTATGCACACAACGATATCCAAATTCTTCCTCCAAAACTCAAATACCCTGAACTTGGTGGTTTACTCCTAACGGATTATAAACCAAACATGTGTAAAACATGCACACACAAATATCATCTTGGCATTATACAAATACACTTTCTCATAGATAGGACAAAAATCCTTATGTTTAGTCATAAGACTCTAAATGTAAGAAATAATTGTTAATACTCCAAATTCGATTGTATTCATGGAAGCACATATTTACAATCGATGGAATTTGTTCCATTTCAAGAGATTTCTGACCTCTTGGTTTTGGAAAAAATAGATTCCTTTGGTTGATTTCTTTTGCATCACAATCCCTAGGTAGAAATTTTATGACCTCCTAGTCATAAGTCTCAAGCTTGCTTCTTCCTCACAGATCTGAACTTTCTATTGTTGCTGAGCATGGGCTTGTTCTAATTGCTGTAGCGATATTTAATGTTCCATGGTCCCATACCATACTTTTTTGCTACCTTCTTTCATTTTTTGTTGCAATATTCAACAACCAACCACATTTCTTTTCTCATCACATTCTTTCTTAGATAGTTTCTACACCCATAAGTATGCAATAATATCATGAACTACTCCTTGGTCATTTACGCTTCCATTCTACCACCGGTGTGTGAAGGTTGTTTTTTTCTAAGACATTATTCACCCAATATATTTACTACTTCTCCATATGTTTCCAAAAATTTAGTTTTAGTTATGGTTTCAACTTTATAGCTCGGGGGATTTTGGAAAAAATATCGTTACTACACATTATTTTTGC
The DNA here is from genome assembly GCA_034641835.2 of Pinus albicaulis. NCBI lineage: Eukaryota > Viridiplantae > Streptophyta > Pinopsida > Pinales > Pinaceae > Pinus > Pinus albicaulis. The sequence continues at coordinate 152,546 of JAXQQM020080379.1, forward strand.
AATATTAATTTTAACCTTGCACCCTTGGCTTGGGGCTTCCTTATTTCCATCTCCCTAAACTACCCCTTCTTCTTTGACAAGCTTTATGATTTTTCAATGTATATATGCCTTTCTTCTGTCGGGACTTTGCATTTCTTAGCTAATTAAAACACTTTTAATGACACAAGATGCCCTGAAATCATTTTCATTTCATCTTAGGTGCATCGTGAATGTAGATATGTTTCCTCATTAGGTCTGGGTTGCATTCCTTCCAAACTTCTCCCTTTCTTCTCGTATTCCTTTAACAACGGTTATTGTCCTTTACTATAGACTCACCATAATATCAACACCCTTTTCATCATGCAATTTATAAAAATATGTAGATGCTTTGAACACCTCAACCTCTTCTAGTTCCTTGGCTACATTCTTCATGTTGTCTTCCTCAATATTGGGATTATCCAACTAGTCCTCTAGAAATTATAAATCCTTTTCATGTTGTGACAACAAGATATAGATGACAACCTTTCTCTTCTTTGTGGGTGTCTCTACAAATGAACCTTTTTATGTTTGCTTCATTTTATAACATCCTTAAAAATTGTCCCTCATCACAACTGTACATATTCATAATCCAACTTCATCCTAAATTGCCAAGCATGGTTTCTTTTCTTTTATTGGAAGGACTCCTTTTGATGGTTTTTGGAACAAAATTTATTTCTTCTTGCTCCTACTTTCATGAAGCCATTTTTGTATTTTCTTCCTCCTTTGGAACAATATGTCCATGCTTCTTACCTACCCAGTGAAACTCTACAATCATTCAACAAAATTTTATTTCTAAAGGTAAATACATTTACCTTATCATATTCAACTCCCTTCCTCACATGCTCATTAGGGTTACTCCTTTCAAAATCACAAGTCCACTTCCATTCATTTCATTGGTTGAACCATTTTTTTCTCTCTCTCTTATAGGTAATTGCATATTATCTTCTTCCTTTGTGAAAACCATCGATGAATTCCATTATTAATTACTTGTAAGAACTACATCCACACAAAATATGTAAATTTAAAAAAAACAATACTTTCTTTCCTTATTTAATGCCTCCTTAACCGGTTCCTCCTACTAGTCTTCTATGTGACTTTCTCTCGGTGTCTTATCAACATATGTATCATCTTCTCCTTCTCCATGGATCGATCTCTTCTGCGGTTCCTGATAGTGATTAATTCATCCTCGAGCTCCAATTTCTATAACTCTTCTTCATCCAGTTGTGATCCTATCAAAGGCCTCATACTCTTCTCTGTCTCTCTTGCTTTGGGGGGTTTCTTCTTAAAACTCTTTTGTGCGATAGGAAATTTTACCTTCTTACAAGGTTCCTTCTCCATCTCTAGTCTTCATTCTACAGTAACATCTTGATTATTCTTAAGCCTCTTCTTCAACTCAACTATCTCTTTTCCAATATCCTCTTGAGTTATTCCATTTCCCGCAGAATTATCCTCCCTTCTGCTATGTCTTATCTTGAAACCGTGACTATGGCCATATTCGCCATGTTCCCTTCCTCCTTTGTGGTATCTACTTTAAATGTGGTAAAGAAAGCCCTTTGTAACAAGTCTTCTCCATCACTTCTTACCTAATACCTCGCCCACTTCTCCTCATCCTTGGATTTTAGTATTCCTATGTTCCTTCCTATGGAACCTTCTGTGAGCACTCCCTTGCTCTTCTTTGGATTACTACACTTTGCTCACCTTCTAGGAAATCCACTTCTTCTGTTATCTTAGAGGACTTCCAACCTCGGGTGAAACACTTTTGTACTTTTGCATCCTCCCTTACGCAGGGTTCTTTCCAAAACCTTAAGAATGTTACTAGTTTTTGTTGGAAATTGTTTGGGAAAAATGCGAGAGGGGGTAGATACGATGTTGGGGTGAACTATTTTTCTTTTCTTTCTCTTTAAAACCTTATGCTCTGGAGAGTGTTGCATCCAACATGTATGTCCAAATATCTTATTATGTTTTTACTTAGAGCATTGCATCGGATAAGCATTAGCATGAACGAGGAAATAACGGAACAAACCATCAAACATACACAACACATATGAACACCGGGATTTAGGTGAGGCAATTTGGGAAAACCACCAACTGCGTAATCTCAATCTTCAATATTTATTATAAGAAAAACTTTTTACAATATATGCTTGTACGGACTTATGTACGTAGGCACCTATGACTTACAACCTTCTCTCATTTACCAACTACCACTGGAAGGAGCTACAACCCCTCTGCGAAGGCTTGACCCTCGGCACTAATGGAGACCTCGTTTCATTAATTTTCATACTAGATGCTACACCGATTTCCATCGACATTCCCTTCGGTCACGGATTTATTTATTTTACGTATACTCACACACCGATTCTTCATGATATCGTCCGTCATTCAAACCGAAATTTGTATCCTTGATTATCTTCATGAGTGCATCGTAGTCCCAAATTTATTAATTGGAAATATAGCTCGCCCATACATATATTATTTTAGAAAATTTATCCACAACCCTTCGTGCACATCATTCTTTCTTTCCTTCTCCACTTATATAGTTTCCCTTTATTAAAACCATGAGTCAAAACCATGAACGCTAGTGGTATTCCTTTTTAGTTTGTCCACGGGGTATTTTTGATCTCTTTTTAATTTATTTATCAATTTTAAAAGAGATTATTTTATAATTATATTTACAATTTTTTGAATTCGACCTTATATCTAAGGATTTAACCCTTCGGACTTTATAGAAACATCCCAATGCTTCCAAATAGATTAATGTTGCGATAAACCTTTGACCCCGAGCCCATACATGGTTAATAGCCAATCCAATACTTACATCGTACCACGATAAACCTCACACAAGTCCATCGTCGATCAGCTGTTAGATTAGCAAGCTTCTGAATCCAGGCATATGTACATGTCGCCTAGGCCTCACGATGCCAAACGTTAGCAGGCGATGGCCCGTACGTACCTATGTTAATATTTGCGCACCTTCAATAAATGATGATCGTCCAGAGTGACCCTTCCCAGGATCAACGGTGCTCCATGATATCGGCTGGGCATCTGGGTCGAACTATAATGCGTGATGGTGCATATTGAAAAGCGGTTGTAAAATCGTGCGAGGCATGTGTCGAGTATTCTGTAGAATGCGCACCTCATCCAAGAAATAAAGCTTGCTCCGCATGGGTGGTGCGATAAAAACCGTAAACCACCTTTATGTTTCGCTCTTCCATGCAAGGTTAAATCGCCTTTTAAGTGTATTATTATAATTAAATTGCGCTTAAATGTTTTGCGTTCCATCGTCACCAAGTGTTCCGCTACTCCATTAAGCTGCGCCATCTCCCATCAACTCCCTCATCGGATATGAAGTATCCATTCAACATGCAAATACAAAGAACATCATTCGATTCCATTATAGATATTATTCACACGAAGGTTGAGGATTCCATACAAGAATTACATCGGTCGATACACATATAATACACACATATCCTAACTGCACGCGATGATTTCATTCTTCTGCGGCCGGCGTAGGTATCCTGCGCATTATGAAAATGATCACAGGGTCATATATATTCCAGTTACTCAACCATACTTAACACAATTCCACGAGTTCTTCATGTATACACAAATCTTGGCAGGATATTCAATTTTCCTTCAATCTATTACCTTGAATCTTCCTAGCTCTCCCTTTTGCCATATTCTTTCAAAAACATAAGTAAACCTAATTCAACTCTCTTATGCTGTCTCTAATTCTCTTGTTTCATCTGCACCGCCTTTGCTACCTCTCTGTTTCTTTTTCCTTCCTATCTTTCTTTGCCAGTTCCTTTCCCATCGATCACATCTTTATGATCTCCCCCTTTGTCATTGATGGAAATACTCTTCCTATGGGTAGCCTTACGAAGGAAGCCTTTGTTGCTTTTCCTCCTTTGACATCAATGGCAAATATTTTTGATCAAGATCCATTAGCCGTTAATGACATGCTCCCCACGAGATCATGCGCATCTTCGTGTGTGTTCAACAATTCATCCTTTTCATATGACCAATGTCCCCCCGGTCTGTGCATTCAGAGATGCCTAACAACACCTCAAAACCAATTTAATCTTTTGTATTTAAGTAGACACAGTCCTCTGCATGGCGGAGACTACTCCGATTTACGTATGAGATATTCGAGCAGCTTCCTACAGGTAGAGGTTTGGTAAATATTTCGGCAACTTGTTTTTTGGAGAAACATACTCCAATTTCACTTTTGTTCAAGCACTTGTTCACGTAAGTGATATTTGATGGGGAATATTAGCGGTCTTGGAATGCATAACATGATTCTTTGAAATACGTACTTACTTGTATTATCAAACATAATGGAGATAGAGGTGAACATTTGATTTGTGAAAAGTCTTGTGGGGTTTGCATCATCCGGATAAGTTGAGTGCAACATGATGCGGCGACCACATGTTGCCTTTGTTTGTAGAAAAGGAAATGGAGCTTTGCTTCTTGGCGAACCAAGATACTATTAATCGGGGCCCCATATAGAATGCACCACCATTAGTTCTTTTTTGTTCATCGAAAACTTCCGGCCAAATGCTGCATCGGTGTATGCATGAAAGTACGAATCAACATTCTTTGGATACCATAGTCCAAAGTCTTGAGTTCCTTGTAGATATTTGAATATTATTTTCGGAGGCTTTGAAGATGAGACTCTTTTTTGAATTGGCTTGGAATCGTCAACAATCCCAACCATGCATGATGTACGGTCTTGTCCCGGTGAGATAAAGTAGACTTACTATCATAGATCTATATTTAGGTTGATTCACGGTAAGAATCATGGGTAGAAACGAATTACATAAATTATCATTGGTGTACTTACGGAGTTCTAACGATCTTCCATGCCATACTTCTTGATTTGCTTGAGGTATTTTTCTTGTGATAATAATATGCCATATGTTGCTTGTTGCACTTGCAAACCAAGAAAGAATGTTAGTTCACTGACGAAGACATTTCAGGTGCTAACATATCGAAGCAAATTTAAAACTCATAGACTCTTTATTACTTCCAAAAATGATATCATCAACATATACAACCACAATCAATAGTTTGTCATTTCGGTTTTTGTGTATAAGTTGCTATCGATGTAGACCCTTTTGAAAATCCTTGTTGATGAAGATATTTGTCGAAACCGATAGTACCATTCCCTTGGAGCTTGTTTGAGACCATATAGAGCCTTTTAAGTCTACAAACAAGTTTTTCATCATTTCCCAAAATGAATCCTTGGTTGTTCTATAAGCTTCTTCTTCTAGATCACCATTGAAAAGTAGATTTAACATCCATTTGATGAACTTTAATCTTTTGGAAGCTTGGAAAAAGCAAGAAACATTCATATGGCTTCAAGTTTGGCTACGGGAGCAAGGTTTCTTCAAATTCTATACCTTCTTGTTGAGCATACCCTTTGCTAAGTCTAGCTTTATTTCTTACTAACATCCCCATTTTTCATTTAACTTGTTTTTGAATATCCATTTAGTTCAATAACATTTTTATTTGTCATGAGGCCTTGGTACTAATTCCCAAGTGTGATTCTTTTCAATTTGATTAAGCTCTTCATTCATGGCTTCGTCCAACATTCATCTTTGCTAGCTTCGCATTGTCTTTGTGAGGTTCAATAGTGGACGGAAATGTCAGTTGCTAGAAGATCCCACAAGTCACTTCTTGTTTGTACACTAGTCCCTTTTCTCCCAAAATTTGAGATTGCGGATGATTCTTTGAACATATCTAGATGGAGCCTTTTCGGACAAATCCTCTTGGTTTCTTTGAGGTTCACTATTTGTATCATTACTATTTGATGTAGAGATACTGTGCTATCATCATCTTCATCTGTTGTTTGCTTTTTCTTCTTTTGGAGGCTGCAGGAGACTCATCGATAACGACATCGATACATTCAACAATATTAAGAGTCTTTTATTGTAACATTTATATATTCCCTACTCCTAGAGAATGGCAGAAATATTCCTTCATCTTGCTCTGAGTTCGAGACTTGCCAAGTTTTTCATCATTATTCTTGATAAAGCATTTTCTCCCAAAAATTCTAAAATGCTTTATAGTGGAAGGATACCATGCAGGAAGTTCATATGGAGTTTATCACTATTTACACGAACATGTGCTTTGTTGAGAATGTTCTGCTTGTATGTCTTGCTCTCCCCAAAATGTGTCGGTGTTGCAGAATCATCAAGCATAGCTCTAGCCATTTTTTGAACTATTCGTGTTCATTATTTACGTAATGCCATTACACATTGTGGAGTGCGGCTACGGAAGGCATCACTATGCCATGTTGTTCACAAAATTCAAGGAATTCATTGGATGTATATTCTCCTCCTCGATCGGATACGAACGGACACTTGATTTTTTAGATCTAATTCATTCTAAACTAGTGCTTTGAAGATACGAAATTTCTCAAATACTTCATCTTTGTGTTTAAGTAGCCCAATCAGCACGTGCAGGAAAAATCATCGATGAATAAGATATAGTATTCTTCACCACGTGGTGACTTTTTCCTCATAAGGTCCACATATGTCGGTATATGAATGAGTTCAAGAGAGCTTGCTGATGATCCTTCCTTGGCATTAAATTGTACCCTGGTTTGTGACGAATTGGCGGGGATTTGCATATGATATTTTCGAGGTAGGGTAATATTGGGAAGATCACGAACGACTTGAGTACGCACTTGATTTGTTGATTTGAGAGAAGCTCGAGATGCCCCAACCTTCTGTGCCATAGCCAATTTTCACGAAGGTTTACTCATTAACATTATTTCGGGTTCTTCAATATATATAGGTTGTTTTGGAGTTCTTTTTCCTTTTATAATTGCTTTACGTGTATCAAGATCACGTACCACGTGCTTGCAGGCTAAAGACAACCGGTTCCTTGATCACACATTTGAATTACACTTAAAAAGTTATGCTTTAATCACGTCACATACATGACTTCATTAGCTTTCACCTTTTCTTTTAGAAAAACGGACCCTTTTCCCTTAATGATAGTGAGAGTGTCATTTCCAAATGTAACATTTTTTTCTTTTTCTGGTATTAAATACTGAAAGTTTGTCTTTATCATCATGTGTATTGAGCATCCACTATCAATGTACCATTGGTTTTCTTCATCTTCTGCAAATAACGCTATGCCACAATTTTCAACTTCATTCTTCTTTTTCCATACTTTGGAGCTTGAAGGAACATGTTCTTTTGGCTGAAATTTGCTCACCTTTTAAATTTGATTCTTCATGGCCAAAGTTATTGCAATAAGCACATTCAACTTCATTTTGAAGAGAGAAAAGTTGATATAAGTATTCTTCTTTTGTTTCAATATCAATCCTTTTCTTTCTTTCTTCTCTTGTCATGATGGCTTTATATGCAACACATTGAACAACTTTATGACCAAAATTGTGACATGAGAAGCATTGTCCATTGAAGAAGAAATTTCTACGATCATAAAATCTTCTATATGAATTTACTTGTTGATTGGTGTTTCTTTGAAAGATATTCCATTTGTTCTTTGAATTGAGATGTTCATGCTTTACTGTGAAGATTCTTTATTCCCTTGCTAAGTGGCGGCATATTAAACCGGTATGCTTTGCCTTTAGATAATTTGATGTTTGAAGCACAGAAGATTCTGGAGTATGTCAAGACACCGTCTTTATATAGAGGAGAACGTTGCTTCTTGATAATTTCATCTAAGGTTTAGGATCCTTTGCTCAAATCTAAGATTAGTCTTGCTTTCTCGGTTTCTTTTCTTGAACTTGCTGCCCACTCTAATTTCTCATTGTGTTTCTCCTTTTCTTCAAGATGATTTTTAAAGGTTTCTATGGTTATTTACTCTCTTAAGCAAATTTTGAGTTTATTGTTTTGTCAAAAAATCACTTGTCTTCTAGAGCATCCACAAAAGTATCCTTTTCTTCTCTATATTCTTTTCAAATGCCATAAGAAGTCGCAGATCTTGTTCATATTATTTCCTCACTATCGAGATAACCCATCACTATCTTCATGAGTATAGTAACTCTTCCTAGTGCTAAAGCAGTTCTTATTCCTTCTTGCTATCTTCCTTCCCCTTTTATGTTTATTTATAAGGACATGACGACATAATGACCAACTCTTCCACGGTCAAAACATTTGAAAGGAAGCTTACCTACAGATAGTTACCTTAACAAGTTGAAGTTTCTTTACAAATTTTATCTCATCTTCTTACGAGATATATCCTAATCCTTACGGTTTTATTACTTCCCTTTTGTAGGAAATTCTAAAAATTTGCTTCTTTGACTTGGATGGTCCTCCTCTTCTCATTTCATATGCGGTAGTATGCCATGAAGTTGCACCACGGTGAGATTTTGAAGATCCTTCTTTTCTATTTAAGGCGAGAAACTTTTGACTCAAATTTCGTCGTTAGTGATCTTAAGACTTTCTCAACCAAAGTAGATTCGGTTATTGTTTCTCCCCGATTTCTCATACGATTTACAATATGGCTGAACGTAAAAAGAAATTGGCAATGCTCTCTTCATTATCCATTTTTTAGATTCTCATGTTGAATTACGAGAGTTTGGAGTTTAACACTTCTTACCTTTTGCATCAGCTTCATAACTGAATAGTTTTGTCCCATATTTTCTTTCTTGTATTCGGTGCATGACTTTGACAAATTATGATTCAGTTAGACTTCCCAATAGCGCATTGATCGCCTTTGCATTTGTTTCATAATTCTTTCTTTCGTCGGATGTTGTTGATACTTCTTGTTGGGATATTAGTATCCTTGTTCAAAAAATTGCCCATACCTACTTGCTTCGAGCCCAGAAGATAGGATCTCATCCTTGTTTTCCAAAAGATTAAATTGTTTCCGTTAAAGTGGAGGCACGATAGATGTTGTTCCATCTTGATTGCTCATCTTTCTGATCTTCCTTCTGGCAGCTAAGCTTTCGGAAGGGACCTTCTAGTGCAATTGTTGGGAAAAATACTGAGAGGGGGGGTGAATCATTATTTAGGGTTGAACTATTTTTCTTTTATTTCTCTTTAAAACCTTATGCTACAGTACTGCATCCAACATGTATGTCGAGATATCTTATTATGTCTTTACTTAGAGCATTGCATCAGATAAGCATTAAGCATGAACATAAATAACAGAACAAACCATCAAACATACACAACACATATGAGCACCAGGATTTAAGGTGGAAACCCAATTTGGGAGAAAACCACCGGCTGTCGTAATCTCAATCTTCAATATTTATTATAGAGAAAAATTTTACAATATATCTTGGTGCGGAACTTATACTAACGTAGGCACCCACACACTGAGCTACAACCTTCTCTCATTTGCTGACTACACGGAGAGGAGCTACAACCCCCCCTCTCACAGAAGGCTTCGACCCTCGGCACTGCGGCCAGATCTCGTTTCATCAATTTCCATCTTTGGATCCACCGGTTCCATACGATATACCTTGCGGTCACAGTTGTTGTTGCAGCCATGCTCACACCGATTCTTCATGATATCGTCGAGTCATTCAAACCGGTTATCATCATCGGATTATCTTCATGGGTGCATAGTAATCTCAGATTTATCGATTGTAAACAGAGCACACGCCCACTCTGAGATATTCTTTTTAGAAAATTTATTCCACAACCCTTACCAGTACACATCGTTCTTTATTTTCCTTCTCCTTATATAGTTTTCCCTTTATTAAAACCATGAGTCCAAAACTACGAACCGCTAATTTCACTTTTAGTTTTGTCCCATGGGGCTTTTGATCACTTTTAATTTATTTATCAATTTTAAAGACATTGACACATAATTATATTTACCAACTTTTTGAATTCCCTATCCTTATATCTAAAGTTTAACCCCTTCGGACTTTATAGAAACATCCGTACTTAGGAATAAATTAATCTTGTGATAAACCTTTGACCCCGAGCCCACATACATAGTTAATAGCCAATCCAATATGCCCATCGTACCACGATAAACCTGCGCACAAGTCCCATTCAGGTCACCCAGAGTTGTAGCTTGAATCGATAAACGTATATGCATATCGCTCGACCTCCGATGCCAAACGTTAACGGGTGATGTCATAGTACCTATGTTAATCTTTGCGCACCTTCAATAAATGATGTTCGTCGGAAGTGACCCCTTCCCGGATCCAACGGTGCTCAACGATATCGTTGGGCATCTGAGTCAGCCTGCGCGCGATGGGCGCATAGTGAAAAGTGGTTTTGTAAAATTGTGTAGGGCACGTGTCAAGTATTCTATGGAATCGCTCTTCATCAAGAAATACTTCTTACTCCGCATGGAGTGGTGCGATAAAAACCGTAAACCACCTTTATGGTTCCACACTCTTCACGCGAGGTTAGTCGCCTTTTAAGTGTATTATTATAATTAAATTGCGCTTAAATGTTTTTTCGTTCCCGTCGTCACCAAATTGATAGCTACTCCATTATTGCGCCATCTCCCATCAACTCCCTCCGTCTGAGTATCAGTAACCCTTCCAAATACACGGGACATCATTCGGTTCATTACATAGATTATTCACACGAGAGGTTCGAGGATTCCATAAAGGCCACATCAGTCAATACACATATAATACACATATCCTAACTACGCGATGATTTCATTCTTCTGCGGGCCTTTGTGGGTATCCTCGCCGTTATGAAAATGATCACGCGAGGTCATATATATTCAAGATTTACTCAACCATACTTAACACAATTCCACAGTTCTTCATCAACATACACAAATCTTGGCAGGATATTCAATTTGTCCTTCAATCTATTAACTTGACTCCTTCCTAGCAGCTCTCCTTTTTCCATCTTCTTTGAAAGCGTATTAAACCCCTAATTCAACTATACTACTCTGTCCGGGCCTTGCTCGGTGGCGCATCACCGGTTACCGATTACCTAGATCTATTCCTCTGTTTCATCTACTTTTGCCTTTGCTACCTCTGTTTCTTTTGCCTTCCTATCTTTGCTTTGCCCGATTCCTTTGCCATCGATGACAATATTTCCAACAACAATTCTCATGGCTATAGTCAATGCCATCATTACTATTGCTATCTAGGCACTTGTTAGATTCTTTCAAATTTAAAATAAATTTAAAGACCGGTTACACAAAGGGGTTTCTCCTTATTGAAATTTCAAATTGTGCACTCCTTGATTGAATTTTCTTGAATTGTCATAACTTTGTTTCTTGACTAAAATATGCTAGTCTATTCCAATCCTTTATGTTCCATCCATTAATTCTTCCTCAATCACTATGTTTCTTTGCCTCTGATGGTTCTCCTTGATATAATCTCCTCGGTATTCTCTGTGAGACCCTTTACTATCTCGACCACCAAATTTTCTTGGTAATCGTCCCATTAAGTAATCTTCTCCTCCACGAAAAATATTTCCCAATTTCCTCATACTTGGCTCTTGGTTCTTGGTTTTTATTGCTTCTTCAATAACAGTACTTCACCCCCCTTGCTCACTAGAATATTTGATTTAGATAGCCACTTATTCCCAAAAAGGGTGTAAACGCACTCTAATACCCACTTGATGCAACCATTTTGGGTTGCTCCTCTATTTTTTCATATTTCTCGGCTGATATCTATCAGCAACTAAGCTCACCCCACTCTGTGTTCATAGTGTTTCTATCTCTATTTTCCCTTGGATTTTATTCACAACTCCATCGATTGCATTAAACCCTATACCAATCCTTGTATTCTCTTAAGAATTCCTAATTCTCGGTATAAGGCTTAGCCTTACGGGTTGAACCCTATCTTTTTTATTTCTTTAACGTAACAATGTTCTCTGATAGGTCCTTCCCCTAATTTTTTTCTTTGTGACCCTAAACTTCTCAAATAACCCATGGTTGTCAAACTAACCTATGCACGGGGCGAGTTTTTAGGGATGAACACCTTCCGTAATTTCTCTACTCTCACTCCTTATTTCACTACAAAGAACCTATGTTGACAACATCCAATAGCTCTTCACCTTACCTTATCATAGTCTCTATTGTCCCTGCAGGCACTTTCCCTAGATCACTTACAACATGACCTTAGCGATGTCCCTCTCTCCCTCAAAGTCCATGATTAAATCTATTGATTGAATCATCAAATGCCAATTCATCAGTGCCAACAATCCCTCTTTATTTCCCACATTTTTGAGCGTGTAATTCTAAGCCTCCTGTAACCACGACCTGGATAGGGACTTTGTTGTGTACTAGTGAAGATTAAATGTTGTCCTAGGATGGCTTTCATGGTAGTTAGCAAAACTTTGACCAATAGTTTCCCTAGCATGTATTTTGCTTGGAATTCACTTTTCTAATTTGGTGACATTATTTTATTAGACCTTCCATGGAATTTGGTATGTAATGGACTTATTACCCATACAATGCCAGCACATGAAAAGCTCGACAAATCTTGCCAGCACGATTTATGTACATAATGATATCCTAATTCTCAGTTCTCATACTAAGGTACTTAGGTGAAAGCGTTAACACTAACATATCTGAAACAAGCTACATGCAATTAAAGCCACAAAGATCAACTTGACATTAATACAAAATACACTCACCCATACACGGTCAACAATCCATAGGTTAAAATATAAAAATCATTGTAAATATTAAATTATAAAATTACATATTTATATTAAAAAATACACTATACCTAAAATACTTTAAACCAAATCCCATTTAAATAATTTAGAGATATTTAAATAACTTAACTAACTTATAAATAACTACTAACTAGCTTTCGCACATAACTTTTTGGAAAATAATGCCTAACTTCATTGTAATTGGGGTTCTCTAACATTATTATCTTAAACGTTTTTATTGGTCTCGTTTTGATGTTGAACGATATTTTTCAAAGGTGCAGTGTGATGAAAATTAAAATATAAATATTACTTAAGTAGATATTTCAAGGGAAACGTTAAAAAATGTTATTAATAATCTAATAACTTATAAATTTTTAAATTTGAAATATATAGATTATTTTTAATCCATTATAATAATAAAAAAATAAATAAATAGCTTATTTTAATTTTAATCAATTATAATAGAAATATAAATAAATTAAGTACTTTGCTCTTCTAACAAATTTTATCTTAAATATTTTTTTAAATAAAATTATGATTACGGAATTTAAAGTAAGTGAGATGGAGCAAGCTGCTCATCCCATCGCTTGCCAGTGAAGAAATGCACCTTCCTTTGTAAAAGAGGCCAATGCAGCTAAAGGCCTCGAGAATTAATAATGATTAGCTTCTGACCGAGTACTCCACTAACACAAACCTATCAATGGGATCAAGTTTAAGTTTTCATCGTTGTACAGAGAGGTTCATTTTATATTTCAGTATGATGAGTTGCTATAAGCTTTTTTTGTTTTTTTTAATTGTGTTATTTTAAAATAAAAAAATTAAAATCAAAATTATATTTAAATAATAAAATAATGTTTATTATAATTTAAAAAAAATGAACATATTTTAAGTAATTAAAAAAGATATGATGTAAAATAATTAGAAGTAAAATAATATGTTTTATTTTATGTTTTTCAAAAAATATTGCAACAAAAAATTTAAATAAAATATTTGAAGATCTATATTAATTAATTTATATCATATTCACTTCTTTATATCTATATATATAAAAAATAAATAAATTTTTATGGTTAAAATTTTTTATTTGTTTTAATATATATTTTATTTGCACTTTTAAAAATATCTAAAAATTTGATCCTTTTTAACTTATATTAGATTTGTATTTAAAATAAATCATACTGGTAAATAAAGTTAAAGAATGAAGTTTAATCTTTCCCATTCAAAGGATTTACATAGTATAAGTACTAAGTTACTAAGACACGAAATACAGAATATTGGTAGACGTTTACTGCAAGACGAAACGTAGAATAGAGTTATTGTAGCTTATACTAGTCTCTTACATCTTTTTTAATTAGTATCGAAGGCTGTGCATAATTTGGTTATTAATGCGAAGACCTGCAATCATAGTTCTTTTTACGGAGGAGTAAGTTGCCTTTAATACTTCGCGAATGACAGGATTTGGTGTTTTGAAAATCACTGAAAAACAAGAGGTTTGCAGCGCCATTGAAAAAGGAGGATAAGGGGTACCCAAAATATCTTAAAACGCGGAAAGGACCAGTATCGAATCTTTTTCAACCTTGCTGCATATTCATGCTGCCAAACACACCATATTTTGTAATATTGAAATTCAAAATTCAATTCAAGAGCTGTTATCAGTGATACATGTTTTTTAATCTCTGGGTAGCTACAGATTTCTCAGCCTTGTTTCGGTTCAGCCCTCTGCTGGGTCCACTTATATCTTGGACACTTCGGAGTTGCTGGGCTACTGTAGTTGCTATGATAAGAAATATGCTTACATATTTAAACTGCATTGCATTAGTCCGTCTAATTTGCTTAAAAATTTGGTAAATTACAAGTTTGTTTGGTGAATTCTCTGCAATATTTTTTCCTCCAAATGCTAAATCCAAATATATAGTCAAAAGCTCATTTGAAAAAAAATGATGTAACTAAAAATGATTTACCTAACTCTAACCAAAAGCTCCTACCACATCACTTTTGTTATCCAAAATAGCAACTAAGTTTGGTTTTCGAGTCAAGATGGTTAGGTTAGTTAGGATTTAATAGGTTTTTTTAAATGCGGCTTTCAAAACAATTACATGTATAAAGGGTTTTAGTTATTTTTTGCAAGGTCATTATGAGTCATAGTGTGTGTCATTATAAAGGGAAAATCCAAAAATTTCATGTCCCTCGAGCTTATCAATCATCATTATGAATTTGACACTTTTTCCAACTTTCACATACGACTCAGGTTCAAGCGAGGTCACGGTTTGCTACGGAAGTTCTTGACACTCCCGTAGCAATTTTTCCTTCCCCCAACACATATTTAGCTGCTGAAAGTATTGTTTTATGTTAATGGTAGGGAAAACGGTACATAAATTTGAAAAGAGGTATGGTCGAGAAGTTATTGGGTCATGATTACTCCTTTTTGTCTTTATCCATCATTTGCAAAACATGTGCACCACAAAGATGCTCATTCATTTCGTTCCTTTTCCACCTTTTTATAGATTTGTTGTCACAAAACCCATTATCATCTATTTACGAGATTCTTTGCTAGCTATACCATCGAGTCTTGTTGTCTTGTGGTTTGTCACAGCTATATTAGAGTAAGCCCTCTTAGTGTCAAAAGCTAGTTTGTTGTCCTTAAAAGTCTTTTTGCGGGTGTAGAGGGAAGATGCTAACTACGTGTTGGAGGCATGGTAGCTCGAAGGAAGCAATATAAGGCGGGTATGTGGTAAGACATGAGCCCATGGACATGAGGTTGCTAGAGAAGACCCACATTCACCCGAGCATTTGACAAGCGTAGGTTGTCCTTGGGTCTGTCAAAAATTGAAGGGGTATCATGGGAAAATTTCAAAAGAATTTTTCCATTAAATTTATAGGGACATGATCTAAAGTTGGTGTACTAAGATTTTGCGGTCCTTGCCACCATTTCTTAAGCCATAGAGATCCAGAGGTTAGGAGATATGGTTGAAGGTGCAGAAGTTCAAATGGTAGAATTGTGATGAGTTCCTAAAAGAATAACATAGAGGCATTGATGTGGCTTCAAGCATTCCCAAAATTTGCGTTAAAAGAGTATTTTTCTAAGTTTTTTATGGTGATAGAGAAATACTTCCTTGTGAAAAGTTAGATTCCACATGGTATATCAATACCATTTCAAATTGTTATTTGCACTTCATAGGTAAAAAACCCTTAGATATACCTTTATATTTGTTTAGAATCTTGGGAAAAATGAGCAAGGTTCGAGGCCAAATCTGATAAGTGACACATCAATTTTTTGTATGCTCTTATCAAGTTCTTTGGTGGTTGAAGGATTTAATAGGTTGAAGGGAGATTGGCCCATATTTTAATTTTTAGTGGTTTTGAATTGGATACTACCACCCCCAGAAGAACTCCAAAATCCAAATCTAGTTGGGGAAGATAAATACGTAGAGCCTATAATAGATCATGGCGGAGATGGAGCCTATAGTAGAGCCTACGAACTTGAATTTGAGCATGTGAAGAAACTGTGGTAACGAGAGAAAAATTCTAGAAGAAACCAAATAAAAACTTATACAAGGAGGTCACTAGAAGCTAAAGTTTGAAGGAAGAGGTAAGCTATCGAGATATCATGGAGGCTATTGAAATTGAAGAAAACCCCATTGCGCATCTTGTTGAGATCAAGGAGGTAGACCAAAAGTAGGAAATTGGATTTTGCTCAAGAAGATTAGGGTTTTATTTTGAAGCCTAGAAAACCTATCACAATATCACGGTAGCTAAAAGAAAAGATGTCACGAAACCATTAAAGGAGAAAGCGCCATCAAAGAAGAGATAAGAGTTGTCTCTAGCAAAAGTAGAACCTATGAAAAAGAGGAAAGATGAGTAGCACATTCAGAGAAAGGGATTAAGTGGAGATGTTGCAAGAAGAATTGAGAGATGCTAGGAATGAAGTAACATAATCAAAATTTCTTTTGAGAAATTGAGGAGGGACATATCAAGGCAATTGGAATTTTACAATGAGGTTGAAGATAGATATGGAAAGATGTTAAAGATGACATTTCCTCTACACAAAATGATGAAGCATATATGTAATAGAAATATATGGTTGCAAAGCGGTAGGAGAAGGTTTGAGGGTCAAGTCAAAGATTTAGAAGCACTTAAATGGAAATGATACACGATGAAATTTTGTGAAGAAGGGCCTCAAATTTATTACGCGGTGATGATGCTCCATGAGTATGACTAAGGTTATAAATTTTTTCTTATACTATGTCTAATGGTAATATAGAAGGTTATATAGGCTTCTAGAATAATTTTGAAGGCGAAAAAAAATTGAGGATGCAAACTCTCGGAAACTAGGCACTTTTTTGCCAGCAACTCTCCATCTTAGAGGCAAAAATTTAGACGGTACTATTGTAGCTTTCCATGGAAGCAAACATCGGTCTAAAAATCAGAAATAGGAGGGCTCAATGCATGTATTTAACTCATAAACCTCGAGAGAAAAGACCACTGGAACAATTAGAAAAATCAAATAATTTGTAGAAGGGTGATTTTGGCATTTTCTCTTTATTTGCTACCAAACTTCATTTTGTGCTTTCGATTTTTTCCAACGTTATGGAGTTTTTGATGATTTTTGGAAATAAAACGGTAAAGGAATGGATAAAACACGAGTCAAAAGTATGCACATCATCATCTTATTTTTCAAGGAGACAAATCCCGGTTGAATTCGAAACTCATGTGTGACAACTCATCAAGCTGACTCATTATGCTAGCTCATCACTACAACTAATCATTCCGGCTCAAGCCTATGAGTTTAAGTAATTCCATTTCATCAACTATCTAACACTTCGGAAATAAATTATATTCAATAAGGATGACTAGGATAGATGCATTGAAATTTTGTTGAGAGTTATTAAATCTTGATAGATTCCTTTACTGTATACAAACTCTCCCAAACATAAAATATCCTAGAAAATCTCCATTTGATGTAATTCTACTAGAACTAGGTCTCTTGGCTAAGTTATCGGAGTCTAACTCGGGTGGAAAACTAATGTAAAGAAGCCTCACTTTATAAATGAGGGATTTTTTCATTTTAAAAGGGTTGATGAACGTTATAAAAGAGCTACTTATGTAAATTTTATATATCGGCTAATATATACATTTTGTAGTAGCTGTTTTACAAAACGAGATTCTCTCCTTGGCTTATGTGTTTCTATCTCTTCATTTTGCGTCTTGCTATCGGTTTCATGAAGTAGTACGATGACTTGGAATTCATGATTAAATGCTGAAAATTCCTTCATATGTTGTGAATTCTTGTAAAAGTTTATGTTTAAGCCAATTTTTCCTCGGCTTCCATGAATACGGAGTTGTTTGTAAAATGAAATTTCCTTAAATGCGACTCCATGCAAAAATGGTGGCTATCATACACTCTTCCACACAAAAAATCACATAAAAATAGTATAGAGTTAGCCATATGCAAATTGTTTTCATCTAGAACACTTCATTATGAGCCCTCTACGATTGGAAGGGCTAACTTCGATTAAATGTTGGTTGAAATAGTTATGCTAGGTTGATAGTTGATGCAGCCCAACTTGCTTGAGCTTAGTGATAACAAATTCCATATATTTCAAACATACATATATATACTGCACCTTTCCTTACTTCCATATACGCACGCACACACACACACACACACACACACACACACACACACACACACCCACTTTTCATTTTATTTGCACGAATCAAAGAAGAGTAAGTACATAACCCTTTCCTTTTATGTGGTTTAGCATTTAGGTGTAATATTTTGTTTGTGTCAAGACATTTTTGACTTTATTGGTGCTTATGTTTTGATTTAATTTGTCCATAATATTGTAGGTATTTATTGAATCATAAGTTTCTTGGAATTATAAGTTTGAGTTGTGATTTCTCCACCTTTGTAAGTGTCTTGGAAAAAATTTCATAGGGCTGAATTGATATATAGTCGGAAAACTTAGTTTAATAAACTAAGAAAATTAAAATTTAACCCTTTTTTTATAATATTAAAAAATATTATACGAATATTAATTTAATGGTTTCATAAATAAGCAACCTAGATCCATCTAACTTTGGAAATATCACAAGTTGAGAGGGATCAAACCGCTCAGTGCAAGCCTTCTTTTGGAGTGTGAATTTGAGAAGGTTTGCACCTCGAGGAATTTGATCCTCATGGGCATGATAGATCTAGAGTTAGAAGGATCTAAGCCCATTCGATCGAGGCAACAATGACACATTTTTAGATTATCATTAATATGTATATGCACGAGATAAACTTCATACTTTTAAATTTACATGTTTTCGTTTGTTTGACATGACTATATCATTCTCTTCTTTAATTTTGTTTTTGTTTCTTTAGATTGAATGGTTTGTAAGCCTACGCTGAATGCTGAGTGGTTTGTGTGTTTGGATTTGGATGATAATGTTTGTGAATGTTACATTTGTTGTGTTATATTTCTATATGAGTATGTAATTGTCTATTATTGATTAGTTGTTGATGAAGAAGGAGACACTTTTTTCAATAGTTTCAAGAGGATTGATACTACACATTTATTTTAGATTTAATTTTAGGTATCACGGCTTTTGAAAATTAATAATTATTAATAGTGTCCCTCCGGGTATTACTATATCTTGAAGGGTATTTTTAATAATTTACTACATCGAAGATTACTCTTGAAATCATTTGTTTCATTGCTAATGTTTGAAATAATTTATTTCCTTCAAAATATTTTGATGATTTCTTTTTGTCTATAGTTTGTTTTACAAATGTCGAGAAATAATGTAATTTTGATTTTTTAATGGTAGTTAGATTTACAAAATCTTTACATTAGGTCGAAAATGTGAAGTTGGGTTACACTTTGTGAGAATCGGGGGGTGGAAATATTTTTTTCTCAATAGTTCGGCCAAACTATTAGAGAATTCGGCCGAACTATTTGAGAGTTCGGTTGAAATTTCGAAATTAGTTCGGCCGAACTCATTCTGTTGTTTACATTGACAACGTACTGACGTCATGGGAAAATAGATTTTTGGCCAGAGATGGGAAAACTGGCAACACAAGTTCGGCTAAACTGTTAGTTCGGCTGGACTATTAGCTCGTCCGTACTCGTATTTTATAAATACATTGCCCGCGAACTTTTATAGATTTCACATCTCTCTCGCGCGTCTGATATCTATTCGTTTATTTTCTGATTCTCTGAAGCTTTTGTTGTTCCGTTGCACTCTGTTGTTGCTCTGTTGTTCTTTGGTGAGCTCTGTTGTGCTTTGTTGCTACTCTGTTGCACTTTGGTGATTTGGAGTTGTGCCACGACGACTTTCTGCGAATTTCCAGGTAAGTATCTGCATATATATACAACAGAGTCAAAAATTTTGTAAGTATCTGCATATCACATTCCCTGTTTACGATTAGTTATGTTCAAAACTTTAATGGGTTTACTTATTATATCAATCTCAGCAAGTACAATGATCGTATTAGAAGAAGCTTATGTGAAATGGTTACTCCTTGTTAGATAGGGTTGTATAGAGCTTATTGAAACATACCAGTACTCCTTGTCCATTCATTTAATAACAATGCGCATGTTGATTATAAAAAATGTCAATCTGCAACATTAGACAATCTCTCAAAATCTATTATTTCCATCTAAATGGGATGTTATTCCCTGGTGATGGATTATAACAGTTTATGCAACAGTAAAGTATAACTGACAGCAATTTATGTTATTCCCTCTCTTTCGAAGATGGTACTCTCTGTGATTAAAGTATCAGTCACTCCAAGAGTCTGAGTCTTGAGTCTGTAAGAAATTTCTTATATAATGCAAGTGTTTAAGTTTTATGTACAATTGTGAGCCTCTGAGCTTGAGTTGATATGAAATAGTAGCAGTGAAAATTAAGTGTTTAGTTTATTAAGCTTTTTGATATGAAACAGTAGCAGTGAAAATTAGTTTATTAACCCTTTTAATATGAAACAGTAGCACTGGTGTCTAAGCTTGAGTTGATATGAAACAGTAGCAGTGAAAATTAAGTGCTTAGTTTATTAAACTTTTTGATATGAAACAGTAGCAGTGAAAATTAATTTATTAAGCCTTTTAATATGAAACAGTAGCACTCCAGTGTCTGTTTGTTTATATACCATACTTAATATCAGTCACTCCAAGAGTCTGAGTCTTGAGTATGTAAGAAAGTTCTTATATAATGCAAGTGCTAAATTTTGATGTATAATTGTGAGCCTGTGAGCTTGAGTTGATATGAAACAGTAGCAGTGAAAATAAAGTGCTTAGTTTATTAAGCTTTTTGATATGAAACATTAGCAGTGAAAATCAGTTTATTAAGCCTTTTAATATGAAACAATAGCACTGGTGTTTGAGCTTGAGTTGATATGAAACAATAGTAGTGAAAATTAAGTGCTTAGTTTATTAAGCTTTTTGATATGAAACAATATTAAGATTTTTGATATGAAACAATAGCAATGAAAATTAGTTTATTAAGCCCTTTAATATGAAACAGTAGTACTGGTGTCTGAGCTTGAGTTTATATGAAACAGTAGCAGTGAAAATTAAGTGCTTAATTTATTAAGCTTTTTGATATGAAACAATATTAAGCTTTTTGATATGAAACCATAGCAGTGAAAATTAGTTTATTAAGCCTTTTAATATGAAACAGTAGCACTAGTGTCTGAGCTTGAGTTGATATGAAATAGTAGCAGTGAAAATTAAGTGCTTAGTTTATTAAGCTTTTTTATATAAAACAATAGCAGTGAAAATTAGTTTGGGCAGAAACGTGAAGTTGGGTTACACTTTTGTGAGAATCGGCCAAAATTTCTTAAAAAGTTCGATCGAAATCTTGATTCCGTTTAGACTGACGGCACACTGACAGTGCGAGAAAACAAAATTTTTTCCAGAGATTGGAAAACCGGCAACAAAAGTTCGGCCAAAATTCTAAAAAAAGTTCGGCCGAACTTTGACTTTTAAAAGAGTTCGGCCGAGAT
>JAXQQM020062880.1:0-54734 GCA_034641835.2 Pinus albicaulis
TACCCTATGCACAAAGTTAGGTATTAAAGTTTCATAGAGCCATTTGGTTCTCAAGTACCACAGCTATTTGCATCGATACATTCAGGAGGAAATGGAGTACCTCGAAATTACCTCGCTTGGCAGGGCATATCGCTATGCCACCAAGATCGAGCAAAATTTTAACTAGAAGAAGCGAGACTTTGGATCCGCAAACCCGAAGGCAAGGAAAGGCACCCCTGAACCATAGAAAAAGGGAAAAATCAAAAGCGGGGTGACTCATAACAACACTATAAATCCAAATAAGGACACGTGGAAGTGGTGTGAATTTCATAACAGCCCCACTCACAACACAAATGAATATCAAGCCAAACAGTTACTAGTGATCGAACTAAAGGCACTCGAATCAGATGCATGTTCTGATCCTGATTCAGAACCAGATAAGGGCAATGAAAAATGGAAGCAGATCATTGATGTGGATCCCAGTGCTATTGTTGCCACCACCAAGATCCAAGGATCCCTCATTCGACGAGGGGGAGGGGGGCTCTCCATTCGTAAATGTGGGTGAAGGGTTCTCCACTACAATTATTTTTCGATAGCGAAAGCCAAAAGAACCTCATTTCAGCAGAGGTCGTGAAGCGGCTCAGCCTACCGATCATAGCACACCTGCAGCCGTATACCATTGGGTGTCTTCACGAAGGAAGAGATCTCTGCGTTCGCGAGCAGTGCTGCCTTCCGTACAACATCAAGTCATTCACAGACGAGGTACTGTGTGATGTTGCTCCTCTTGATGTGTTTGATGTATTATTTGGCCAACCATACTTGTGGAAGCGACATGCTGCATATGATTCTAGGCCTCGCTCTGTTGTTATTACTTTTGGAAATAAATTGTACAGGATACCGGAGGTAGTATTGCCTCCTTCCATCTCTTTGACTATAGCAAAACAACGCAGTAAGCTTGTTTCCCAAACTAGAAAATTTATTTGCATTACCATTCGCCCACAAGGAAAGAAGAATATTGTGGCCACAACCTTGAAACAGGGCTCCCCTTCCCGACAACAGCAGATGGACAAAGTCATGGGGGAATACGAGGACATTTTCTCCTCACCCATCGAGGTTCCTCTACACTGTTAGGTTAAGCACTCCATTGATCTGACCCGAGGCGCACCGCCGTCTAATATTTCCATACCTCATGTGACCACACAGGCACACTCCACACATGTACTGACTGAGGTTGATAAAGAAACCAAATTTACTAAACACATCCAACACATTCGCCCGCGGGTCCAAGAAATCTTCAACAAATTCAATACAAAGTTTAGTAGAATTTGCCTCATCCCATGGAGGAACTCAACACAATGGGGACCATTGCTTCCTGAGGGGGAAGGAATGATCCAGGTGTATATTGGTGACCACCCACCTATTCCAATTAGACCCACACCATCGGTTCTTTCATTTTTTTTAGTTTCAACACAGTTTACTATTTTTAGCAGTTTTTCGAGTCATGAACTTCCGAAGCCGTTTTGAGGCCCTATACAAATTTTTTTGGGAAAACCAGGAGCAACATGGGTGTTTGACTATTGTTTCTCACTAAAAATTTGTATTCCTCGGAAAGATATTTCTAACGAGGTATTGAGCACATCAAACAGAGATCATATGCCAAATTTCGTCATCAGGAAGTTGATGTACCAATTTATAGAAACGGGGCCCACGGTCTTGGCGCTTCATCTCCTAAAGTAAGGTTTTTGGATGTTTAGGGTTTTCCATTGTTTCTCAATAATAAAGATTCCTTCGAGCCTCATTGTAACACAACTCAAAGGCATGTAGCCACCACATCTCTTCTCCCAGATAAGCTACCATCGCCCTAGCTAGTGTATTTCCATTATGTCTGTAAACATATTTCAGTCATTTTATTTTATTGAAATGGAGTTTTAGTTTTGTTTCATATCTGTGTTTATGTTTATATATGTATATTATTGCATTATTACACAAATATGGATGAAGGAAATAGGTTTTCTATTAATGGTTACCCAAAAATACCTTTATTTTCCTATAAAAATAATCTAGAAACTTATCTTGGTATATTTTTACGGTGGTTTCCTAATGCTCCCATTGTGTTTCTCTTGTGTCATGTTCACCCTGACATAGTAAATTTAAAATAACTAAAGATTACTTTAGAAAATTTTCTGTCATGAAGTGATTATGTTTACTACAACACTTACAATGCCAAAATTTTAAGGGATCATATAGCTCTAGCATGTCGATAAGTGAAAAAAATTGGTTAGAGTTCCAAAATGAAAAGGTGGAGATTAATACCTGGCCCATGATCTGTTCCTCGATTTCCTAACAAGTTTTGTTGTTTCTTCTCTGGCAATCTAGATTTGGGTATCGAATTGTTTGGAAGGGATGTTGTGGGCTTCAGATGAACATTTTGCGAAAACATGCCTGAACAGAGGTCTTGAAAAAGAATAATTCTGAATGACACGAGGAAGCACATGCATAAAAATGGTATGTAGTGGAAAATTGGTCCACTGATGGGTCCACATGATGGTTCACTTTTCACGACCTATACAATTTTTAACATATCCCATGAGTTGACATATTTTAACATATCTTGTCTTTAGGGATTGTAATGTAGGCTCTCTTTCAGCGATTTACTTACTGAAGCTACTCCACGTCATCCATTATTTATGGTCATTCCCTTTTTTTTATAGGTTAAAATATGTTCAAACTCATTCTTACAAGTCAATCTATAGTTTGAAAATCGATATATTGTTTAGTAGGTTTTACCTATTTTAATACAATTACACAATTTATATACAGTTTGTTAGAGAGACAGTTTATCGAGGATACCAACGTTGGGCTTGGATAGAGTTTTTTTCGCACACACTCGGCATTGGGATATTACTTATGTTATTATTCCACCCATTTTTATCCAGCCCCAGTCGTCCTTCCAATTTTTTTTGGTCAAGACCATTTTCCCAACTTATGGATCTTTTGATCCTACTTAAATTGGTTTTCCTGATTCCATGCTTCTAGGTCCATAGTTTAGTAGTTTTTCTTACATATTTTTTATAGTTTTTCAATATTATTCGTGCTTATAGACAGAGTTGATCGATCGTTGGTTGATAAACTTCATTTAAACTATTTATTTTTTCATCTCATTATTTTGAACCCCCAATCCTTGTCTTCCTTCCAGTACTTGGTTGATATTCATCCTTACAAAGTGAAGCATACTTGGTCCAGATTAGTGCTTCCATTTATGACAGAGTTGGTCGATTCTCGATTAGCTACATTTCCAACCACTTTTAATTAATTACGTTAACTTATTAGGCATCCAACCCCAGCATCAGTAGTGCTTATAAATCCTTTGAATCATGTCTACAGATCCTAAATCCCTACACTTCTTAGTTGGTCAATTGTATTTGTTCTCCCATTCACAGAAAGATCAGTTGGTCGATCTTACTATTTACAGAGCTTGGGATTCATTACTCCTTACTTAGCTTATTGATATGAATACTTCCATTGTAGCACCCTCAGAGAGTTTTGATAGTCGATTATCTTCGTGCTTCCATTTACTTAGTCGATCAATATTACTGCTTATGCTTATATAGTTTTGAATTTTTCCATTTTCATCGGCTACATTACCGCTATTACTTATGTTTTTATACCTTTATTTTGAACAACCCAATTTTCCTTACTTCATTTGGACATCTTACTTCGAGAGCAAATCTTGGTCGATATTCATTATTACACTGCTTATTTTTTCAGTTGCTCGATCAGCCAACTACATCTTATTAGGAATTTTTTACTATCCCATTCTTATGAACTCCCAATCCCTATCGTTAGAGCTTGGGCAATATACTTAAAGAGATTAGTTGGTTAATCTTCCTACTTATAGAACTTGGTACTTATTCCTACTTACAAAGTTTTATTGATATTATGGCCCTCCACATTTTATTCAATAGAAAAAAGAAAAGGAAAATAACTGTAAATTCAAATTCTAGGACATGTCCTATTTACTCGCTATTTTTATTTTTTTTGTAAATAATACTAAGAGCCTTCTATTATATGACAATAATGTACAAATATTTACAATTATAGGCCTTTCCTTGTAATAGGAAAGGTCCCGTGACATTTGACAGATAAAGCCAACCTAGTGTTCAGTAACCAAATTTTCCCACATCAAAACTAAGCAAAATGTTTGAGTCAAAATGTTGGTGTAAAGAGTTGTGGTTTTCCCTAAATAAGGAAACCATACCATAGGAACCCATAAAACTCAAAAGCTTGAGAGTTACAAAAGCTAGAGTGTTATATTTAGTCTTTATTGAGGCCTTTGTGGCTAGCCAATTGTATGCATCAAAATGTGATAATTTGGAAAGATCCAATTCGATATGAAGAGATTCCCAGTTTGAAGCTAACAATGTTTGGTATAATATTATGTGTTTCTTAATGACCACATTGTTTGAGTTGGTAGCATTGGATTTCCTTTTCATTTATTCTTATGGAAGTTATTCAATTTTCCTTCTTGAGCTAAGATTGGCACACAAGATACAGGATGTTCATTTACAATATGTTTTATTTTAATTGATGTGCGATCTATTTTAGAAATGGCTCACACATATTTCAACCTATTTTATTCCTTTGAAACACAATCAATCAATAAACATTTAATTTCGCCAGCCTTGGCATCAGTGAGAGGTTATGGAGTTCTAGGCCTTTGAAATTTGGGATGCCATGTAGTGAGCTCGTAAGGTTGTTCCTCTTTAAGCTCCATCCATTCATTACCATGCTCAACAACTTTGACAATCAATATGGCACAAATAATTGCAAGTTTCGAAATGGATATCAATTATACCGAGTTAGCATGCATAAATTAGAGTATATGTCGATGTGTTCACTTGTAAACATGAATTGTGTTTTGGGAAAGTGAAAAATTAGAGTATCAAGTTGTAAGTAAGAAAACTATAATAAGTTGGAGGAACATTGCTTTTCCTTGCACTAGTAGGCATTTCCTCAAAAAGCATCCTTGTAATATAATTCTCAGTAGCAGGATTCTCTATTTACTTTCACAGGTTCTCCAAATCATTTTTCGAATATTCATCTATGAGTGCATGCCTATGGGATATTTGGAGTCGCTCAAGACTCGCTCCTTTTTCAAGGTAGGGACTAGCTGCCATGCATCCAATCTTGTTTAAAAGGTAATTGCAACATCAAATTTCTTGCAAGAAAAATATTTTGGAAATCATCAATACACGCATTCTTGCGATTTCAAGGTAGCAATGTTGAATTTATGCTTAGGTTTTGTAGATATTTGGAAATATCACAATATGCAAACTATAGGATACCTTGGCTGAGGAGATTTTTCAAAAGAGGGGTACGAATTTTCAATGGGTCCCATTAAATTGGTCTTTCTTTTTAACATTAGATCTTTATATTATTATCAAAGGAAGCACATGGAGTATGTTGTTACACTATATTTTAATTAGTAAAAATGACCATAAAATATAATAAACAAAAACACAGAGTTAGGATAATGGCAATGACACTAAGAAACTGTGTTTAAGATATTATGCTCTCTCTCATTGCCATCATATGAGGAGGAGAAATCAACGTTTGTAAATATCTTGGTAAGAAAAAATACTTTCTTCTTTAACCTCACCACTTTATCCATTACTTCAGCTATGCAAGTCATCAGTTAAGCACCCTACCCATGAGAGATTTTATATGTCAATATAGGTTGACGACTTGCATGTAGGAGGAAAAGAAAGTTCTGTTAGAGTTTCCTATATTGGGTATCTAGCCTCTAATGTCTCAATTGACCTACATAGAAGGAATGAATTTACTAGCGTGTCTCACTTGGTCTTCAACATCAGAAACTACTCTCTGAACTGCTTCAACGGTGATATCCCTATATCTAATCATGGCAATGTGAGCAGCTGCTTTGGCGCAAGTTTGGATGGCAAAGGGGGGAGATGTATTAGTGGCTGTAGAGGTAGAATGACCTCTTTTGCCTCCTAGATAACTAGAGTAGATACAATCCCTACCAATGAAATGATAAAAACGAAGACGAGGGAACATTGGAAAAAGACACAAAGATGGAGGGAGAGCACATAGATTGGGATGAGCCTAAGAGGGGAGATAGGAGAAAAACATGAGGTGCAACAAAAGAAAAAGGGAGAGGTGGAAATCCAATGGGAAGAAATGGGCTAGATAAAATCGATCCTTCGGTGCTCTAGAAAAAGCGAGTTAGGTGG
The DNA here is from genome assembly GCA_034641835.2 of Pinus albicaulis. Taxonomy (NCBI): domain Eukaryota; kingdom Viridiplantae; phylum Streptophyta; class Pinopsida; order Pinales; family Pinaceae; genus Pinus; species Pinus albicaulis. The sequence continues at coordinate 6,234 of JAXQQM020062880.1, forward strand.
AGCACAGGAATAGAACCTCAAAAAAAATCATAGAAGGGGAATTAAAACAACAAATCACCCAAAATTAGCAATCCATGGGAAGGGAGAAAACACCATACCACTACTATGCCACGATGAAAGCAAAACACCAAAAAAAAGAAGTTTACTAACAAGGCACTCTTTAAAATAAAGACAAAAAAGATGTTGAACCTAAAACTGTTTACTAGAGTTCGTATTAATATTGAGGTGGGGCACTTACTTCTAGTTAATTTTTAGTCAACAACCACAACTAAGCTTGCACACTATGGTATCTCCATCAAAAAAACTCACTTTAGATCATATTCCCTTTAAACCAATGCCTCCCAAAAGTGGTAACTCTCAAAATCCAAAACAGTGTTTGTCTATCAGCCCAATATTAACATGTTGCTCTCCACCTGGGGATCAATCAATAAAATTCTCCCACTACCATCTGTCATAATACTCATTAAAACGTCAATAATCTCCCTATTTAACTTAAAGGTGTCTCTATAAACTAAATTTAAGACATTATCTTTCAAACACTCCCACCACACAACAACAAAAAAATACCTCGATAACCAAGGATTAACAAACTTCCCATCATACCTAGTTTTGCTACATAATTTTTAGTAGCTGCGACCTTTCCTTAAATGCTTGACACTTATTTTGAAGTTAATGCTAACACCAACCAACTTCCCATCCTACCCAGTTTTGCTGCATAATGTTGTTTGGTAAATGCCACCTTTCCTTAAATACTTGGCACTTATTTTTAAGTGCACCCCAATTCTAACACCCACACTAGAGAAATCAAAAGCCATTATTATATATATTTTAAGAAAGTAATAAGAATTAATAAAAAATCAATAACTAAAAAAATGTCACTATTCACTATATACAATTATTTATAAATACAACTTTTTATAAATGCCAAAACTAAACCATTTACTACCAAAATCAATACAGATTATTATATATTTTTTATAACGATAAGAATTAATAAAGAATAAGTGATTATAAAAGCTGAGTTGTCACTATTCTATCTATATAAGTATTTCATAAATGCCAAAAAAAAACCACTTATAACTAAAAAGTAGAGATGATCAACCCAACTCCAACATTACGTTTTTTTTTTTTTTAATATGATTGTGGACTTTACTGTGAATGCATTACAAAGGGCTCATTCGGAGTGGAAAAAGTTCCTTCACGTTCACAAATATTTTTGCAATTCAGAAAATTTCCTTGCAATAGAAAGACGAAATAAAGAAATCGGGGAAAAACCAATAGGTCACTTTAAATCCAACGAACCTTTGTCATTTAAATTGAAGTTCTTACAAACAGAGAAGATTTCACTTTAACTTCGTCCTGGTATTGTATGCATTTTTATATTAAAACACAGTGAAATTTGTTAGGCGACCAATTGGAAAGATCAAATTTGAAAACTTAGTTGTAAATTCGCTAAACAATTCCAATATTAAAAAGTGTTCCGTTGCCCACAACACTCTGGTAAAGATAGAATCATAATCTATACAGTATTAACGAGCCCCTCCGTTCGCTACATCCCTGTTAGAATTTTGAGAATTACAAATGGAGAGAGTAAACTCCTCTCCTCTGAACACAGAGAAATTAAAAACTTCTTGACAATGGACAGAATTTTCAGACTTTTAAAACAACTTCTATTTCAAAAAAAAAACTGATACAAGTCTTCCTCTTAACATAGGGATAACAACAATGGTGACTGCTACAGACGCAATGCACAAAATGACTCTCTGTCTCTCAAGAACAATACTCTGTCTTCATACAGTCAACACACTGCTGTGTATTTCTTTTTTCTTCCGCGCTGCTGTGCGAGGCAAAACAAAAATTTCATTGCCCAGGCTCTCAGGCCTTTTTGGCCTTTATATGTCGTATAAAAAAAAAACATTACAATGAAACTATATTGAAACTTAAAACAAATATGCTGCGGGACCCACAATACAAACAACAAACCAAAAAGCTCTGATTGCGATTGACAATCGGACGCGATGACCGAATATAAAATTTTGGCTTACAAACCAATCGGGTCCGAACTTCAGGTGGTGCGATCGGGACATGCAATGAAGAAGTTCCGATTGCGATTCAAAGACGGATGCGATTCAAATAATAAACTGCGCCATAATAGGTCCATCGGGTTAGCCACTTCAAAAGTGCAATCGGGCCCAACACATAAACAACCGGTGCGATTGAACAAGCTGGATTCGATTGCCCATTAAACTCCTCTTCATAAACTTCATTGAGTCCCGCGCTTTAACAATAAGCAGACCTCGAGCAAAATTTACGATTGCGATTTCATCCTAGGATGTGATTGGCAAACAAATTTAACTCCCGCATATAACCGGATCGGGTCCGGCCTTCGATCGGAGCATATAAAAAAACTGCTCCGATTGAGCCCTTGCGATTGAACTCTTGTGATTCCATTAAAACATCGCCACATGCTCAAGTGGACCCACGGGCCTCGGCTGTTGGTGGGGGCGATTTATAATATAACATTTGGTTGTATTGTGTACAACCGTTCCACTTGCGGAACATTACCACATCTGCAAGACATTTGGTTTATGATTCATATACATTGCGATTTGCGATTGCAATTGGATCGCATCGCATCGCAAACTCTTCATCAACAGACAATTTGCTTCAAAAAATAACTTTGTTGTTTATTCATTTTGGTTGTTGAGGGCTTTAAAGCCCGAAACAACTGTTTTTAATTACTCTGCTCCTCCGTAGAACTGATCTACAAAAAATCTTCGTCCTTCCACTGTGAAGAACGGCTCCGCCCATCACCTGTTATTAACTTCCCCTGCAATCTGTGGCTGCGGCCCATCAAAATTTAATTTCATTCATACAGATTTCTCCATGCTTCTTCAATACAGAGTGTTGTGCACTCAAATATTTGTTGCTGCTACTGTGTACTCGTTTTCTTCCTACCCAAAGGCATGGCAGGTGACTTTAATATTTCAACACTCCCCCTTAAAGTCAGCTGCTGGGTTATCCATCATACCCAAGCATTTTCTTAAAAATTCAAAGGTCTTCTGTCCCAATGGTTTAGTTAAAATATCTGCATATTGCTCCTCTGTTTTACAATGTTGTAAAACAACTTCACCATTATTCACCAATTCTCTGATATAATGATACTTTGTGTCTATGTGCTTTGTTCTTTTATGAAACACATAATTCTTTGACAATGCAATAGCTGAGCTATTGTCACAATAAATCACAGTGCCCTTTACCTGTTCTTGGCACAAACTTCTCAACATCCTTCTCATCCAAATTGCTTGACACGCTACTGCTGTAGCTGCCACATATTCTGCCTCTGCTGTACATAATGCTACAATTGGTTGTTTCTTAGAAGCCCATGAAATGACTCCTGAACCCATATGAAAAATATAACCAGAGGTGCTCTTCCGATCATCTAAACTTCCAGCCCAATCACTGTCAGTGTATCCAAATAATTCTGAATTTTCTGAAGTAGTATATAAAATACCAAATCCTTTTGTTCCTTTCACATACCTCAGAATTCTCTTTGCTGCTTGCCAATGTGCTTCTTTTGGCTTCTCCATAAATCTGGAAATTAAACTAACAGCATGCATAATATCCGGCCTAGTTGCAGTCAAATACATGAGGCTGCCAACTATGCTTTTATACAAACTTGGATTAAAATCCTTGCTGCTGTCATCCTTACTCAACTTCAATCCCATTACTGTGGGAGTAATTGCAGCTTTGCACTCCTGCATATTAAATCTTTCTAAAACTTGATTCACATACTTTGCTTGGGATATAAAAATCCCTTTCTCACCTTGCTCTACTTCTATTCCCAAGAAGTATCTCAACAAACCCATGTCAGTCATTTCAAATTCATCTTTCATGACTGTTTTAAAATTTTCAACAAGGTAATCATCATTACCTGTAAAAATTAAATCATCAACATATAAAACAACAATGAGCATCTTACCATCCTTTTCTTTGATGTAGAGGGTGGGTTATCCCTCACACTTTTCAAATCCATTTTCCAGTAGATAGGAATCTATCCTACTGTACCATGCTCTTGGAGCTTGCTTCAGCCCATAAAGAGCTTTCTTCAATTTGCAGACCTTATGCTCTTGGCCTTTCTTCTCATATCTGAGAGGTTGTTCCACATATACCTCTTCCATTAAAACTCCATTTAAAAATGCAGATTTTACATCCATCTGATATACTTTCCATTTGTTTTGTGCTGCTATGGACAACACTGCTCTTACTGTCTCCATTCTTGCAACTGGTGCAAAAGTTTCTTCATAATCAATCCCATGCTTCTGCTTATATCCCTTGACAACAAGTCTGGCCTTGTGTCTTTCTATTTTTCCTTCAGCATTTCTTTTGGTCTTATAGACCCATTTAACTCCAATGACTTCTTTGCCTTCCGGGAGATCAACCAACTCCCATGTTTTGTTCTTCTCTATGGCATTTATTTCATCATCCATAGCTTCTATCCATTTTCTATCTTTAATTGCATCTTCAAAATGAATAGGATCATCAACTTGACAATACAAAGAAAATAAGGAATTCATACCTTCATTTGCCGCTCCTTGCTCATATATTTCTCTAATGCTTCTGAACCTTGTTCCACTTTCACTTGGTGTAGTCGTGCTTGAAGAAGCACTCAATTCTTCTCCATGTGGTGTGCTTGGAGATGCACTCCCGCTTCTTCTCAAGAGTGTTCTTGCTGCCGCTTGAGGCGTCCCTTGCTGTCCTTGTGTTGGTGGAGGTTGTGCTACGGATGGGTTGTTAATTTCAACCACATCTCCTTCATCTTCATCATGAGACAAACAATTTTTAACATTGACTGTTTTCTCAATGCTTCCATCCCATGCTTCCTCTTCAATGAATTGCACATCTCTGCTTATTACAAACTTCTTTGTGGATGGGTTATACAATCTGTATCCTTTGGAATCTTCACAATATCCAAGGAAAATACACTTCTCCCCCTTACTATCCAACTTCTTTCTCAACTTGTCTGGAATGTGTGCATATGCCACACATCCAAAAACTCTCATGTGGGTGACTCCCTGTTTTCTGCCACTCCACGCTTCTTCTGGAACTTTGTTCATCACAGCTTTTGTGGGGCATCTATTCAAAATATATACAACACAGTTTGCTGCTTCTGCCCAATACTCATTCGGCAAGTGCTTTGCCTTTAGCATACTTCTCACCATCTCCATTATGGTTCGATTCTTCCTTTCAGCAACTCCATTATGTTGCGGCGTGTACCTTGTGGTAAACTGCTTGTGAATGTTGTTTTCTCTGCAAAAACGCAAAAATTCCTTTGAGATATATTCTCCTCCTCTGTCAGTTCTGAGGACTTTAATGTGAAGTCCGCTCTGTTTTTCTACAAGAGCTTTAAAATGACGAAATTTCTGAAAGACTTCACTCTTATATTTTAAGAAATAAACCCACACTTTTCGTGTGAAATCATCAATGAAAGTCAGCATGTAATTGCTGCTCGAAACAGATGCTGTTTGCATCGGCCCACATAAATCTGAGTGGATTATCTCCAAAGGTGCTTTCGCCCTTATGCTTTTCCCTGAAGGAAAATTTTCTCTGTGTTGCTTTCCCAAGATGCAGCCTTCACATAGGCTGTCAGGCTTCTCAATCAATGGAAAACCTCTTACCATTCCTTTTCTGTGCAGCAAATTTAATCCTCCGAAATTGAGATGTCCAAATCTCAGGTGCCATAACCAATTTTCATCCTTCTCTTCCTTCTGAAGGGCTTCTTGTGTTATAGCTGCTATACTCTTTCCTTTTCCCTTCAAGTCAGTGTTGAGCTTGAGAGGAAACATTCTATTGCTGGTCATTTGAATTTCAGCAATGATTTTCTTACTTGGAGGTATATCTTTTATTATTCACACATCATCTTTGAATATTACATTGTAACCTTTGTTTATGAGCTGCCCAATGCTCAAAAGATTACATTTCAGACCTGGAACATAATACACATCAGGAACAAATTTCTGCTCACCATTTCTTGCTCGAATACTAACTCTGCCTTTTCCTTTTACATAGATCTTAGTATCAGTCCCTGTGGTCACTTCAGATTTAATCTCTTCATCTAGATTGGAAAACATTGCTCTGTTTCCAGTCATATGATTACTACATCCTGAATCTAAGAACCAAACATCATCTTCTCTATCCTGTGCTACATTACAAGCTAACAACACATTACTTGGGTTCTTTTCTTCTTTTGCTACATTACCATTCTGCTTATTTTTCATGTCATTTTTCTTCTTTCTACATTCGTTGGCATAGTGCCCATATTTTTTTGCAATAATGACATTGGACATTAGATTTGTCATACCTTTGTCCATGAGCATGTTGGTGTTGATATCCACCTTGTTGATGTCCACTTTGTTGGCTATTTCCTTGGCCATGGCTCTGATTCTGACTGTTGCTCCTTCCATGTGAATGTGAAGGGTTGTTCCTTCCACCTCTGTTTTGGCTTATGCCTCTTCCTCTTCCTTTTCCTTGACCTCTTCCTCTTCTTGAAGGCATGCTCAAGAGATGAATGTTCATCTCTGCTCAATCTTTGTTCATGAGTTATTAGTGAGGCATGTAGTTCATCCACTGTGAACTGTGAGAGATCTTTGGTCTCTTCTATGGTGGTAACAATAACATCAAACTTTGAGGGTAAGCTTCTCAAAAGTTTCTCCGCAATCTTTCTTTCTTCAAGAGTTTCTCCATGGGATCTTATCTGATTTACAATCCCAATCACGTGTGTAAAAAATGTGTCCACATTATTTGACTCTTTCATGCAAAGAGTTTCAAAATCTCTTCTCAGCAACTGAAGTTTTTCTGTCTTAATTTTCTCCATGCCTTGATAGGCTACTTTTAGAGTTTCCCATGCCTCCTTGGATTTCTGGGCTGCTGCTATCCTTGGAAACACACTCTCATTTACAGCTTGATACAATAAGAAGAGAGCTTTAGCATCTTTCTTCCTATTTCTCTTCAATATGTCCTTCTCTGCTTGAGTCAAGGCATTAAAAGCCTGCTCATCAGCTGGTTCAACAAAACGATCTTCTACAAGTTGCCATAAGTCTTGTGAGACAAACAGGGCTTTCATGGTAATGGCCCGATAATCATAGTTCTTTCCATTAAATTGTGGAAGCTGAACATTTCCTATGTTCATACCAGTGCTTGGTCCAGCCATTGCTTTTGAAATGAACTCTACACTTAAACAAACTGTCTTTCCTTCTCTTGAAAGAAAAAACTCTTTTAAAACAGAAACAACAACTCTGTTATTTTTTGAGAAATACTTGAACTTTGACCTCTGTAGAGCTTTCACATTGCTGGAGAAAACGCTTTAGCAAGTCTTCTTCTTCTTCAGCTTATTTGAAACATTGAAAGAGCCTGAACTAGCTCTGATACCATGTTGGAATTTTGAGAATTCCAAACAACAGAAGTAGAGAGAATAATATCCTCCTCTACAACACAGAGAAGTTAAAACAAATTTGGAAGGAGACAGAGTTTTTCAGACTTTTAAAACAATCTTCTATTTCTTCAAAAACTGATACAACTCTTCCTCTTAACAGAGGGATAACAAAAAACTAATGATTGCTACAGACGCAGTGCTACACAAACAAATCTCTGTCTCTCAAAACAATACACTCTTTCTCTCTAACAAAATCGCCAACACTGCTGTGTTTTCTCTTTTCTTCCGCGCTGCTGTGCGAAACAAAACAAATGACAATGCAATTGATACCCAGGCTTGCAAGCCTTTTGGCTTTTATATGCTGCGCATAAAAAAAAAAACATTACAAAAAAAAACCTTTGCGGAACTTTTAAAAAATTCAAATGCATGACGTGCGAGTGCGGACCATGTTGATCAATGGATCAACTGATGTAAAAAAAAAACTTAGGTGCGATTGAGGACTAGGATCGACCATATAAGACATGGCTCATAGAAATCGGGTCCGAACTTTAGGTGGTGCGATCGGGACATGCAATGAATAAGTTCCGATTGTGATTCAAAGATGGATGCGATTCAAATAATAAACTGCGCCATAATAGGTCCATCGGGTCCGCCACTTCAAAAAGTGCAATCGGGCCCGACACATAAAACCTTCCGATTGCGATTGAATCAACTGGATGCGATTGCCCATTAAACTCCTCTTCATAAACTTTATGATTAACCCAACAATAAACGAACCTCAAACAAAAAGTTTCGATTGAATTAAGGAACCGGATACGGTGGCAAATTTTTTTTGGCATGTCTTGGATCGGTCCGACCTTTGAGCCCTTGCGATTGAACTCTTGCGATTCCATTAAAACATCGCCACTTGAGTAGTGGACCCACCGGGCCTCGAGTTGTTGGTGGGGGCGATTTATAATATAGCATTTGGTTGTATTGTGTATAAGCCCAGTTCCGCTCTAACGGAACATTACCACATACAGCAGACATTTGGTTTATGATTCATATACATTAGATTTGTGATTGCGATTAGATGCATCGCATCGCAAACTCTTCATCGACAAGAAAGACAACTAGCAAAAACTTAAGTTGTTTTATTCATTTTGGTTGTTGAGGGCTTTAAACGCCGAAATGTTGTTTTAATTAAGTCTGCTCTCGTAGACCGGATCTACGGGGATCTTCATAGAGAAAAGTTCTAAACCGTCATATCAAAATTAATTCTCCTCTGTCATTTTTGGTTGCGGCCCATCAACAATTAATTCATCCTTACATTCTCCCCTTCTTCTTTATTACACGGTGTTGCGCACTCAATCTCTACTGCTGCTGCCTTTGTACTCTTTTCTTAAAGGCACGGTCAACTAATATTTTCAACGGGTTGTATTACAGGTTTGTTGCTCATGTGATGCACAAGGTCTCCTATGTCGTGATCGCTTGAGCACAAGGGGGTCCGATCAACAACCTTGTGAAGTTGGAGAACGTCGAGTTAATAAGTGGTGGTGCACGTTGTCTGAAGACCTGGATTGGGTTGACGCATAATTACAGCAAGGGGAAAGCACGATGTATGCTGACTAAACACCAGTACGAGGACTGGGTTGAACTTACACAAGATCGATCAAAGGAAGGGTCGGACGCGACCTTGTGCGCAGAAAGGAAGGGTGTTGCTCATCATTCTGAGGCCACCGGGCGAAGGCTGCACAAGCCTGAAACACAGTCCTACATTCTGTCTTCACCGATCTGCTGCTCTATGATTTCCCCAGTCGCATTAAGCCTGGAATTATATTTAGATGTTTGTAGCAAGAGTTGACCCTCTTCAATACGTTGTTGGTCAAACTGTTGTAATTCGTTGGCCAAATGCCTTAATACAATTGATAGAATTTTATGGGTTTGTTTAAATATGACTTTGGCATTAGTTATATGCAATGGAGTTTATGGGCACATTTATTATAAGGGTATTTTTATATTAGGTTGGTTAACAGTGGCATTGCCCTGTTATTAAACATATTATAGTAGTGGTAATATTTTTGTCTTGAAGATTATTACAGTCGTATCAGAGCCACATTCTTGGTCAGTTGTGAGATGTGAAGCTAGGCTACAGGTTGGAGACGCAATCCTAAAGCAGATCTAGAGGTCATTCTAGAAGAGCGATGGGAAACAATGAAAGACCGAGCAAATTCCAGACTTGAAAATGTTCTTGATAGGATCACCTCAACCTAAGAAGCAATCATGCAACTTCTCACCAAAATGTTCCATAGTTAGTTTGGAAATTCTAACCATCAGAGCAATAACGGAAATAGTGATTCTCATTTCAGTAGGGGTGGCCATAGCCCGCACATTTATGGCAGTAGGCCAACTATGCCAACATTCTTGGATGACTCCTCCTGGGAGCAGGAATCTCTCTCACCCATAAAAGAAACAATGGTAACTTGGATGAGGGAATACCAAACATTACCTCCTTAACTAAAGGTGACCTTGACCATAAATGATTATTATTTTCTAATAAGAAAACAACAGAAGAATGTAGCACATGAAATGATGGAACAAACACATAGAGCTACCTTGAAGGGGGCATAACCCATGGATGCATGGATAATGGTAAGAAAGAAAAAGAGTTGCAAATCTGAAGTCGAAGACCCAGGAGCACAACAGAATAATATAGATAAAGATATGGAAAAAGGATAAACTCAAACATAAGAAACCACTGTTGTGGTTGGAAGTAAAGTCCAAGCTGAAAGTATAAGGAGCAAAATTGAAGAAGCTACATATAGGATGGACAACGACAGAAATGGCCTTGAATCTTCAACAACAATAGAGTCATTTCCTAAGGATGACTTCAATCAGACAAATGAAAATTTTGATCTAGGCAAGCATAAGAATTATGTCTATCATAAATCATTAGGGACAAAAAGGTTATTGCCTCTTAAGTTGAGATTACTGTATGATACACCAGAGTTACATGATAAAGTAGCTCGATGCATATGTTTGCAATTTCTTGTGTTGAAGGTTCCAACACCCTTTGATCGTGGAAAATATCTTGGCCCCAATCGTGTTTATGACCAAGGAAGAGAGGTAAATATTGTACAAGATAATTTGCCTCATTTTTCCAAGTTAAAACTATGCAAGAATTGTGCTGCCTAGTGAAAGAAGTTTTTATAATTTTTGAGGGACCTATAGCAGCAACATCATTTGGACATGAGTATTTGTGCTTGTCTGGCCTATTCATGGAAGCAAGGGATTTACAGAAGTCCCTTGTTTATTATAAGGCGGCGATCACGTTGAAGCCTAATTTTTCGAATGCTCAATTGAGCCAAGGAAATGTATTAAAGGTTGTGAGAGAGCTTCAAGATGCAATTTTGTGCTACCAACGAGCAATCCAATTGCATCTTGACTATGTGATTGCCTTTGGGTATTTGTCCAATGCTTTTTATGAAAAATATTTGGCATTAACGCACAACAAACAATCTATCATCTTGGAATCCATCTTTTTGGAGGCATACAATAACTTGGACAATGCATTCGAAGGCGCTGGGAGATTAGATGAAGAAAATGCTTGTTCCCAGAACTGCCTTCAATTTCAAGAAAAACATCCTCAGGCTCTTACAAATTTTGGGGTTGTTTATATGGAATTGAACATGGTAAATATGGCGGTTTCTCCTTTTTGTATGATTCAACTGATATATAATGCAAGGGATGTCAAAGGTTCTCAAACAATTGCCTTCAATTTGCCAAATGATGAGAAAATAGTAAAAGAGAGGGGAACTGCCATGGTCATGCCCAAAAACGTTGCAGAGGCTAAACTAAATTCTAATACAGATACATGAATTTCTGAGGAATAAAAGCAATATGTGTATTTTGAATCCATGTTCACACATATGGTTTGTCATGAACATTGTGATAGGATTGGGTTTCACGCCATTGAGTGTTCCAAGAATGGAATAGAAGGAGAACTTATTATAGCTTGATATGAAGATGCACTGAATGATTTGAATTTTATAAGGGAGGCTTTTGGTGGCATTCTTGTCTTCTCAACTAGGCAATAGGGAATTGGGAGAGTCCTACAAGAGCATGTTGCGCACATAGAAAAATTATTTGTTGTTGTTGGAGCAGAAAATTTCCCTGGGATAAATTGAGGTCATGCCAAGGTGACTGTTGAACTAATTTCCACTAGCTATGTTGTGTTTACATATATTACTCGAAGGAAACATAGGTTGGTTTTTTTCCATCCAAAGTTAACAATCGTGCAAAAAGAATCTCCAGAGATAAACGCTAGACTTTGGAAATATGAGTTTTGAAGCATTCTTGTTAGCCAATGAGATTGATCCAAGTAGAAGGCCGAATGGAGTGTTTGATAATAAATATACTCAGATAACTAATATTTATGTAGGAAGCCTACCACCCCAAGTGAATGAGAATTTTCTTCTGGGGAAATTTGATCGGCCTAGTCCTATTGCTAGTATTAAAATAAGGCGGTCAAGAACAAAGGAAGAGCGAAGAAAGCAATGGAACTGTGATTTCATTGTTTTCATGACCATAGAAGATGGTAAGGTAGAAAAGGATGAAATGAAAGAGGTTAGCTGGGGTGAATTGGTTACACTCCCTTTCCAAGAGAATGAACATCAAAGGAACATGATCGACACGATGGGAATGTGTGTGCTTGATTGTGCATTTAAACAAGAAATAATGGGAAGGGGACATGACAGTCCATTGATCAATTTCTTATTTGACTGTGGATTAAAGGAGCATACATACTATGTTTCAAAACTCTATTCATTTGCTCAGGAAAATACACCTCCAAGTTAGCAGACAGGGCCTTTCACCATGGTAACTAAAAGTGAAGAATGGATACCACCACTTTTATCCCAACGAACATGCATGAGAAGTCCAAAAAAGGATAAATATTCTAGTGCAACTTATGTTACTGGAAGGAGCACGTGGGTTGATACAAAGCACTCCTCAATTGACAAACAAAAATATGGATTTGAAGACACGTTGCAATCTTTGACTCTAGAAAGGAACCATATAAAAGAAGATATGAATTTTTCCTTGGATAATGTTGATGCAATAGGGTTTGATAAGACCTGTGCATTATTGTGGGATATATATACTTCTGCAAATGATCAGGAGATCATGTGTTATGCTCAAAATTGAAAGTGCTCAAAACTATACCGAACCTGAGTGACAGGAAAGGTCTTATTGTTGTGATTCCGGCACCGCGAACGGTTCAAAAAATTGATGTCGTATGAGGAAGATATTACGTTCTGTTTGTTTTCCCAAACAGCTAAAATTTTATGACTAGGATGCCCAGTCAGTAGATGGCATATTCCAGGGAATATTCCCTTTTCTTACAGCCAATCAGATCGCGCCACGTGGCTTAATTTGGGCCATCGATTTTTGTGGTACGGAATTGATTTCTGACCATTGATGTTTTGAAGTGGGTTGTTGGATGAGCGACACATGGCAAGCTCAGAGGTTGCCACATGTCCTCAGGAGTCTATGATAAAAGTTTTTTGGATTCCAAGGGGTTCGACCCCGTGACCTCCATAGTGCCTGCGAAGACCTCCGACCATTCTGCCTACCATGTGTTTCATAACACTATGGTTCTCCGCATTAATTTATTGTGTTAAAGTTTTTGAGTTGGGGGAGGGGACTTCCAGTAGTCCCAACCCTCTGGCGGCCCCGTGGTTACAGTCACATGGTATATTCAAACCACAGCAACAAACGTAACCCGTAGCGTTAACCTTAACCGACGAAATTTTTTTTGTTCACATGTTTGAACTACGACATCTGTTGCGACGGTTAATACACCGTAACCTCCAGCAGAAATTTTTAAATATTCACATGGGTGTGGGTAATGGCAATAAATGCCACAGTTTGCGGAACCGTGTGGACTCCGGGTTCCAAGCCATGCAGAATCAAATAGTTAGACTACGGACTAAAAGGTGGGGGGTCAGCATGTGACCACCCTGCCCAAACTGTTTAATGTTAAATCAAACGGTCTTCCAACGGAATTGGTGCGCGCCCTAAATTTAGGGATTTTTACTAAATTTAGTCACAGTTAAGTTCCAGTCTCCACTTTTAGTGTAGCTTTTCTAGCTAACATTTGGAAATGCATTGGGAGGTCAATTTTCGACCAATTTGGGTTAAACAAGAGTCTACTTAGACTAATTGGAGCATTTTGGAGCGACTGGTGCAGAGAAAACAACCATTAGAGGCTTGTAAACACATGTAATTTGAAATTTTTATCATAATGACAAAGAGGGACATGCCATTGGGAGCTAGACCAACAGATGTAGCCCATGGGGGATGAACTGTTTCATCATGCCTACTGTGTAAAACTTATGTGTGATTGTATTTCTCTGTTATACACTGTTGTATGGTGTTATTTAGGCTTATTTTCATGCTTAAAGTTCACAAATTCATCTATGCTTCATGGTTAAACACTGATTCCTTAAGCAAACAAATGGAGAAAAATTGTACATGTTTTTATTACTGAAAGTACACTTAGCACAACAAAACTAATACACTCCTTTCAGATTAGGTTGGTATCGGAGCTAGAGTTTAATCTCTGGTGTTTTTGTGTGCAAATATTTGTTAACTGTTTGCAAGGGATTTCATGCTTACTAGGCTCAAGCTTAAGAGAGGAGAAGACAAATTGGTGGAAGCAATAGGTTCTCAAAGTGAGCCACAACAAAGGAGGGCAAGATTGCCACATTCTCCACCACCTAGTTCACCTCCAAAAGAAGCAGAAGAAGCAATAAGCATGCCTTCAGGAGAAGAAGGAACCCATGAAGAGGTGGATCCCAAAGAAGAAGAAAGAGTGTCCAGGAAAGCATTCCTTGACATGACTGAAATGATGAGAGTCCTTTATCAAGAAAGAAATGAAATACTAGAAGGAGAAGGATCCAAACTTGACAAGGAATGCTAGGGATCATCAGGAGGCCACAATGATGAAGATAAATCAAAGAAGGGCAATGGAGGAAATGGAGGCAATAGAGAGCCACCATCCGCGCCCTCATCATCATCATCCTCTACTTCATCTTCAGTACACCAGTCACACAAGTCAAAGAACACTGGTAAAAGTCCTTTTCTAAAACCTGATGTTAAGTTTGAATTGCCAATGTTTAATGGTGAAGTCAATGCAAAAAATCTTGATAATTGGATTAGGCAATTGGAGGTCTATTTGAGAATTCAGAGCCTTCATGATGATGGTAGCGAAATCCAACTAGCTTCATTAAGGATGGAAAGTGCAACTCTTGTTTGGTGGGAAGCCAAGACAAAGGAGGAGATCAAGAAGCATGGTAAGGTTATTCTATCATGGACTAATTTCATTACTGCAATAAAACAATAGTTTTATCCATTAGCTCACATGCAGAAAGCCATAATGAACTGGAAAAATTTTAGACAATTGAAGGGAAAAAATGTACAAGACTACACCCAAGAATTTAGGAGAAGAGCTCTCTTATTAGGGGTAGGTTTGCAAAGTCAAGATGCTTTGTTCAAGTACATAGAGGGCTTACATAGCTACCTTAAACATACTATCCTCATGTTTAATCCTACAAGTCTAGATGAGGTATGTGTTCAAGCCACACATCTAGAAGCTAGAGGGAAAAATAATTTTGAAGAGGGTAGAAACGAACCTTTTAAGGGGAAAAACAAAGAGAAGACCTCAAAAGGAAAAGGCAAAAAAAATGCATCTGTCAAGAAAGAGGGATAGAAAGTGGTTTGTAAACATTGTTCAAGGGAAGGCCATGAAGAGAAAAATTGTTGGAAATTACATCCTAAAAAGAGACCCAAGTATAACAATAAAAAAGGGAAGCAAAAAACTGCAGCTACAACTCAACATGACTTAGGAGAGGATTCACGTGATGAAACTAAAATTACAGCCATGGGATTGAAGAACATGAAGGGGAAAGAAATTGAAAAAAACCCAATACTAGTACTTCAAACTGTCACATACAAGCTCCAAATGAAGAGAGAATTGAACTGTTTCATGTGAGGGTCATATCCAAACATACCAAGATTGACACACTGTTTGACAGTGGGTCACAAGAAAACTTACTCTTTGAAGAATTGGTCAAGAAACTTAATCTTGAGACCATTTCACATCCAAAACCATATCCACTTGGGTGGATTTGTAAGGATGCAAATTCACAGGTTTCAAAGAAGTGCATATTGCACTTTGCAATAACTGCACATTTTGTTGACATAGTTGAATTAGACGTGGTTCCACTTGATATTACAAGTGTTGTGTTGGGAAGTCCTTGTATGACAGGTAAGCGATTTTCCATCACCATGAGAACAAATACCATTTATTCAAAGATGGCAGGGAGTACATTGTTAGAGCACATTGCAAGAAGACAAATATTGCAATGGTAAATGTTGGATAGGTAAAGAGGATGGTGAATTCAAGTAAGAATTTTGTTCTTCTAATGATTAAGCCTAAAGCTGATGTTAATCATGAGTCATTTGAAGATTGTGATCCTAAGTTGAAATCAGATTTATATGATGTAGTTGATGCACATCATGAGATGTTTCAGGATCCAATAGGTTTGCCTCCTAAAAGGGAGTTTCAACATGAGATTCAATTGCAACAAGATTGTCTTCTTCCAAACATCGACATGTATCATATGTCGATAATGGAGAATGCTGAAATAAAAAGGAAAATCAAGGAATTATTGGACAAGGGACTCATAAGGCCAAGAACTTCGCCATGCGGTTCACCCATAATCTTAATTCCAAAGAAAGATGAGACTTAGCGCATGTGTTTCGACTTCAGAGCTTTGAACAAGATAATGGTAAAGAATCGATACCCACTCCCAAGGATAGATGATTTTCTAGATCAGATGAAAGAAGCAAAGTTTTTCACAAAGTTAGATTTACGAAGTGGATATCATCAAGTAAGAATTGCAGAAAGTGACATATGGAATACTGCATTCAAAACCAAACAAGGACTCTTTGAGTGGTTGGTTATGCCGTTTGGTTTGTGTAATGCATCGACGAATTTCATGCGTGTTATGGATAATGTTTTGCGTCCATTTCATGATGACTTTGTGATTGTGTATTTAGATGATATACTTATTTTCAGCAAAACAAGAGAAGAACATGTCTTGCATGTGAAAATGGTACTTGATGTTTTGAAGAAAGAGCAATTATTTCTTAAGATGTCTAAGTGTGAATTTGGAAATACCTCTCTAGTTTATTTGTGACACATTGTAGGAGGAGGCGAGTTGAGAATTGATACTTCTAAAGTAGAAGCCATTGTGAATT
This sequence comes from Pinus albicaulis, assembly GCA_034641835.2. Taxonomy (NCBI): domain Eukaryota; kingdom Viridiplantae; phylum Streptophyta; class Pinopsida; order Pinales; family Pinaceae; genus Pinus; species Pinus albicaulis. Next base: position 22,969 of record JAXQQM020062880.1, read on the forward strand.
ATCCCACTCCCAAATCAGTAACTGAGATAAGACGTTTCTTAGGCGCAGCTCAGTATTGGTGAAAGTTATTGCTAAATTTTCTTCCATAGCAGCTCCTATGCATGTAGTGACAAGTGTGAAAAAAGGCTTCCAATGGGGACGCAAACAGCAACAAGCTTTTGAAGCTTTAAAAGACAAGATCATTTTAGCTCCGGTCCTTGCATTACCATATTTGAGATAGCCATTCGAGATTCAAATCGATGCTAGTGATTATGCCACGGGCGCAATACTTTTGCAACATGTACTTGCAGTCACAAGCAAAATTGCAGCAATCACAACATTTCAAATGGATGGGATTTCTTCAACAGTTTCACTTGGTTATAAGCTGTGTATACCAAAAGGAGAGAGACTCAGTGTCAAGAGAGAGGCTCATTCGTCTCTTATTGCTGGACACTTTGGGGTAAGCAAAACAGTGGTGCATCTACAAAGGTATTGTTATTGGCCTTGCATGATAGATAGTGTGTCACGTTTTATAAGAGGATGTTTTATGTGTGCAACAAGCAAGCGTAGTAATAGGAAACTTGTGTTGTACATGCCACTACCAGTACCATCAAGGCATGGGGAGTGTCTCCATGGAATTTGTTGGAGGTCTACCTATGTCAAGAAAAAAACATGATTATCTTTATGTAGTTGTGGATAGATTCAATAAAATGTGTATACTTATGCCATGAAAGAAAACCATTACTGTTGAACAAACTACTGAAATTTATTTTCAACATGTATGGGTTCAGTTTGGTTTTCCAACTTCTATTATTAGTGATGGGGATTCCAGGTTCATTGGGAATTTTTGGTCCAATCTTTGGAAGATGATGGACACAAAGTTGAAAAACAGTATTGCTTTTAATCTGCAAACTGATGGCCAAATCAAGGTGGTAAATAGAACCGTTGTGCATCTATTGAGAGGATATTGCAGCAAACATCCCTAGTTATGGGATGAACAACTGCATTACATTCAGCATGCTTACAACTAGGCCAAGCACTCTTCTACAAATACTTGACCTTTTGCAGCCTGCTTTGGGTATTTGCCGAAATTGCCATTATACTTCGTCTTTGAGAAGGATGTTGTAATTGATGGGAATATTCATATTGAAAAAGCTCGAAACTTCATTGAACAAATTCAGATTATTCATCAACATGTTCAAGAATAGCTTGAGAAGAGTCAAAGAAAATAGAGTTGATCACAAGTTTCAAGAAGGAGATGAAGTATGGTTGCACATAAGAAAAGAATGGATGCAAGGAGAAGGTAAAAAGCTCAAGCCCATTCATTATGGTCCATTCAAGATAATTAAACAAGTTGGTAACAATGAATTTCAATTTGAATTGCCTTCATATATGCAAATGTATTACGTTACAAATGTGGAGAATTTACGTTTGTATGAGCCTCCTTTGATTGATGATCAAGGGAGTGATATTCAACTGCCATCTATAGAATATTTCTTGCCAGAATTTCTGGACGAGCTCAAGGAGGATTCCATCCTTGATAGGAGGACACACAATTTTAAGAGGGGAAGTGTTGATTATCTTCGAATTGGGCTCAAGGGTATCAAACCAAGTAAGGCAAGATGGATGGAAGTGGAAAAGGTGAGGGAGTTGTGCCCTCATCTTCTGAACTGGTAATTAAAGTCTTTGGGGGTCCAAAAGCTTCCCAATGGGGAGGTGTGATTAGGAGATCATGTGTTATGCTCAAAATTGAAAGTGCTCGAAATTGTACCGAACCTGAACGACTAGAAAAATGTCTCATTGTTTCGATTACGGTGCCGCGAATGGTTCGAAAAACCGATGTTGTATGAGGAAGATATCACATTCTGTTTGTTTTCTCAAAAAATCAAAATTTTATGATTGGGATGCCCAGTCAGCATATGGCATATCTTGGGGAATATTCTCTTTTCTTACAACCAATCAGATTGCCCCACGTGGCTTAATCTGGGCCGTTGATTTTTGTGGTACGGAATTGATTTCTGATTGTTGATGTTTTGAAATGGGCCATTGGATGAGCAACATGCGGCAAGCCCGGAGGCTGCCACATGTCCTTAGGAGTCTATGATAAAATTTTATTGGAGTCCGAGGGGTGCGACCCCTTGACCTCCATAGCGCCTGCGAAGACCTCCAACCATTCTGCCTACCATGTGTTTCTTAACACTATGGTTCTCCGCATTAATTTATTGTGTTAAAGTTTTTGAGTTGGGGGAGGGGACCACCAGCGGTCCCAACCCGCTAGTGGCCCCATGGTTACAGTCACATGGTATATTCAAACCACATCAACAAGCATAACCCGCAGGATTAACCTTAACCGATAACAAAGTTTTTTCTCACATGTTTGAACCACGACATCTGTTGCGACGGTTAATGCACTGTAAAATACATCATAAATTTAAACTAGTCACATGGGCGCGGGTAATGGAAATAAATGCCACAGTTTACGGAATCATCTGGACTTCGAGTTCCAAGCCATGCAGAATCAAACAGTTAGACCGCGGACTAAAACGCTGGGGGTCGGCATGTGACCACCCTGCCCAAACTGTTTAATGTTAAATCAAATGGTCTTCCAACGGAATTGGAGCACACCCTAAATTTAGGGCTTTTTACTAAATTTAGTCACAGTTAAGTGCCAGTATCCACTTTTAGTGGAGCTTTTCTAGATGACATTGGGAAAAATGCATTGGGAGGTCAATTTTCAACCAATTTGGGTGAAACAAGAGTCTACCTAGACAAATTGGAGCATTCTGGAGCCACTGGTGCAGAGAAAACAACAATTAGAGGCCTGTAAACACATTTAATTTTCAATTTTGAACATAATGACAAAGAGGGACATGCCATTGGGAGCTGGACTAGCAGATGTAGCCCAGAACTAGGGGTGAACTGCTTCATCATGCCTACTATGTAAAACTTATGTGTGATTGTATTTCTCTGTTATACACTGTTGTATGGTGGTATTTAGGCTTATTTTCATGCTTAAAGTTCACACATTCATCTATGTTTCATGGTTAAAACACTCATTCCTTAAGCAAACAAATGGAGACAAATTGTACATTTTTTTATTACTGAAAGGACACTTAGCACAACAAAACTAATACACTCATTTCAGATCAGCAAAGGTGGGAAAAATTCCATATTCTAATATTTTTAGTGACGCTGGACCAAAAAACAAAGATAACATTGTCTTAAATAAGGGTCAAGTTGAGGATAATCAAAAGGAACCTAATTTTGGAAATGGGAAGGATTCTCTGGCTAAAGAACCTGAACTAAAAGGGAATGCTAGTCCATTTAAAATTGACACAAAGATGACTTCTGAGAATGCTCCTACTTATTCAGAAGTGTAAAATATTTGGTTCAAAAGATCATTGATGAACAACAAGAAGATTTTAATTTGTGCTCATTGATAGAAAGACAACAGGAAAAAGACAATCCAAAGATATTGGAAGTTGGAAACTTCATAAGAAGTCCATTGGGATATATATTGTGTCGTATGTTTGGAGTTACTGCAAAGATAATTTGGGAAGTTGTACTATCCTTTATTGTATTTCCTCATGCGCCTAGGAAATATAGACATCAAGAAGCTTGTAGTGAGACAAGAAAATTAGTATGTAGTGTTAAGCATCATTGTCATGTTAGGAGTATTCCTGATTCGATAGATGCCAACCAAGGCTACGAGGAATTTCAGTTGCAAGTGAAATATGCTCGCATGCTTCACTCCTGAATAATACCAAGTTCAACTTTAGAAAATAATATGTATGAAGATGTTTCAGTGAAAGATATTATTTTGTGTTTGGAAGCAATAAGTGAAGACCAGTGCGAACAAATTGAGTGTGCAGACGATGATGGTGTTGGGATTAACTTTCAATATGCACATGGATGGACCCCCATTCAATGGACTACAAATCCTCGGGGAAATTATACTATTCAAAGGGAATTTTGTGATAATCATGATCAAGAGTTAGCTAAATTAGTTGCTTCAATGGGTAGAGGAGATTCCTCAACACAAGATATTATTGATCCTAGCATAGTTTTGCATACTCTAGATCATGTGCCTCAAGGGTTTTCTATACTCATTTGGGACCCAGGATTACAGTTGGATTTCTTGGGACAAACAATCTTAGGCGGGGAGAAATGTAATATCCCCAACCGATTGACTTGGTTGAACCAAATCATAATAAAATAATAGTAAATAAATAAACAACATTAGCCCATGGTTTTTGGTTTTTGATCTCAGGTATTTGCCCTCAGTTTCTTCCAAGCATCCCAATTTTAAAAGGAGAAGGAGGATCGAGAGAAACTCATGAATTTGGAGTTTTCTTCTTCATTGATAATCTAAGAGCTCAGGGGAGTTTTCAACTAATGGTTTTCAAGCGAGACCCTCAGCCTATCTTCGGTGGGATTCGATCTCACCCTAGAAGGAAAATCCAACTTCAGTGGTCACTCTGATCACACTAGTTGGTCCCATTTATTTTATTTTCTTTTGTTGTTGAAGAAAGGGTTGTGCATATTTATTTGCTAGATCATCTGAGATCTTCTTTGTAGGGAATCTGTAACACACCTACGAGAAGAGTTAGAATATCAGTCAAAGGCGCCGAAGGAAGGTCCCAGTCATAACACACACAGTGATCCTGATCGACCCATCATCCATTGAGGATTGCAGGTCGTATTACAAGTTTGTTTCTCACGCGATGCAAATGGTCTCCTCTACCATGATTGCTTGAGCACAAGGGGGGGCGATAAACAACCTCTTGAAGCTGGAGAACACCGAGGTAATAAGTGGTGGTGAATAATGTCTGAAGCACCAGGACTGGGTTGACCTAGAATTACAGCAAGGGGAAAGCATGATGTATGCTGACTAAACACTAGTATGAGGACTGGGTTGAAATTACACAAGATCGATCAAGGGAAGGTTCGAACATGGGCTTGTGCGCAGAAAGGAAGGGCACTGCTCATCATTCAGAGGCCATCAGGTGAAGGTTACACAAGCTTGCAACATAGTCCTACATTATGAAGACTGGGTTGAACTTACACAAGATCGATCAAGGGAAGGGTCGGACGTGACCTTGTAGTGATACAAGAAAATTAGTATGTAGTGTTAAGCCTCACTGTCATGTTAGGAGTATTCCTGGGTCGATATATGCCAACCAAGGCTACTATGAATTTTGGTTGCAGGTTAAATCTGCTCACATGCTTCACTCTAGAATAATACCAAGTTCAACTTTAGAAAATACTATGTATGAAGGTGTTTAAGTGAAAGACATTATTTTTTGTTTGGAAGTAGTAAGCGAAGACCAGTGGGAAAAAATTAAGTGTGTAGATGATGATGGTGTTTGGATTAACTTTAAATCTGCACATGGATGGACCCCCATTCATTGGACCGTAGATCCTTGGGGAAATTCTACTATTCAAAGGGAATTGTGCGATCATCATGATCAAGAGTTAGCTAAATCAGTTGCTTCAATGGGTATAGGATATTCCTCAACACACGAGATTATGGATCCCGACATAGTTTTCAGACTCTAGATCATGTGCCCCAAGGGTTTTCTATACGCATTTGGGACCGAGGAATGCAGTTGGATTGCTTGTCCCGCGGGGAGAACTGTAATATCCCCAACTGATTGAATCGGTTGGACCAAATCATAATAAAATAATAGTACATAAATAAATAAATAAGTGACATTAACCCATGGTTTTTGGTTTTTGATCCCAGTTATTTGCTCACAGTTTCTTCCAAGCATCCTAATTTTAAAAGGAGGAGGAGGATCAAGAGCAACTCATGAATTTGTATTTTTCTTCTTCATTGATAATCTGAGAGCTCAGGCGATTTTTCAAGTGATATTTTTCAGGGGAGACCCTCGGCCTATCTTTGGTGGGATTGGATCTCACCCTAGAAGGAAAACCCAACTTTGGCGGTCACTCTGATCACCTTAACTCGTCCTGTTTATTTTCTTTTCTTTTGTTATTGAAGAAAGGGTTGTGGATATTTATTTGCTAGATCTTCTGAGATCTTCTTTTCAGGGAATCTGGAACACACCTATAAGAAGGAGATATCATATTTGTAGCAAAGAGTCATAATATTAGTCAAAGGCGTTGAAGGAAGGTCCCAGTCATGACACTCATAGTGATCCAGATCGACCCATCATCCATTGAGGATTGTAGGTTGTATTACAAGTCTGTTGCTCTTGCGATGCACAAGGTCTCCTCTGTTGTGATCACTTGAGCACAAGGGGGGCCAATCAGTAGCCTTGTGAAGCTAGAGAACACCGAGGTAATAAGTGGCAGTGCATGATGTTTGAAGCACCAGGACTAGGTTGACGCATAATTATAGCAAGGGGAAATCACGATGTATGCTGAATAAACACCAGTATGAAGATTGGGTTGAATTTACACAAGATCGATCAAGGGAAGGGTTGGACGCGGCCTTGTTCACAGAAAGGAAGAGCAAGGCTCATCATTTGGAGGCCACGAGGCGAAGGTTTCACAAGCCTACAACATAGTCCTGCATTCTAAGGACTGGGCTGAACTTACACAAGGTCGATCAAGGGAAGGGTCGGACGCGGCCCTGTAGTGAGAAAATAAAATTAGTATGTAGTGTTAAGCCTCACTGTCATGTTAGGAGTATTCCCGAGTCTATAGATGCCAACCAAGGCTATGAGGAATTTCAATTGCAGGTTAAATATTCTCACATGCTTCACTCTGGAATAATACCAAGTTCAATTTTAGAAAATGCTATGTATGAAGGTGTTATAGTCAAAGATATTAATTTGTTTTTGGAAGCAGTAAGAGAAGATTAGTGGGAACAAATTGAGTGTGTAGATGATGATGGTGTTGGGATTAACTTTCAATCTGCACATGGATGGACCTCCATTCATTGGACCATAGATCCTCAGGTAAATTCTACTATTCAAAGGGAGTTGTGCGATCATCATGATCAAGAGTTAGCTAAATCAATTGCTTCAATGGGCAGAGGAGATTCCTCAACACAAGAGATTATGGATCCTGACATAGTTTTTCAAACTCTAGATCATGTGCCTCAAAGTTTTTCTATACTCATTTGGGACTTAGGAATACAGTTGGATTACCTGGGACAAGCAATCTTAGGCGGGGAGAACTGTAATATCTCTAACCGATTGACTCGATTTGACCGAATCATAGTAAAATAATAGTAGATAAATAAATAAATAAGTGACATTAGCCTGTGGTTTTTGGTTTTTGATCCTAGGTATCTGCCCACGGTTTCTTCCAAGCATCGCAATTTTAAAAGGAGGAGGAGGATCGAGAGCAACTCATGAATTTGGGTTTTTCTTCTTTATTGATAATCTGAGAGCTCAGGCGAGTTTTCAAGTGAGGGTTTTCAGGTGAGACCCTCGGCCTATCTTCGGTGGGATTCAATCTCACCCTAGAAGAAAAAACCAACTTCGGTGGTCACTCTGACCGCCCTATTTGGTCCTGTTTATTTTCTTTTGTTTTGTTGTTGAACAAAGGGTTGTGCATATTTATTTTCTAGATTGTTTGAGATATTCTTTGAAGGGACTTTGGAACACACCTATGAGAAGGAGAGATCATGTTTGCAGCAAAGAGTTAGAATATCATTCAAAGGCACCAAAGGAAGGTCCCGGTTATAACACACACATTGATCCAGATCGACCCATCGTCAATTGTGGATTGCAGGTTGTATTACAAGTCCATTTCTCACGCGATGCATAGGGTTTCCTCTATTGTGATAGTTTGAGCACAAGCGGGGGCGATCAATAGCCTTGTGAATATGGAGAACACCGAGGTAATAAGTGGTGGTGCACAATGTTTGAAGCACTAGGACTGGGTTGACAAAGAATTACATCAAGGGGAAAGCACGATGTATGCTGACTAAAAACCAGTATGAGGACTGAGTTGAAATTACACAAGATTGATCAAGGGAAGGGTTGAACGTGGCCTTGTGCGCAAAAAGGAAGGGCATCACTCATCATTCTAAGGCCACTAGGCGAAGGTTGCACAGGCCCGCAACACAGTCCTACATTCCGAGGACTGGGTTGAACTTACACAAGATTGATAAAGGGAATGGTTAGACGCGACCTTGTGTGCAGAAAGGAAGGGCGTCGCTCATTCAGAGGAAACCAAGCGAAGGTTTCACAAGCCTGCAACATAGTCCTACATTATGTCTTCACTGATCTGCTGCTCTATAATTGTTGCAATCACATTAATCTTGGAATTAAATTTATATGTTTGTAGCAATAGTTGACCCTCTTCAATACGTTGTTGGTCAAACTGTTGTAGATTGTTGGCCAAATGCCTTAATAAAATTGATAGAATTTTATGGGTTTGTTTAAATATGTTGTTGGCATTAGTAATATGCACTGGAGTTTATGGGCACATTTATTATAAGGGTATTTTTATATTAGGTTGTTTAACAATGGCATTGTCCCGTTATTAAGCATATTATAGCAGTGGTAGTATTTTTACCTTGAATATTATTACATGTTCTGATATGGTGCATACACATTGATTATTCGCATTCTGGAAGAGAATCATTTGCAAGTACCAATTAGGAGTATACCAGTTCTAGAATTAAAAGCTTTAAATCAAAATGTATCAGGTTTTGTTAATGCAACTAGACCTCCTGAAAATCCAGAGGCACTAGTGGCACAGACATGCCAATAAGGGAATATTTTTAGAAGGACCTCCCATCACTTCTCCTTGTAGAGCATTGTTTCTTCTAGAAGGACAATTTTAGGGCTATGAATCTGTATGATACTTTTGACGGATCTTCTTGTGTGGCATGATTCCAGACCCCCGATATTCAGAGCCATAATGGTCATTCTAGAGGAGACTAAACAAGTGTCTTCGCTCTAAGGACCTGTGTCATTGGAAGGCTACATCAAGGTATCCAAACTTGAAATTAGAAGGCTCTTTAAATGGAGGCTCACTTCCTAGAGAAGTTTTTAATTAATTTAGGAGGTTCGAAGGAGCAATGGTGCAATTTGAGATATTCTTATATTTGGCCCATCTTTGTTTTCTTGTGGTGACATGTTTCCGAGTCTCAGGGCTCTTGATGGAATTATATTTGCAAAGAAATAATTATTGATGGAAAGGGGTTCGATGCCGCTCAAAGAGTCTCGAGCAAATCCTCTAGCTCCACGTCCTCTGTGAACGAAGATAAATTTTTGCCTGAAGGAGCCCCAAAGTTAATTGGGGAGTTGTAATATTTCAATGTGGCATCCTCTTTAGGTGATATGATAACTATGATGTCTTGAGCAGGGATTTTGTTGTGGAAACTCTTTGGATTGGAGAGAGTTATGGATATTGGAGTTTGAGAAAGTCTAGTGGATGATTTAATGATCGGGTTGGAGTGAAAAGGTGCTGAAAGATCTATGTTATCATGACCCATGTTAGGATTGAAATATGGTTGAAGGTGATAAATTGTAGCCATGGGCGAGGAGACATGGATAATGTTTAGAGTGGTGTGACCCTGAGAATTGGAAGGAGAGGGAGAAAAATTACTCGAATCTAGATTGATATTTGTGTGATTGTCTTGAAACCCATTCCACGCCCACCACCCATTCGACCCCTATTGTTTTATATGGAGATTCCACCATTAGATGACTTGTTTTATGGCAGCAGAGGCATCGAAACAAAATGCCCCAATAATCAATCACTTGCCTTCGAGAGCAGGGACCCCAGTAGATGTTGACTTATGTCGAAAGACCCCTAGAAAAGTTTCTTTCCACCAAAACCCATGATGTTCTCTTATCAAGCCCCCTAGACTTCCATCATCCAAGTAATTTAGTTTCCCTATTTTACTAGCAATAGTGGAGATTGCCTCCTTTGTCCATAAATCCAATGGAAAGCTCGAAATCTTGACCCAAATAATGTTCCATCTTGGCTTCTATTTTGCTGGGTCAAATCCAAATTGCTGCCATTAAAAGGAGAGGAATCATCTTCCTTTTACCCATGTGGATGCAAAAATACAATCAGCATATTCAGGGTTTGCGAAGTCGAATGTGAACCATCTATTTTGGAGCATACTAATCCTTGGTCTATATTTCAGAATTGGAAACCATCATGTTTCCACCAAAATATTCATTTGTTCACCATACATCCTATCAAAGGGGCCACTTGCCCACAAGTGCCTTGAGTTTCAGTATTTCTACTTCGTCCCAATATCCCTCCACCCCTAACACAATGTTCTAAACCTGTTCGATTGATTTGATTTCCTTGTGGCCTCTTGTATTTTTAGTCGCTCCTTTTGAATCGACACCTAGTATAGTATTTTGATCGCCACTTGAAAAGTATTTAGCAATTGGTTTTTTATGGGCGACCTCCTTCAGAGTCTTGCAAGGGTCATTTATCGATTCACGTCTAAATGCCCCTTGTGGATCGACCCCTTTGAGTGATGACTGTTGCACGGAAAATGGAGGGATGCCTTAATGAGTTTCGAATTTTGTTTCTATTGCTAATGTGACTTCAATGAATTTATTGTTGAATTAAAATGATGTGATCTCTGTGTTCATTCATTGAATTGGATACATTTATACTTCAAAAATTAGTTATCACTAAATACTAACTTCCTAAATTCCTAACTACCTAACTGAACAGAAACCCTTATGATTCATGTAGGATTACAACATTTCCCCCCTTAATTCGAAGGGACATCTGACATACCAAGTAAAGATCTAAATTTTTTGGACTTTTCACACCCTAATGCTTTGGTAAAAATATCCGCAATTTGTTCAGAAGTTGGACAATGTGTCAGATGAATTGTTTTCTCCTCTACATGATGACGAATCAATTTATATTTGGTATTGATATGTTTGGTTCAATCATGAAATTTTGGATTCCTGGCCAACTGAATTGCAGAAGAGTTGTCGAAAAATTAAGGAGTTGAAGCTCTTTGTTTCTCCCGCAAACATTTGAGTATTTTTCAAAGCCAAATTATTTCCTTAGTGGCTTGAGTTGCTGCAACATATTCGGCTTCGGTGGTAGAATCAATAGGAATAGATTGCTTGTGTGATCTCCAATTGATGGCTGTTGATCCAAGATTCATTGAATATCCAGAAGTTGAGACTCCATTTTCTTTATCTCCATTAAAATATGAATCTGAATAACCAGCAATATGGAAGTATAAATCTTTGGAATATTTGATGCAGTAAGTTTGAGTTCCTTTTAAATACTTCAAAAATCTTTTTGCTGCTACGTAATGCCCGTCACAAGGATGATGCATAAATCTGGAAATTATTCTAACAACAAAGGTTATATCAGGACGAGTAATAGACAAATAAATCAAGCTTCCAACAAGTTTCCAGTACTTTTTTAGATCTTCAAACGACTTTCCTTCTTCAGAAGTAAGTTTCAAATTCTGCTTCATTGGAGTAGCAACAGGATCACATTCCTTCATACTATATCTGTTCAATAATTTATCAACATATTTCTTATGAGAGATGAAAATATGTTGTGGTTTTTTATCAAATTCAATTCCAAGATAATAATGAAGTAAAACTAAATATGTCATATCAAAAAAAATTTCAATTCCTTCTTTATAGATGATATGTATTCATAATTGTTTCCTGTGATCATCAAATAATCAACATATACAACTAGATATACAATTCATCTTCCAACTTTCTTAACGAAAAGAGTTGCATCTAGGTCAAATTGTTTATAGTTTAATTTAAGAAGATGTTCAGTTAGCTTCTCATACCATGTTCGTGGCGCTTATTTCAAGCCATACAAAGACTTCATTAGTTTGCAAACCTTTTGTTCTTTCCCTTTAACGGAAAAACCTTCTGGCTGAAACATGTAAACATCTTCTTTCAAATCTCCATTTAAAAAGGAAGTTTTGACATCCATATGATGAATTTTCCATTCTTTCTGAGTTGAAATAGAAAAAAAAAATCTAATAGTGCCCCATTTAGTTGTAGGAGCAAAAGTCTCTGTAAAGTCGATACCTTATTTCTTCATATCCCTTCGCTACAAGTCTTGCTTTGTGTTTGTCTAGAAAACCATCAGCCTTATACTTAGTTTTATAAATCCATTTGCAACCAATAGGTTTGATGCCAGCAGGAGGATCCACCACCCTCCATGTTCCATTTTTTATGAGAGCATCATATTCCTTTTGCATTGCATCTTTCCACTATTCATAACTAGCAGCTTCTTCAAAGCAAGTAGGTTCACAATCCACAGAAAAATTAAATTCACAATGAGAATATTTACTTGAGGAACTTCCAGCCTTAAACTCATCATATTTCTTTGGAAATGTTCAAATACGAGTTGACCTTTGCAAAGGTTGTGTAGGAATTTTTTCAGGAAGTTGCAGAAGTTGCTCATCTTCTTCATCTGGCTCAGTTCTTGCCATTTCTGTCATTGTTTCTGTAGAAACACTTGCATCAACCAATTCCTCATCAAAAACAATAGAATTATCATCATCAACTAATTTATCATCATTGAAAGAAGGAAACTCCACAGTCTGGTCTAATATAGGAATCCCCCTTCAGGATGGGAAAGTATATTATCTTATTCATAATAAAACTTTTGAGGGACAAACGTTTCTATCTGATTAAGTTATCTATCAATAGTGAGGGAATATTTATCAGTTTCAAGAAAAATTACATCTCTTAACAAAATAAACTTTTTGTTCTCTTCATCATACAATCGGTATGCCTTAAAAGTCATGGAATAACCTAAAAATATAAATCTTTTGCTTCGTTCACTCAGCTTATTCCTATGATGTTTAGGAATCAAAGCATAACATTGAGAACCGAAAATTTGGAAATGTTTAACAGTAGGAAGACGAATATACCACATTTCATATGGAGCTCTGTTGTTAATGACAGAGGAAGGGCACCGATTTCTAATGTATGCCACACAGAGCATGGCTTCTCCCCAAAACATTAATTTTACATTCTTAAAAAACATCATTGACCTTACCATATTAAGTAATGTTCTGTTCATTTGTTCAAAAACATCGTTTTTTTGTGGATTATATGGTATTGTGGTCTGGTGTTTGATGCCATTCTCTTGCAAATATGTTTCAAAAGCATGTGAAGTATATTCTCCTCCATTATCAGTCCTTATAGTACCAATAGTAAGTTGTGCTTCATTTCTTATCAAGAGATGAAATTTCTTAAACATATCCAAAACTTATGATTTTTCTTTAAGCAGATAAACCCAGCACATCCTCGAATAATCAACAATAAAAGTGAGTATGTATTTATTTCCATTCGCAGTTGATACATGCATTGGATCACATAAATCAAAGTGTATGAGGCTTAATTTTCTTGTGGCTCTAGACTTAGAATTTTGAAAAGACTATTTGTGATTCTTGCCCAATATACAAGCATTACATGGGGTCAATTTTTTGGGAATTGTTGGAAGTCCCTCAATCCCCTGTTGTTTCATAATACAAATACTTTCATAATTAACATGACCGAAGAATGCATGCCATAATAAAGAAGATGACAAAGTATCATTTTATTGAACCAAATAAGTTGTTCTCAATGCAACAGATGACCTACCATGCAACTTCAATAATTTATCTTCTTCCACATTAGTCATTACAATTTTATTGTCAGAAGCACTTCTAATTTCTACTTTACCATAAAATATGTGAATGGAATGTCCCTATTGTCTTATTTGTATAAGAGATAAAAAAATTCTTTGGAAATGCAGAATTTAAAGAACATCATTCAAAATATAATTTGAAAGTCCAGGACTTTTTAACTGAATTGAACCAATCCCTGATGGTTTTATTTGGGACTTATCAGCAAAATACACTACTCCATCTATACTATCACTTAATTGATCAAACAAATCTCTTCAAAAGGTCATATGACACATGGCACCTTGTGTAGAACCCAAATTTCATACCATGAAGAAAAAGTACTCAAAACATCTTCCATGTGGAAATTACAATGAGTGATAACATAATCTGCATTCTCAAAAGACTGTCCTCTGTCTGGAATTATATGATGTTTCTTTTCAAGCAATTGTTCTCTTTTTTCATTAATTTTCTCCTAGGGAATTCCACAATTTGCAGCAGTATGTCCAATTTTACCACATCTAAAACATTTTACAGCTGGTTTATTGGGAAAAATTTCTTTGGTTTTCATTCTGTTGTTTATCTCCCTGAATATTTCTATCCCCCCAACCTCTATAATTCTTCCTACCTCGACCTCTGTTACCCTTTATATTTCTGAAATATTCCTCTTGAGTTTTTTGGTATTTTTGAGCAAGACGTAGGGTTTCGGTATTAGAACTATGTGATGCTTCTTTCTTGCCAAAAGCCTTCTCTCTTTTTGCAATTTTCCCTACTAATTTGTGAAAATATATATCTTTTCATTTCCCACTAGCTTGGAGAGATTCCAAGTATTGTGAATAAATAGGGTAAATAGATTTTATAAAGGCAATAAGTGGCAAATCAACTTTAACTCCAGTACATTCAATTTCATGATTGATGGATTTAATTTCAGAGGCAAGTTTTAGAGGATCATTATCTTTCATTTCCAGATTAAATAACTTCAATAATAACTGAATTATCTCCAATTCAGAATGTGAATCATAAAGCTCTTTTAGTTTTTTCATGGCATCATAGGCTGTTTTACTCTGAGTAATGTATCTGCTTACCTCTTCTGAGACTGAAGTGGAGATTAAGGCAAAGTCCTTCTTATCCTTACTTTTCTAGATTGTTATCTATTTCTGCTCATCATGCTGCTCTGGTGCATTCTCTCCTTCTCCTTTATAGATTCCATCCCATAAATTATTAAATATAAGAGTATTTTTCACTTTCCTAAACCACTATTGGTAATTTTCCTTTCTGGAAAGGACAACCCTAATTAAAGACACCAAGGAGTTCATATTTTAAAAAAATTTGTTTAAATCACTGGCACCCTTAAAATAAAATTTTGTTCTAGTCACTTCCAACCACAAATTCCTCTTATAAATACTCTAATATTTAAAAAAATACTATGTTTATTCTTGCAGATTTAGTAGAGATTAAAGGCACAAATTTCTCGTTAAAAAAAAAAAAAAAAAAAAAAAAAAAAAATTCTATTTTAACCACTATCGCTGGCACAGAAAAAACAAAATATATAATAATAATAATAATAATAATTTATAGAATCAGCAAGTGACACTTTTGTAGCTCCAAAGACAAAGTTTTCCAAAACAAAACTGATTTAAACTTATAGATATGTCTTCTCCAAAAACCTGATCTCAAAAAAATGTTGGCAGATTCATGACATGAATAGAAATGAGGGTTTTTGTCAATAAAAATGGAGGAAAATGCTAGCAGTCTCTAGATCTCCAAAATATAAAACCATTCCTGGGTTATCGCTCTCAAACACAGAGAAAAAACACTGGCTCTCAAACAGAAAAATGCTTGGGTTCACACTCTTAAATGTTGAGGAAAAATGTTGGCAGGGTTGGCAGGCTCCACAAAACCCTACTGCCTACCTTATGCGGTTCAATGCTTTGCTGGAGATTACGCCAACACTTTGCGTTGCTTCCTCACACTGTGCCTCCCAACCTTGCTTTGATACCACTATTGAATTAAAATGATGTGATCTATGTGTTCATTCATTGAATTGGATTACATTTATACTTCATAAATTAGTTCAGAAATTAGTTATCACTAACTACTAACTTCCTAACTACCTAACTGAATAGAAACCCTTAGGATTCATGTAGGATTATAAAATTTATCCAAGTTAGCAATCTCTTCAAAAAACAGAGGATTGGGCCTCCATGTCATAAAGTGAAAAGAACCCCCTGTCTTCAACTGTCGATGATGATTCTTTGCAAGTCACCCAAATCTTGTTGGAATCTTTAGGCCCCACCTTCGTAGTTTGTGGACAAGCCAATCCCATTCACAATTTCTTGAATAAAACCACGAATTGGTTCACCTACCCAGGGTCCAATCAATTTATGTTTTTTCTTACTTCTAATTTATATGCTTTAATTGGCTAGCTAATCACTACCGTAGTCTAGATGATAGGTGACACACTGAGAAATATTGTGATTCCAATATGATGCGTTCAAAATGGTGTGCTCGAGAAATATTGTGATTCCAATATGATGGGTTTGAACTAGCATGCTCAATCTTAAATAATATGAGTTGTTTTTTATGTGACTTTTTGAAAAGTTTTCTGATTCATTTTTTTGATCTAATTTGTCTAAAATGCAGTAGGAATTCATTGAAATCACAATTTTTATGGGTAAAATATGCACAATCAAAATGTCCAAGGGTTTTTTCAAGGTGCTAAATCCATAAATGCAGTAAAAAAACCAATTTAAATAACACAAATCAAGATTTCAGCTCAAAATTTTCCACTAGATTCTAGTCAGAAAATACATGACACAATCTGGTTGTCGAAGTTTGTGTGACCAATCTATTAATGGAACCCACAGCTAGAAAAGGGAGAGTATCTGACTACAACAACAACCAATTTCCAATATTTTTACTCCAGGTGTCTTTATTTCTATCATTCCATATCTTCCATATTTTAATCTCTTAGGAAAATTTTCGATTGTCTATGTTTCCCAATACCCACTCCCATCTGCCCAATTAATGCCATGTAATTTGAAATTAGAGTGGCGCCATAGCAAGGCATTACTTTCAGATAATTCCTTGTAACCCATGGCCTTGAACTAGGGTTGAAATCATTGGCGGTATACCTACACAATATTTTCAAATGAACAAGCAAAACGATCCTTCCCTTGCTACAGTTGTGTATTTGGCCATCCCATCCTTGTCTAATAAATCCAACAATGGTGGAGATGGCAGTTTTGTACCTAGTATTCTTAGTAATCTTCCAATGAATCTTCTGCGCAACATTATAAAATATGGCACCAACATAGATTAATCCAAAGCCAACATCAATTAGAATTCCATCCAAAATTTTCTTTACAAATCTCTAAGTCATTTTTGGGCAGCTTCTCCCCTAAGTACAAAATATTTTGATTGAATTGTAAACTTATTATAATTTTTCTCACCTTATGTGGACGCATGGCTATTTCTCCTCTTTGTTGTATTTATTACATCTTTGATGAGGAGAAAAATGAGGAGGATAGCTACGGTGATCAATCCCAATAGATGATAGAAATTGAGAGGGGATAAGAGAACCATCTATCCAAACATCCATTTTCATTCTATCCCTTTCAGAATTAATTTACAAACAAAATTATAAACAAAAAAATTGAGAGGAGGTCCTTTAGACCATCACTTAGTGATATCATTGTCCATGCATATTCAAATGTAGATTTTTTTTGTCGTGGGTGGGGCTGCTAATAATAGTAATGAATTATTGTTTGACATTATTGCTTGTCAATTTCTTATTAATTCAAGGGTTTATTCCATCCTTATTTTCCAATTTTTCTTTGCTTCCCTAAATTTACCATATAGAGAGTACTAGTTGGTGTATCCACGTATATTAGATAAGGTAAGGAAGACATATGCATAGCCATAAGGCTTATTCCTTTCCTATGGATTAATAACCCTTTCTTCTGGTAATGATAAGGAATTTGCTGAAATTCACATGGAATTGTTGGCAACCTACTATAATACTTTCAGGAAATATGATCGTTAGCATGTCATCAAGGATTTATCATTTGATCCATTGTTGATTTGAATTTCCTCATCCATTTACCCCCTTTGCGAGCTTTGCAATGGCCTTCCCTTTGTGAACTTTGCAATGGCCTTCCAAAGATACCAAAAAATGTGTTCTAAAACACGAAATACAACAACATTCATGAACTACCTTTTCATCCTTCTCCCTACAAAGTTTTCCATATTATGCAAACAAGTTCAAACTTAAATTGTACCATAAAATATTGGGGAAATTTATACATTTAATAAGTCTGACTGTAAATTTTTCTTGATAATAGAAATTAGACATGGCAAGGTTTTTCCATTGAAAAGTCTTTAGTCAATCCAACCAATGATGGATACATTTTACATATATTTTTTACACATTCTAGTGGTGCATGTGTTTCCTATAGATTCTCGTTGAGTGGAATTTCAATGCCTCTTGGTTTTCAATAAATAATTGTTGTCCCTGGGCCTCTTGAATTTGAATTTAGTGTTATGAAAAACCCATTTAAGGTTTTACAAGGGTGATTCATCTGGACCAAATATGGTTGTTGCAACTTACTTATGGGAGTCATGATGGACATCGATGTTAATCATTCACATTCTTGATGGTGGGATGGCCATGTAAGTCCAAAACACTCGAGATGGCTAAAGACAACTTGGCAGGTATGAGACATTTTTCAAATGCTATGTATATTGTGTCTTTTTCATATGGATGAATGAAGTGAAATGTAATTTGTTTTTGTGTTGTGAAATGGAAATTAACCATAGATGCATTGGCGATCAAGGAGATTTTTAATTTATAATGTCATAGATAGAGCAAATTTTCTCTCTTTCTTTAGTAGTAGTAGACAGTGGATGCCACTCTATTTTCCAAGAAAATTCACTTATTTGAAATTTAGAGATGATGGAATGTCACTCACATGTTGTTTGTATGCCTATTATAAATGAATCCTCTCTAGTGCATCTTTTATCGCGTTCCAACTTTTAGCTAGTGATATAATAGTTGAATCTTATTCTTATTTTCCAACATATGTTATGACTCATTCAGTCATTGCTAACAAAAAAAATTGTGTACTACATCACATTTTTTTTATATGAAAAGAAATTTAGTGGCTCAAGAAATTAGTATATATGAAAGGCTGGGTGCGTTCTACCTAAATAGAAGAGTTTATGACTTTAAATATTAAAGGATACTCATAGATAAAATGTTTTGAAGTATGCATTGAGACAAATCTTCAGAAAAATTCTACATTTCATATAATTCCAAAGAAGAGTTGACAAAAGACTCAATTTAATCATACTTCACAACTTTGGCTTGGTTAATTTTGAATCTTCATTGTGGGACAAAATTTTAATGATTTTTTGATCAAAGATTCAAATAGTCTGAAAATTTTCCCTTTTGTTTCCTGTCTTTTTTCGAAAATATGAATCCATCCTTGTTCTAAGGGCTCTGAAGCTAATAGTATTAAACATGGTCACTTCTCCATTATATTTTATAACTTTTTTCCATTCAACTTGATTGAAGGCACCGATTTCCCTTTTTCTAGCTACTTTAGCATGTTCCCAACTAATCCCCAACTATGTGGGTTAATGGCTATAACGGGAGGCTAGGGTCTCCCTAAAAATATTTGTTTTATTGCTTCAGTTATGCCTGGAAAATATCTAGTCTCATCAAAATATGGTTTTAGAGCCTTTGTTGATTCTAGGGGCTAAGGTTTAGCCTAATTTTACATTAGATACACCCAAGGATGATTACACCTAGTGATAATTGTTCTTTGAATCAGTCCACCAAGTGGGATTTCTATTTATGTGTTTCTTTCATGGAATAAAAATTAGCCTTTGGGCTAGAGACAAGCAACTTTCCATGTTCAAAACAAACCTTACAACTGATGTTGATGTGATATCCCTATTGGGAAAATTACCCTTAGGGTTGAAAAGAGCACGTGACACAGTTGTATTTTATACTAGTATAACAATACTTCTTCAATTTTTAAAACAATGATGATATCGAGTGCACAAATACTATAAACAAAAATAATTGATTTCACTAGAAATCATCTTACCAAGCTTATGAAAAATGTTGTAAAAGATGCAATACATTTATTTTGGAGTGTTTTGCTGTTATGGCTTACAATCTCTTACTTTATGCTTATCAATATGCATTTAAATACAAGGATTTTTTTTTGCATGGATATCCAAGCCCCCTCTTTCTTTGGCTTTAATGCATAGCTTCCATGCAAATTGATATATTTCTTTGTTTCCATTATCATTGGATAAATGGAATCTAGAGACTTGTAAGTTGTGAAAATAGTCTCATGTAGCCAGATTTTGGAGTAAACTATAAATTGGAATAGTATGTATATGTATCACTAATAATTTATTTCCAAATGCATTTCTCCTACTAGATGGATTTGGAAACTAGATGTTGGTGGTATTTTCTTGTGCCCTTTTAGGGTGTCATATACTTATATTTTGTATCCAAACTTATTATTAGATAATATGAGAAATTATATCAGTATTTGCATGGAACTTAGTCTTATTGGGCATCTAAATATTCAAGTGGCATAATATAAACTATTGACAGTTTAAATATATGTGAAATGGATAACCAACAAGTACTTTTCCTTGTACTGATTATATACATTCAATAAGAAAATTAAACATGCTTCACATATTCAACACTTTTTGTTGAAACCTCAACAACTGTAGTTGTCAAAGTACCATAATTTAAATATATTTATTTTTTAGTTGATATGTCTACAAGTTAGATTGAAAGGAATAACTGCTAAATAATACACCAAGGTGAAAATTATTTGTCAAATTTTCAAGGAAATCATTTTGTCTAAAAAATAAAGTGGTTAGATAGGATATGGAGCCCTAGTAGAGTGAGTTTGTTATGATTTTACTCAAAGTTACTTTAATACACACTTGTTATATATATATATATATATATATTGATTTTGCTAAATTTTGGTGATAAGTAGAAGGAAAGATTTCATCAAAGCATGTTTTTACCACATTTAATTCTTATAAGTATTTTCTCTCTGTGAATGTAATAATGAAGGATGAAACCACAACATAATCCTATAACATGATGTTAAGAGATTCGGAATGTCCATTTGTTATAAGTTTAGTCTTTTAATTTTTAAAGGGATAAGATATTGTGCATTCAATATTGTTAATATTATTGTATATCCCATCATCCAAAGCAATGGTAAAATCTATACTGTCAACTGTATACTTTATCTATATATCAGATAATATATATTATAATATGTAAATTTTAACATAAACTATTAATTGATATAATGTTGAGCTTTTATCAATAACATTCAATAGTTTTACTTTGTTGGTCATCTTATATGTCTCATAAAATCTTCTTAGTTACTTTGTTTGTCATTTTGTATGTTCCATCAAATCTCCTTAGTCATGTCTCATATATACAAATGTTATGGCATGTCTGAGTCAAGGAAATTTGAATTCGGGGTTATGAAGATTTATTATAAGTGTTCAATGCAATTTCAAACCAAGATTCATGATTCAATTAGACATTTGTGTGTTATGGTCATTTAGTTTTTTTTTCTTATGATAAATATGTGAAATGTTTTAGCATAATTGTGTTATTGAATGACAATTTTTTAATCAAATATTTTTTGGTGAAGGGTTAATTTATTATCAAAACATCAACCTTGAAGAAAAAATATTTAAACATAACATTCCTTGAAGAAAATTATAAATACTCAACATGTTAAAAAAAAATTGTCTAATTCGTAAAGAGGAACCGAAATGAATGGCGGACCTACGACTTGGATGTTGCTAAGTGTTTTGACCACATAATATGGAAGGTTTCAGTTACCAGGTATTCCAAGAACGATAACTAGTTTATTTTCCTTTGGCCCGACCGAACATGGATCTATGGTGGGTTTTTTTACTCTTTTAGGACGTGTTTTTTCTTGGAGTTTTCTTTGGGGTCATGCTTCTCAACCCTGAGGCTCCTCGTTCTCAACTGGGTGCACTTTTTGGTACTATCTTCCTCTTATGTTTACTGTGTTTTTTTATCTGGTTGATTTTCCACATTACCTACCTGATTTTACTGTATCCCTCAGATTCCTAGACTTCCCTATCTCTTTTCGTCAACACTGCTAACAAATGCATGTTTAACATTGTGGGTAGTTTTATGTTCCGTATTTTTGTTATGACTTCTCTTAACAACCTCTTCATGTGGGCCTCCTAGTCACTCTTATTTATCTTTTTTCCTCGGTGTTTCACCCCTATGATTTTGGAACTATTTCATATCCTCCTCCTTTTCATTTGTGCCATCTATATTTTCATCCATATTTGGCTTCAACAATTTACCCACCTATGGTTGTATCTATCCTAAGGCCTATCCCTAGAAGCCTCCTATCTGGTGTTTTCATTGGTATGTTTGATTGGCTCTCAACGTCATTTTACATTTATCCTGCTCAACCACCCTGTGTATGTCCGAATAGATGTTGCTTTAGTCGACATGGTTCAATGGATCCCTTTGTGGACAACTTCAGTCTGACATTGAGGTTGCGGAGGAAGAACATTTTTCACTTCTGTGGTAGAGGTGGTTGGATTCATTTATCGTTTCTCGACCCTTCAGGGACATCAATTTTAATATTTTCCACCATTGGTGCCATATTTGTGGATATTGGTGTTGTTTTTGCTGTGAGTAACCCACCCATTTTTGTTTTTCGCTGGTGTTATTTCTCTTGGTGGCTATCTGGATGGTGCATGGGTGGCATTGGTCTGGTGTTGGGATTTTCTTGGTTGTATTCTGTTTTTGGCTGGTGTATTTTATTAGACTATCATGGTGGTACACGGGTTCCGGTGATCTGGGGTGGCGGGGTGGTAGCATCTGTCATGACCACAAAAAAATAAATGGCTGGAAAAAATGTTGGGATATGATTATGAAATCATTTACAAAAAGGGAAGTGACAATGTAGTATTTGATGCCTTATCGCGACAATTTGAGGATGAAGGTACC
The DNA here is from genome assembly GCA_034641835.2 of Pinus albicaulis. Taxonomy (NCBI): domain Eukaryota; kingdom Viridiplantae; phylum Streptophyta; class Pinopsida; order Pinales; family Pinaceae; genus Pinus; species Pinus albicaulis. Next base: position 45,576 of record JAXQQM020062880.1, read on the forward strand.
ATTTTATCACTCTATCTACCCCGATCATTTTGGATTGAATATGCTCGTCGGGAATGGTTCGCCCACCCCTCCTTGTCCCATCTCATTAATAACTTGAGAGACGATCCCAATTCCTCCACTAACTACTCTTCGAAGGATGATGTTCTTCATTAAAAGGATCGAATAGTGCCCCACTGTTGTACACAATATTTTTGTTATACCAAAAGGTGGCTAAGATCTTTGAGCCTCCAAAAGGGAACAAATTTTTTTATCACTAAAAATTGTTGGCTCTTGAAGACTCCTTGTAGGCCTCATGCCTCTGTCGAAAATCCTCATTTCTTTGTCCCATTTTTTATGCTAAGGGAATTTCTCTTGATTCCAAGCTGAAGGACTGGCATCTTGAAAGATCGCCATTTCTCCTCTTCTCAAAACCCTTCATCTGCTCCCCTTTTTCTCCATCAAAACTACCTTGTTTTCATAAGTCCTCTTCTTTCTATTTATGAAAATTTCCCCTTTCATAGTTAAAAACTCACTTTTTAACTATTTCGGAACCCCCAAATCCATTAAAATCCTTGAAAATTTCTCATAAAAAATCAAAGTTTTATTGCTATGGACCTAAGCCCCTTGGGCTAAGTCCTAAACCACTTCCCCCCACATGCCCATGTGTTAAAACCAAACGCCAAAGCTTTTCGGCGCTAATCGCATCGCAAATATCCAAAGGGTGCATGACTTTGAACCATTACAAAGCTCCGATTGCGATTAGCCTTTCATATAAAACCCTCCGATCATATCATTTCCTCACATAACCATAGAGCCCGCAATCGGGCCATAAACCATTGAAAAATCCCTCTCCGATCAATATTTTCCTTTGTAAACCCAAAAACCAACTTTCCGAAAGTTTTAAGTTAAGAACTTAAAACCACGTGATAAATACAAATGGGTTGATTGAAAAGAGCCGATCGCGCAATCGCAATCGGAAACAACACAAATGGGTTGATCGGAAAGACCAGGCTCAGTGGCCCGATTGCGATTGGCCCTTGTCTTTATACTCCCGGGCATATTACATTCCGTGAAAACCACCGGCCCCGCAATCGGGCGCCTATTTCCTTTACTTATATATATTTTCCGCCCGATCCATTATAACTTGTTTTATTTGCAAAAACTTTGGTTTTCATATGTTTAAGGGTTTTTCCGCCGGTGCGTAGGTCGAAGCAATCCTGACCGTTGATCTAGTCCTTTGATCCAACGGCCTGCGCTCAATCGCATCGCAAATTTTCAATTGCATGTTGTTGTGTGACCCTCCCGATTGCCGATCCCCGATTCAATCCTGACCGTTGATCTAGTCCTTTGATCCAACGGCCTGCGCTCAATTGCATCGCAAACTTTCAATCGCATGTTTTTTTGTTGCACTCCTGATTGCCGATCCCCGATTAAATCCTGACCGTTGATCTTGTTCTCAGATCGACGGCCTGCGCTCAATCGCAAAGTCCCCTCCGATCGCAATCGCAGACCTTCCCGTCTCACCCCCGATTGCCGATCCCCGATTCAATCCCGACCATTGATCTTGTTCTCAGATCGACGGCCTGCGCTCAATCGCAAAGGGCTCAATCGCAAAGTTTCAATCGCATGTTGTTGTGTGACCTCCCCGATTGCGATCCTCCGATTAAATCTGGGCCGTCCATTTCCCGCCTATCCAACGGTCCTTTTTCCCTCCGATCGCAAGTCTTACCGCCATTTCAAAACCTTCCGATTCCCTCTCCGCCGTTGATCTGATCTGCAGATCAACGGCCAGCGCTTAATCGCATCGCTACGTTTCAATCGCATCCCCTTTTCTGCCACCCCCGATTGAGATCCTCCGATTAGATCTGGACCGTCCACGTGTCCAGATCGGACGGTCCAAAACCACCCCACCTTATTTCTTCTCCCCGCTCTCATCTTTCTGTTTTGCGCCGATCTCCACCGTTAGATGTTTTTATCCGACGGCTACGCTCCTCCCCCGCCATCTGAAGCAGTTTAAACCTATTTTCCGCAGGATTTCTTAATTGTTTTGTGTTTGATGCAGGTGTTTTAAATGGTTTTCCATTGTATAACGAAGAAATGCCAAGGGCTGGGAATGACGATTCTCATGCCCTCGTTTCATTACAGAGAAGCCATTCACGGGGCTCTATTCCATGTTTCGTCGGTACTCTATGAGTATTGATGCCGTAAAGCCCAGTGCGGGTCTGCACATTGACAAGACACTGTTTTAATTCAAACACAGTTAAAGAGTATCAGTTTTGAAGACAGAGCACAGCAGGTGAAGATTGAAGACAGTTTTCATGGGGATTACGGCTAAGACAGTTATTAAAAGCCTAATCCCCAATCTAAAACACAGTTTAAAAGAAAACCTAAAGTGTTTTATCAGACAGAAAGCCTCCACCGCCACATCTGAGGCAAATTGATTCCTCAGCTACCACCGAGCCACCTATTGCCTCAAAGCATTCAAATAGAGGCCGAAGTTATTGAAGAAAATCTGATATTCGCCTCCAGCACAGCCAAGAAATTACTCCACACAGCGTACAGAGCATCAAAGTCAAATAAAGCTCCCACCGAGCTTTGATATTTATTGTAAACAATTAATACAGTGTTCCACCTGTGAATTTCTTCATCGAGCCCCTCAAAAGGCCACGAAGTCTTGAAACTGTATTAATTATCCCGAGAGATCTTTTCTCAGATCACCTCCTCATCCTTCTATAAATACCTCAGAAGAAGATGAGAAATTGTTGGTTGCAGAACTTTGAAATACACTTGAGCCCGAGACTTCTATTTGTACATAGTGTTCACTGCCCCTTGAAGCTCTGTTTGTGCTAGAGTAGTTAGGTTGAATAGTGAAGATGATTGCTGAACTGAAACATTGGACTTGAAGATTGTAACCGGTTTGACATCAATATAAAAGCTGTTTCTTGGGATCCTGGTCTTTATCACTGGTGAAGTGCTTCTTTCTTTGTTAATCGTTTTCCTTCTATGTATGCCATATTGTTCATTTTCCCTCTGTAAAGAACAGTTTAAATAGGGTTAGGATTTTCTGTATAGCAGTAACCTTCTCTGGCTGAGAAATATTTATCTTAATGTTTTCTTCATATTTGTTTATTTAAGAATGATTCAATACAGTTTAAACAGTTAGGAATGTTGGCGTTCCCTCGTCCTTCTATTTGCTCAAACATTGTTCTCGAATGTTATTTCCATTATTTTCTATTAAAGTTAGACTAGAGAAGATATGGTTTGCCCTGATTCCTAGATTCTTTTCTCCAAAGGCAGATTCTGAAAGTTTCCCTTGGTGTTGACTGAAAGTAGACTAGGTTTAAAAGTACTTTATCTGATCTTAAGTTACACTTTGTTTTTCTTATGTGTTTTCATACTTTCTGAAGGTAATTATGTGGATTACTGGATTGTTTGTCAATTAAGCTGCTTTAATAAGAACTTTCCCAAGAAGTCTATGGTTAGCCCTGTCCTTGGTTGGTTTTAAAAACAGTTACTTAAGAGGCTTTTCTTGTTTGGACTGACTATAAATCCTCTGAGAAATTATTATCAGTTTCCACCCCTCCAACATTTTAATGTTTCCATTTCATCATTTTAATCTCAATAATCTTGTGGTATATATGACTTGCCCCTTGGATCACACTTGATGTTGTTGTTCAATTAAAGCCCGGATATGACTCCATAGCCCAATGGACTAAAAACCAGCGTTATATCTATCTATCTGCCAAAACTGTTCTATTTGCTTGCAACTTCTCACTTTTGAAACTTTTTGCACTTAGGACTTTCTCCTCAAGTAACATTTCATGCTCAACCATCCAAAACAAAACAAAACCCTTGGCCTTCATAACTAGCCTAATATCATTACCTTAAGCTTTTCAAAGACAATATCCATCTTTGCACATATTGGAGAGATCCCTCTCCGAATTCAGGAGGGCTAGATCCTAGAATCCCAAAGTTTGGTTGAAATGATGTTAACTCTGTGATTGGACTCTCCAAATCTTGCTAATAAAATTGTTGCGTAGGACCTAACACTCTAACCTCAAGACAAACCCTGCATCTTGGCCGAATTGCACTCTTCTCCAATGGCTGGACATTCAGGATTTCATAAGACTTATGCACGCACCCGCTGCTCTTTCTTTTGGACTAGCATGAAAACTGAAATTCTTACTTTTGTCTATGAATGTGATGTATGCCAGCGCAATAAAGGGGAAATAATTAAGTAACCAAGAACCTGACAACCTTTACCCCTCCTTGCCTCAGTATGGACAGACATCTCCATGGATTTTAATACTGGCCTCCCAAAGCCCGAAAACAAATCTGTTATCATGGTGGTTGTTGATAGGATTTACAAATATGCCCATTTTTGTGCTATACACCACCCTTTTACCCCAAAATTGGTGGCGCAAATTTTCATGGACCAAATATTCAAACTACATGGTATGCAGACTTCTATTGTGTCTGACCATGACCCCACCTTCACCAGAAAATTTTGGCATGAAATTTTCAAGCTCGAGGGCACACAACTCCAACTTAGTACAACTTATCATCCTCAAACCAATGGTCAGACAGAGGTAGTCAAAAAATTCTTGGAAACCTATCTACGTTGTTTCACTTCTAACAAGAAACATCAATGGGTCCAATGGCTACCTCTAGCTGAATGGTGGTACAACACTAGCTATCATGAAGCCACCAAGATAACACCGTATGAGGTTGTATATGGAGAACTTCCACCATCACTAGTGTCTTACCTCCTCGGTTGTTCCAAAGTGCAGGAAGTTGATCAACTCTAATAGAACCATGCCACCATGATCACTCATCTCAAAGATAATCTACATCAGGCTCAGAATAGAATGAAGCAACATGCTGATAAGCATCAATCCGAATGATCATTTCAAGTAGGTGACCAGGTATTTATATGACTCCAACTATATAAGCATATCTCTCTCAAAGAAAAAGGATGCCATAAACTCACACATAAATTATATGGGCCTTATCAAGTACATCAACGTATAGGAGTTGTCGCCTACAAACTAGCTTTACAAACCACCTCACATATCCACCCAGTATTTCATGTCTCGTGCCTCAAGAAAGTGGTGGGGAAAAATTGCAGCATTCAAGCAAGTCTACCAAAATTAAATGAGGAAGGCTCATTTTGGCTCCAACCAGAACAAGTCCTTGATAGGCACAAACGTCATCTTCATGGCCACACAATCAAGGAAGTACTAATCAAGTGGAAATACACCTCTCCAAAAGATGCCACATGGGAACTCTACCATATCACCTGAAGTTTCCTTTGAAGTTGTGAAAAGGAAAGTATACCCGAGGTAACTAATAAATTGAATCCCTTCGTATGCGTAATCTAGCATTAAGGCATCTTAGAGGGCTCTCTCTTTATGATTTATCTTTGTTCTTAGAAGGTTTTAGGCTAGTTATAGATCCAAGAGTTTGTTTTGAAAAATGGTGGAATCCACAAACTAAGGGCAAGGCTGAAAGTTTTCAGTCCATTGGGCTATGGAGTCAAATGATGGCTTTACCGGATTTCTATTCTACACACAAGATGGCTTTACAGGGCAAGATAGCTAGACAGAGAACAATCCTTAAAATTTAAAGTGAATGGGATGATTTTGAAGGGATGAAAGGCAGCTAAGAATCTTTCACCATGTTCAAAAGAAAGAAAAGGAAAGTATACCTGAGGTAACCACAAACCAACCTTCAGATGTAGAATCTAGCCAATCTGCATCCAGAGAGGGCTCTCTCTTTATAATTTATCTTTGTTCTTAGAAGGTTTTAGGCTAGTTATAGATCCAAGAGTTTTGATTTTGTTTGAATGGTGGAATCCGCCAACTAAGGGCAAGGTTGAAGATTTTCAGTCCATTGGGCTATGGAGTCAAAGGATGGCTTTACTGGATTTCTATTCTACACACAAGATGGCTTTACAGGGCAAGATAGCCAAACAGAGAACAATCCTTAAAATTTAAAGTGGATGGAATGGGTTTGAAGGGATGAAAGGCAGCTAAGAATCTTTCACCATGTTCAAAGAGAAAGAAATGAAATGATTACAAACAAAGAGCAGTGAAGAATTATTTATTATAGTAATCAAGAATGTTTAAATTAGCAAAGCAAGAGCATTTAAGAATTCGTGCTTATAACCAATTTAGAGGAAAACATTAAGAATAATCACATCTGAAATTAGAGTACAATTAAGTAAATTCTGATTCAATCCTTTATGTAAATTATTCAGAAATGGACATAATGATATTATAAACAGATATAAAACTTAAAACATAGGATAGAAAGACTTATTGAACTGTAGTCCGACACATGAATCCTCCAAAAAGTCCTGAGCTTCAAATTTTCATCCAGTAAGCCACAAATAAATTTCTCCAATACACTTTTTATTCCAAAAACTTCAATGTCACAGCCAAATAATAGAATCCACCCTCAACACTCTCTTTGAGGGTTTGTTTATACAAAAAATAATTGAAAATATCTCACACTAACCTAGCCAATAATCTAGGGTGACTAAGGAGTAATTTACAAATAAAAAGGAGACAAATGGTCTCGTAGATAGAATAACAAGTAACTGCTGATGTGCTGTTTCCTTCCTTTGTGGATGTGCTGGAGGCAGGTGCTATAATAGAGCTCGATGCTGTCCCTTTGAGTAATTCCTTTGCTTGTCTGATACTCTTTGTTTCTACGGATACTCTTTAACCTGTTCAACTGATACTCTTTAACCTGTGCTCCTTGTTTATTTTTTACATGATGGTAAAAAAATCAAATTCTCTGTCTGAAGATAAATTTTACAAAATTTCCAATAAGTCGTCCCACCATTGATCTTCTGCTATTACTGTTCTTTTGAGTTTTCTCAATGTCTCATCGGCCTCTGTGTACCTGTAAAAAGTGGGCTGACTAGGGAACAAATACTTTATTTCATGCTCCAGATGAAACAAATTTTTCAATCTGTCATAGAGGTTCCTCCCTGTTGGCAATGTTGCTTGTGATGCATTGATAGAAATAACAGTTGCGTTATGAGCATGTATGTCTATTTTAGTAACATAGGTTTCCAGGTCCATTACCTTGTCATCTGCTAGCATAGGACTGGGTAACCCATTGTCTAAAAAAACCTGAAATTTCTCTTTAAAAGCATTGATTTCTTCTTACATGTCTGAGCACTTCCTTTCCAAATTCTGCATAAGAGTTCTTTTGGTAAAAAATCTTTTTATTTCTAAGATAGTGCCTGTCCTGTCATCAATTCCTAACTTTGAAAGCTGTTGCTTAGTCCGTGTGTTCAGAAACTGTATGAGTTGACTAGCTTGCTCAGGTCTGTTCTTTAATTCATCTCTTGTTTTGGCTATTTCTTCCTGAGCTACTTTGATCAAGTCATTTTGTTCAAATATTGTTTGAACAAAAGTCCAAATACTTTTTATTGAATCTATTATATTAGTCCAAAGAATTTCATTTATTTCTCTCAAAGGCTTTTGTAATGAAAGATCTTTTTCTAAAGCCTTAACCAAATTTTCCAATCTTTTAATTTCCCTGGTATTATCTGCAACAATTCTTTTGGACATATCATATTTCTGCTCCAAGTTTTCTAACTGCAATTTTGTGGTTTTAAGTTCTGTGACCCCGAGTTTTAAACTTTCCATTTGTTTTACCAATTCATCAGAACTTAAACCAGAAGTGTCTACCTGTGCTGATTCTGTTTGTTGATCTGTTGTTGTAGTACCTGTAGTTGTAGTAGCTTCTGTGATTGATGCCTGCATGATAGCTTCCTTCTCTTGTAAAGCTTGTTCCAATTCTTTCTCTGTTTCACTCAGTTGCTCAGTCATTTTTAAGAGCAACTCCATTATCTCTTCCTGTGAATTTCCCTTCAAAACTTCTTGGGTCTGGGGATGCCTTGAGGCTGGAAATTTCAGCTGCTTTCTCAGTGCAGCTATGTCATCATCTTTCTTCTTAATTAGTGCCTCAATGCTTTTGATATCTTTGGGGTTGTGACCCAAGCTGATGATTATGTCTTCCAGAGACTTTATTCTATTATCTTTGGCCTGAGAAGAGGCCTTCTCAATTTGCAATTGGGTGCTTGTGTTGTTTAAAGAATCTTGCAGCCTTAGGGCTGCCATGGCCTTATCAGTAAGAGTGGAATAGACCATTTCCCCAGTTTGTTTATGCATCTCTATCTGGTCTAAAGGATGAATGTCCTTTGCCAGGACCTCAAAATTTGTTCTAATATAATCAGCTGCTGTCATGGGTTTTGGTACCTTGGACTTGAAGTGGCTCATCATCATTTTGCCTTGTGAAATGTCAAATGCTGACATTAACCTTTCCTGATTATGTGGAGCCATTTTCAGATATTGATCATATACTTTCATTCTCAATGGATCATTATTTGCCTTTATATTAATGAAAGTTCTTTTTATATCACCTGTATCTGTTTTTGGTGGCTTAAAAGAAGATACTTCAGTACTCAATTGTTTTTGCAATGCTTTTCCTTTCTGATCTGTGTGTGTCATACTAACAGAACCAGTTAGTTGACTATCTTCTCTTCCATCATCAAACATTTCATCAATGATTTCCACATCTGGAAGTGGATCGGATTTCTGCTTTTTGGCTTGATGTAGCTCTGAGGTTTCTTTGGGAGGAGTAGTATCTGGAACTTGCCTTTTCTTTCCTATTTCCATATTGGATGGAGTTTGTAATTCTGAAACTTCAAGATGATTTACCTGAGTGGGAGAAACTTGTGATTGATTTGGTGCTCTGGAGGTTTGAGGTTTCTGTGCCATGATAAAAGTTTCAATGACCTGTATTTCAGGTTCCTTTCCTTTGCCTTTTGACTCTACTGCAATAGATGGACTGCTTTGCTGTAATCCCTGTTGTAGATTTCCTGCTGAAGAGGTGCCAATGTGGGGTACCTGCACTTGACCAAAAGATTCTAGGTCAAACTCTTTCTCCAGATTTTTCATAATATTGTCTTCTTCATTATCTTGCTCAACTAGTGTTCCTTCCACCCATTCATCTTGGTTAGCATATTGTTCTATATCAGGAATCCTGTGGTGAATATATGGGGAAGATTTGTTCTTCATTATTTTATCACAGATGAAACCAAATGGATCATAACGAACCCAACGGAAACTCCTTTGGAACTTGCAATGGTTTTGTAGTATA
>JAXQQM020059648.1:0-45064 GCA_034641835.2 Pinus albicaulis
AAGAATGGTCCTGATTAGTGTATGATGATTGTACTCTACTGAGAGCTTGATAAGATTTGTATGAGGTTGTCATATGATCTCCATGTTACATAATATATAGTTGGGTTTTTCAGCTTTAGGCTTTCTCAGTTAAAAATTGTGTTATATGCGATTGATTATTTTTGTTTATGCTTCACAAGTGTGTGCAATTAATTTTTCTGCAAAAGATTAACAAGTGGAATAGATTCAGTATCTTGCATAAAGTTGAATAGTGTGAGATTAGGTGGATCTAGGACATATGCATGCTTAGTGCATATAATTTCTACATGGTATCAGAGCATTGTTGATTGAAGATTGCAATTGTGAAGTGATTTTTTGCCATTGGACAATTCGAATTTGCTACAGAAGATTCTTGGTGTAGAAATCGAGTATACATTGAAATGTCTTTCAACGGGTTGAGATTGGAGTATGCCCTTGATGGGAGCTCGAATTACATAGCCCGGAAGGATAGGATGGAGGTAGTGCTGGAGGATAATTGATTGAAGGAGTTTATCGATAGCGATGTTTCTAAGCTGGGATCTAGCGATGCTGCATTACTTGATGCATGGAAAAAGAAGACAGCAAAGACGAGAATGATTATGTTGGAAGGTGTGAAAGACCATATTGTGTCTAGACTTCATGGGAAATCTACTCCATTCTTAATGTGGAAGGCTTTGACAAAATTCTTCCAAGGCAGAAGTGACTAGAGGAAGTTGGCACTTAAAGACAAGCTTAGAAAAATAAAAATGGAGAAAGGCGACAGTATTCCAAAATACATCACAAATTTTTTCCACTGCAAGGATGAACTGGGAAGTGTGTGGGTTACTGTTGACGAAGAAGACTTGTTGAGCTTGTCTCTCCTTGGGCTTCGAAATATTTGGCATAGCTACGAAGACTCTGTCAATGGACAGGAGAAACTGTCAGGATGGGAGCGACTTTGGTCGGATCTTGTGCAGGAGGAGGTAAGGCGAGGTACCAAGGATCGATCTTCATTGAAGAATTAATATGATGAGAATTTCACTTTGGCTGTAAAAGCAAGGAAAGGGAAGGGGAATAAATCTTCTTCAAAATCCAGTGCTAAAGGCAAGAAGCAGGATTTGTCCAAAGTGAAGTGTTTTCACTGTCACGAGCATGGAAATTTCACCACTAACTGTCCACTGAAGAAGAAGAACAAGTAGGCTGTTGGATTTGTAGCTGGAGAGGCCTTAGCCTCACAATTTGAGCTTTATTTCTCCTTGATCTCTTTCTTGGTTTCAAGCTACATGGGATCAGTGTGGTATCTTGATAGTGGTGCGTCTTTCCATATGACGAGAGACAAAGAGTTGTTTAGTGACTTGGAGGAGAAGGACCTGCAGATGCATATAGAGATGGGCGACGATGGTCGATATAGTGTAACTAGCATTGGGACCATTAACTTTGAGAGGGAGGCTGGTAATCTATTCTTGTTGAAGAATTTTATGCATGTTCTAGGTCTAAAGAAGAACTTGGTCTCAGTCGCAATGCTGGAAGACAAGGGTTATGATGTTGTTTTTAGTGAGGGAAAAGCCTTCATTCGACATAAAAAAACGGGTCAAACCAAGAATATAGGGGTTCGAATTAAGAATCTCGATAAGCTGGAGGTAGATGGCTACCCTGCAATGGTGGGCAAAGAAAAAGAAGTGGTGACCCGGGATGAGGGCGAATTATGGCACAGGAGATTGGGCCATCTTTACCATGGCACCTTGAATATTTTGCAGAAAATTTCTACTAGAATTCCCAAGGGTACTCTTGCACAGTCAGATCAGTGCAAGGGATGTACTATGGGTAAGTTTGTGAAGACTACCTTTCATGAGAAGGAGAACCGTGCTTCAGTGATCATGGGGAGAATTCACACAGACGTGTGTGGACCATTCTAGGTTGTTTTAATAGGAAAACACAGGTATTATGTGATATTTGTTGATGAAAATTCTTGTAGATGTTGGATCTTCTTCATGCAGAAGAAGAGTGAAACATTCTCAAAGTTCTATGATTTCAAGGCATTGGTGGAGAAGGAGCTGGGGAAGCAAGTGAAAGCTCTATGGAGCGATAATGGTGGTGAATACATCTCTGGCGAATTAAAATACTTTTGTAGCAAAGAAGGAATTTGAAGAGAACTCATAGCGCCTCATAACCCACAGCAGAATGGGGTTGCGGAGAGAAAGAAAAAAACGATCATGGGTGTTGCATGAGCAATGGTGCATGACCAGGGCCTACCGATGCACTTGTGGGCGGAAGCATGCAACACTGTGGTTTATGTGTAAAACCATTGTCCTCATAAAGTACTTGGCATGAGTACACCCGAAGAAGATTTTACTAGTAAGAAGCCTGATATTTCTCATTTGAAGATTTTTGGCTCACCTATTTACATTCATGTGACCAAGGACGCCAGGAAGAAGCTGGAGCTGACTGCAGAAGTTGGGATATTTGTGGGGTACATAGAAACACCCCATAACTATTGTGTGTATTTTCCAGATAGTCAGATGACTGTTTTGCAACAAGATATAAAATCCAATGAGGTGAAAGCCATGAAGTTGTTGCTTGAGAGGGAGCTACACTTGCATGCGAAGGAGGAACTTCTTGTTCCCAAAGATGAGCCTTTGGATGTGGATCAGCCACAGGAGGAGATTCATGGAGTGGAGGAGTCCACTCATGCAGAACCAAACATCAGACAAGGCAGAAAGTGTACCACAAAAGCTGAGAGACTGAAGCTTGATGTGGCACAGAATGTATGAGTTCCTACATCACAGCGCAGATAAAGACAGTCACCTGATTGATTTACTAGATACATGTCTCTTATGACCAAGTGTATCATGATAGAGCCATCTTCTTTTGAAGAAGTGGTGTAGGAGCCCACATGGGTAGATTCCATGGTGGAGGAGTATGACTTCATTGTCAAAAACAGTGCTTGGGAGATTGTTCCAAGGCCAGTGGGAAAATAAATTGTAGGATCAAGATGGATCTACAAGGTAAAGCAAGCTATTGATGGGAGTGTTGAGAAGTATAAGGCAAGATTTGTTGCCCGGGACTTCTCACAAATTGAGAGGATTGAATATGAAGAAACCTTTGCACCTTTCACACAGTATTCTTCCATACAGACCATCCTTTCTCTCTCAGCGTAGATGGGTTGGCACATTCATCAGATGGATGTGAAGACTGTGTTTCTTAATGGGATCATTGAGGAAGAGGTGTACATTGAGAAGCCTGAATGATTTGAGATCTTCAGCAGTGAGTCACATGTGTGCAGGCTCAAAAGAGCGTTGTATGGGCTGAAACAAGCACCCCATGCTTGGTACACTCGGATCAACAACTATTTCATTGGACTTGGCTTCACCAAGAGTGAGGCGAACGCAAACCTGTACCAGATTGTGGTGGAGGGTAAGCTTTTAATCATTGTACTTTATGTTGATGATTTAATATTAATAGTGATGAGAAGTTGATACACTCATGCAAGGCAGATCTTGCAAAGGAGTTTGAGATGAAGGATTTAGGACTCCTTCATTATTTCCTTGGACTGGAAATATGGCACCGGGAAGGTGAACTATTTGTGTCTCAAGGAAAATATGCCCAAGAGATACTGGAGAAGTTTCACATGCAAGGCTGCAAGCCTATCGACACTCCTCTTCCAGGAAATTGGAAGAAAGAGGATGCTACATCAGTAGAGGTAGTGGATTCCACTGTTTATCAACAATTGGTGGGTTCGCTCATGTATTTATTCAATACAAGACCGGACATATGCTATGTGGTGAACTAGCTTTCACAAGCGATGGTTAAGCCTACCAAGCTCTTTTGGAAGGCAGGCAAGCATGTCTTGAGATATCTCAGGGGCACATCTGAGTATGGTTTATGGTATATATAGATGGATGAGGTGAAGTTGCATGGCTTCACGGATGTAGATTAGGAAGGAATCCTAACAGACAGAAAGAGCACATCAGGAGGGATTTTCAGTATCGGATCTATGGCAGTTTCTTGGTACAGCAGGAAAAAAAGATCCGTGGCACTTAGTTCAGTAGAAGCAGAATACATGGCATCAAGTCAAGCTGCATGTGAGGCTCTCTGGATGAGGAAGATCCTGGTTGGTTTGTTCGGTTGACATTTAGATCCCACAGTGATACATTGTGATAATCTGAGTTGCATTAAACTCTTGGTTAATATTGTGTTTCATGATAGATCTAAACATATTGATATCCAGTATCATCATATCAGATATTGTGTGCAACGGAAGATTATGTTGCTTCAGTACATTCCTATGGAGGATCAGGATGCAGATATTCTGAAGAAGGCGCTCACCAGGAGCAAATTTGAATACCATAGAGGCAGGATCGGTGTGAATGATAATCCCTATATTTTTTAGAGGGAGTGTTGAGATTCAAAAAGATGATGCGCTTAGTGAAAAGAGTCGCCTTCACTAAGTGGGCCCGCAGGCTATTTTTGGCGCAAGTCTATTTTTAGACTATGTCTATTTTTAGACATGATAATCATATTTCAAAAGTTGCAGGATGCTATTTGTGGATGGTTGATCAAGTTGGAAAAATAGATGAAATTCTATTTTTATAATATTGAGCGAAGTCTATTTATAGATTGTTGATCTAAAAATAGATGCATGTCGATTATTATTAGCTCTTAATAATAATTAGACACTAAACAACAAATTATTCTCTTGGAGCACTTCAGTTCAGTGCATAGATGTGGCACATCAGTGGATTGAGGGAATTATGCAATTCCCAAGGGTTTGCTAGAGCTAATGCATGGAGGACTCAGTTAGAACTCAAGTGGGAGATTTATGACACAGTTGGAAGAAGTAGTTATGGAGTTGTATTTAGTTTAACTCAGTTAGACTCAGTAGAGCTAGTTGTATCTAATCTAACTGAATGATACACTAGTGAGAGTGGAGTGATTTAATTAGTTAATTAATTCAAAAATAATAACTCATTAATAAACTAAACAATACAACAGTTAACTATAGTCCATGGCTGTTTCAATGGAGACCCAGTGGAGAGGTAGGTGAAAGCTTGATTAGTGTATGACGATTGTACTATACTGAAAGCTTGATAAGATTTATATGAGATTGTCATATGATCCCCATGTTACATAATATATAGTTTGATTTTTCAGCTTTAGGCTTTCCCAGTTAAAAACTATGTTATGTGTGATTGATTATTTTTGTTTATGATTCACATGTGTGTGCAATTAATTTTTCCGCCAAATATTAACAAGTGGAATAGATTCAGTATCTTGCATAAAGTTAAATAGTGTGATATCAGGTGGATCTAAGACATATTCATGCTTAGTGCATATAATTTCTACACTTGGTGACGGGTATCAACTCATGGTCTCATCTTCTGGTCTCGTCTCCCACACTTGGTGATAGGTATTCTCCTAATGAAAATCATTTTTTGTGGATTTTTGCATTCTCCTATTTTTTTTCCACCATCATAGACCAAGGATTTCTCTTGTTTTTTTACACATATTGTTGATACTTAAATTATTTCACATGTTTCTTTTGTATAGATCCCTCGTAGTTTCAATAACCTATGAAATTATGTTTAGGTAGTTAGTTCACTCTAGCATGTGCCTATGCCTAGCCTCTATAAAGTAGATATATATGTTATATTCTCAAAGCATTTTATCTAGTACCATACCTTTATAGAGACCATTTTTACCTTTTCTCCTTATAACCTAGCCTAAACCATTATACATAGATCATATGCTTTTAAGTATTGATATGCTATGATATCTCAATCTAAATCTGCTCCGAAAGGCTTTGAAGTATTTTTAATACTGATTTTTTAACCTTTATTAAAATACAATGATTGATTTTAGAGTAAGTAGTGCTTTAAGCTAAAGCGAGCTTAATAATCATGATTATGTATTTTTCTCAATGAATGCTTTTAAATTAAAATGGAGATGTAACCCTACTGTTTTATAGGAAATTTAGACATATCCGTAGAATGATGATTCCTAAAAAAATAGGGACGGGGATTACCATGAGCCATAAAGCTTAAACTCTGAAAATCACCCATCGAATTTGTTTTTGATTTTGTCATTCCCTAGGAATTTATAAAAATTTCAGTCATCTAATACCAATTTACTTGGGCCCTGGCCTCGGGCGCCGACCGAGCCCTGGAGGCTGGCGCCGTAGGGGTTGTTGCAGCATTAAAAAAATAAGTGTAATGGTTAATGGAGGTTGTTTGTAGTTTCAAGTTGCTTTATCAATTTTTCTGACTAGCAGACTAGCAACGGTAATGGCACCAAAAACCTTGATATTTTTCCCTGAAGATGATTTTCCTATCAGATTTTTCATCGATCTAGCCGGAGAAGAGCCATTTTAACTGGGTATTCCTATGGTCAAAATTCCAAGTTTCAATGATCCAAAATTCACACTTCGCAACCACAGGTATTTCCTGACAATCGAAATGACCATTTTTTTTATCAATTTTATGGTTTATATTTGATCTGGTATGGATTATTATTAGGATGCATAATTTTTTTCTAGTGTAAGACTAGAAAGTGAACTTGCATTCCTTGCATTCTCCAAACCCTAAATAAAGATGAGTTCAGACTACTAATTGTGTTCTTTATCAATAAAAGGGCTTAAATGTACCAGCTCCTACTTCAAGGTCTTTCATTCTTTTATTATGGAATTGCATTCCATATTTGTGTATTACCTTTACAGTTTATCTATTTGAGTGACCAAATTAGAATGAAAACCAATTTCAGGAAAATATGGAGCACTAATAGGGACAAAATCATCTAGAAAGGGAGGAATCTATAAAATGGGCCATTTGCAGTTTTACTCTAGGTGAGAATTTTCCCTATTAGCTTGATATCAATTGAGAAATAAGGTCACACAATGGAGTACTTAACAAAATACTAGAGGATTGTAAACACAAACTTCATTTAAATTGAGAACATCATCCTTTATTTCTTGGTTGGGGAGAGGAAAAGAAATCCATAAATTCATTTGTGCCTTGAGAGGCAACAAAAAAAAAGCTCTTTGCATTTTTGTGGAATCTTTCCTTACTGATGTAGGAGCATCAAGCTTAATTTTCATTATTCATTTGTATGATTAAGGGGGTGAGGTTTTTTTTATTATTTTATAAATTATTTTGTTCATTTTTAATAAATTAAGAGAGAAAAATGTAAGGATGAGGATTACTGTAAATATTCTTTTAATATATTAAGGATGTGAGAGGAGTTGAGTTAGGTAGATAATCTAGGGATTAGGAATTCCTTAAATGTGACTTCGTTGAGTCTAAAAAAAGGATAAATCTAATTTAGATTTTAGTTGAGATTTGTGTGGAGGAAATTATGGATTGGAATAAATTCATTATTATGTATAAATATTAGGAGTATGTGAGGATGAAAGACAGTGAGGAATACAGAGAGAGAGAGAGAGGAATGGTTTCAGGGTTTTTGTAATAGGGCCAAGAGTCAAGAGGCCATCCATTGTAATAGTCGGCTAGATGTTTTGAATCTGAAATTTCTTGTGTTATTTAGTATCAATATCTTGTTTGTATAGCTCTCTTTCCTTTATGTACATTTTTGGGCTAAATCAAATGTAGTTTTAATGATGAATTAGATGAGAATTTTCATGCTGAAAGAAGCGCATACACTATTATATGAAAGGATCTGTTTTATAGCAGAATCTTGGCATCATTTGGTATCATAGCCTAAGGTTAGAACTGAATGTGTGATATATTGTGGCATTGATTTTGATGTGTGAGAGCAGATTTAATGCCTGGAAGAGAATTTGGAGCCTTGTTTGATGTGGGAGGTCATTACACGTAGCGTGGATGTTGAACGTAGAGACTAAAGGAAAATACCATGGGCCTGCATTGGCAACTCTACAAGTGAAAATTCCATTATGCATTCATGACTGTATTAACAGTGTTTGAAATTTCCAATTGGAGTAGTGAAAAAGAATCCAAAGCAGAAATTTCTCATTCATGTGTGCATGAAGAGGTGACATCAATTTTCTTATGATGGTGGAGAGACGCAAATATGACCAACTGCTAAGAGCGAGGACAATGTGCAATGGCCAATGAGTGGTGCAAGTCCAAATGTGAATGCGATAACCACAAATCAAAAGCATAGTGGAAGCATCGTAAAATATGTGGTTTGGAACCACAACTGTGTAGAACCAAGAATAAATGGTGAAGCAGAATGGAGACGATTTTACAAAACTGGAAAGGAATCATCGCAAAGTTTATTTATTTTTGGCAATAATCTATTATTTGTTTCTGTTTTATATGAAGGATTGAATCCATGTTCATTTTTTCAAGTAAGATTGAAGTTTTAACATATTATAGTGGAGTGCGGCTAGGTGTGTGGACGCTGGCGTTTGGCAGTGACATGGGAGAATCATCCGCACTAATACCGAACCACTCCTCGACAAACCTCTTCCTACCCATAGCTGTGACTCGATTAGAATACATGATTTTCTTATCGGTAACTTGCTTATTGCCTTATCCACAGGATAACCTACAAGCCTAGTCTGTGTATTTCACAACTTTGTTCCAATAAAAATACTTTTATCTTGTTGTTATGACTTGTTTACCCGACCACTTTGTCCCCAGGTTCTCGGAGTACTGACCTAGAGAAATAAATCCCACATCCCATCTCTCTGTAAAAATGGAATGTTGATGCTATTCACTCTATTCTTGGCACCTTTCGACTCTCGTAGATTAGTAGAAGCCCCAGATATCAATAAATATATATAGAGAGAGAGCATCCCACAACAATTGAAATGAGATGATATTTGTATAGTTAAATAATGAAGTTACAAAGGGAATTATAACTTGTAGAGCGGCAATAAGGATATGTTAAGTGAGAAATGAGTATTTAACCAAGGGTTGACAAAGAAAGCTACTCAAATATATTTTTTTGGGGTAGGAAGGATAGAAATAGAGAAAATCCTAGGGAAAAACCTTACAACACTGAGATAGTGTTTGACATATTGTGTAGTGGTTGTCAAATATTCGCTAGTGATGATCCACCATTAGTTGTATTCTATTTCGTTCTTTGTAATTTTGAATTCATTTTTTATGGCCTGGAAAAAGTTCCTAGACGACTTCTAAATTTAGAAAAAAGTGTGCCTTCGACATGGTTCTTTCCAAATCTCATCGAGGCAACCAACTTTGTTTATCATTTGATATATTGGATATAAAACTAGTGTTTTGATTCATGTTGTTAACTATTGTGTGGTGTAAATTTCATTTTATGGGGATCATCTTGGAGGAAGTTCTTGGTTGGCAGGAGAATGCATGCAACTGATGCTTTACAAGCAATTGAGACAGTGTCTTTAGATTGACTTCTTCACTACCACTATGATTGTGTGATTTAGCTTCCAGACAAGTGCTGCTTTTCTTGAGTGAATTCAAGTTCTATGTTAGATTATGTATGAGAAAATTTCATCTAGGAACTCTTTATAGTGAGAAGGGAAGTTCTACTACAAGAGACAGAAAATATAAATTGGAGTGGCACAGCGGAATTATGAGTCAAGGGAAAAGGTATGACTGAGCATGTTATGTGTTGACATTTTTGGTTTTCTTAACCAAAATTGAAATTATAAATAAGTATTTTTGTGGATATTATTTATATATATGTCAACATGATGTTCAAAATTAAAGTGAAAATGTTGCAAATGCAGAGATATAAGGTTTTATCACCACAATAGCTTAAATAAAATTATGTTTCACTTAAATAAATGGAAAAGGAGAATGCATTAATCCTGGGTGATATAAAAAGAAGCATGCATTTTTATAATATATGAGAGGGTTATTATGCATAGTGTGGGTTCTTCATAGTTTTGGCTAATTCATTTTGGACCAAAGCTTGTAGTTGGAAATGGGAAGATTCCTTTGATTTGTGTTTTAATATTGAAAACACAAACAAACCAAATTGCTTAATGTTATAGAATCTTTGTTTTACCATGATGTGGCAACATCTAAGGAAGTTTTATTCAGGATGGGCACAATGTTTGAGTTTTACATTATTCATTGAAGAGGTTGAAAACATGAATAGCTTGTTCTCTATACACAGGTGAAGAGATGTGATTTGATGTACAATTTATAATGTGTAGTTGTATGGTACATGAAAGTGTAGGAAAAATTTTGGCCCTAAGATGACGAGCTTATGGTATGATGGGCATGTGAATATTCATAGTGACAAAGACGACACAGAAGAGTGAAGTCCAGAGAGTTGAAATTGCAAAGAGAAGGTTTATTAATAACCTTAACAGGAGCATAAGGTATGATAATTAAAAAAGGTATTTTGAATGTTGAAAATTGAATGATTTATTCTATTTTCACCACAAAATAAATCTTGGAAAAAATGGATTGAATTTCGATTAAAGACTTCAGTATATGGGAAACTGATGATGTTTTCATAAGAAGGGAGTATGAGAGAGAGTGAATATTTTACGTCATGAATGTATTAAGGGTGGATGTTGTTGGTAGATTGTATAATTTGAATTAAGTCAAAATATCCACTATTGTAATTACTGGTTCAAGATTTGAAGTCAAATAGATGTTACGGAAAATGAAAATTTGGATAGCTTGAGTTAATATTAAGTTATTGTACAAGAGGGTATATTTTTCATCCAAGATGAAAAGTTGATGTAAGTTTTAAACCAAGTTAAAGGTTTGAATGTAATTGGGTGCATGATCGGCAGAGCCCGACACCAAAAGAGTGGTCATTATAACACAAGCATTACTAAAGTGTTGTTTTGTAGCAAAGAGAAGCAAGAGAATTGCCCAGAAATGATTCCAAGATAGATAACCACAAGAGGTCAAGTGCAAGAAGAAAGCTTGCATTGTTGAATGGAAACTATGGAGGCTTGCTGAAAATGGGATTTGAATGAAATCCACAAGTGAACAAATGAAGTTAAAAAAGGAGGAGAAGATGAATATCGATAGTCATTTTAAAAGATAGGATGAAGACCACAGCAGAAGGAAGAAGAAGGAAAATGCCAAGGTAGATGGCATATGTGAACAGTTGACTGATGAAGATTATGAGCGGGAGAAAGTTGAGATAAAATTATGTCTTGATTTATTGATGGAAATGTTATAGAAAAGTAAATTAGACTTGAGATATGGATGGAGTATGAAAAGGAAAGTCAAATGGAATAGATTGCAAGTGAAATGGGAGCATAGAGTGAATGCTCAATTGAAGGAAGAGTTACTCAGTTTAAATGAGTATGTAAAGGAAGATTTGATATGTGAGCCAGAATATGGTCCATTGCTTTACGAAAGTAATGATGTGATAGAAGAGAAATCTACAGAGGAACTAAATCAAATGAAGGATTTAGAGTAGCAAGGAGATATGATGACTAAAGTATCAAGTGGGGCCACAAGGTCTTATGTTTTTAAAACTAATGATTTGTGTGTGATTGCAGGTACATTACAGGATGTTGAAAAACTTTGAAGTTTGTTAATGAGAAGAAGTTGAATCTGAAATCTTTTTAGAATGATGCTGAGATAGCAAGATCTCATAAACAAAAGGTGACAGAGGGGTCTCATGGGCATAAACAATAGAGTATTGAAGCAGAGGAAGAAGGGCCATCTGATGATTGGTCGACAGAAAGTGAAGGTATGGAAAGCTATGTAAATTTTCCAAGTTCTACCGCAATTGAGATTGTTGATTTATATAGAAAGTTAGATCCTCAAAGAAGAAAGTTGGAAAATCAAAGGATCTATGCTCAGGGTGAGTTGCTGAAAGAGAAAGACTAAGAAATTGTCCTGAATAATAATCAGGAAACAAAGGACAAGGATGTAGGAATGATTCAACAAATCAAAGAAGTTCATTTTTGTGAAACAGAACAGGGAGACATTCTTGAAACACATGATATGGAGGAGGGACTAGTTGACAATCTCATAGAGAATTTAAATCAACATACTAATGTGCTAATGGAAGAGGAAATTTTAGAGCAACATACTGAAATGTTTCCAGAGGAGAAAGAGGCACTGAGGCCTTATGTTTTTTATTTTAATAATTTTTTTGTGAGTACAGGTTTTATTGCAGATGCTGGAGAAACTTTGACACAAGTGAATAATCAAGTAAAATAAAAGGAAGAAATTTCTATGGAAATATGTAATCCATGGAACCAAGAGATTGGATTGTTGGAAACTATGCGAAAGAATTAGGATTTAAGACATGAAGAGGAATCTCAATTTCAATATTGGGAAATGAAGAATATAAAGGTGCAAGACAATAGTAAACAAGAGGGCAAGGATGAAATGGCAGCGTTAAGTATAAAAGTTCAAAAATCGAAAGGTGAAAGTAAACAACAAAGAAAAGATCTATTGGACAGAGAAATTGAACTGATAACGAGGGTAATGGTGAAATTATCCTAGAAGAAGACATCAACAGTAAAACAAAGAAGAAGAAGCAAGAGGAAGACAACAGAAAACTATGAAATCATAGCTAGTGGGGCAATGCAACATAAAGTGTGGAGACCTAGAGAAAAACAACAAACAAAAGTAGCAACAAATGGAAAATTGCAGCACAAGATGTGGGATCCAGGAAGGAAAAGATCCGAAACACATCATCAGGAGATCATGATTATTTTCAACCTTGGGAAATTAGATGCAGGAGCATCAAGCTTAATTTTCATTATTCATTTGTATGATTTATTGGGTGAGGTTTTTTAATTATTTTATAAATTATTTTGCTCGTTTTTAATAAATTAAGAGAGAAAAATGTAAGGGTGAGGATTATTGTAAATATTATTTTAAAAAATTAAGGATATGAGAGGATTTGAGTTAGGTAGATAATCTAGGGATTATGAATTCCTTAAACGGGACTTAGTTGAGTCCAAAAAAAGGATAAATCTAATTTAGATTTTAGTTGAGATTTGTGTGGAGGAAATTATGGATTGGAATAAATTCCTTATTATGTATAAATATGAGGAGTATGTGAGGATGAAAGACAGTGAGGAATACAGAGAGAGAGGAATGGTTTGAGGGTTTTTGTAAGAGGGCCGAGAGCCGAGAGGCCATCCATTGTAATAGTCGGCCAAATGTTTTGAATCTGAAATTTCTTATGTTATTTAATATCAATATTTTGTGTGTATAGCTATATTTCCTTTATGTATATTTTTGGGTTGAATCAAATGTATTTTTAATGAAGAATTAGATGAGAATTTTCATGTTGAAAGAAGTGCATACACTATTATATGCAAGGATCTTTTTTATAGCAGAATCTTGGCATCACTTACACTTATGCAGAGGCTCTCCATTTTGGGAGTAAATATTTTAATTATGAGAGAGTGCGGGTGTGTGTTAGATAGGGCAAAAAGGGCCAAGAAGAGCTCGTCCATTTTGGGATGCTTGGGCCATTAATCTAAGCTTGAAACAAGACTAATTGATTATACAGGATCATTAAGCCATTGAAAGTTTGTTTCCCTAATCTGTTGCGCTCAATGAAGATCAACTTCAGCACCAATAAAATTAGGTAATTCTATCTTCATTTCCACTTGATACTCCTGAAAATATCCAACTCCTCATGGCACAGCAAGCTTAATGGCAAAGGAGAATAATGGAAAATGGCTCTGCAGATTTTCTATTTTATTGAAAAAGACAAGGAAAAACTAAGACAATGTATTGTGTGATTATTTTCTTTGCACAGTAGAAACTTGGAAAAAATTCAGATAACGGAAGGTTATCTTTCATAATAACTGCATAGATTGGCTATTTTTCATACATTTATGGGAAATCCTGAAAATCAGTACAGAGATCATATTCCTTGCATAGAATATTTCTAGATACGCACTTGTTAATTTGTAGAGAAACCTGGAAAAGAATCCATGTGGATTATATGCTTAGTGAGATCAAATGTAACTGAATAATATTAGAAATAATAAAAGGATCCTATATACTCCAAACTGTTACTTCTGGGGCAAGCCAATGATCCCCATTCCTCATTCTGTGTATTTTTCTTCTTTGGAACACTGATCGGGACACAATCATATCCACTTTCGGTTTTGAATTTCATTTTGGAATTCCCTATTTAAATTAGCCATCTATGTTTGCGATTGTCCACCAATTACTGCTCATTCATGCATGGAATCTTGCTATGAAAGCACGTGGACAAGAGTTGTGGGTTTGCAGGTAAATTGTTTGTCATAACTCCTCATCAAGTACTGATTATTAGGTCTTCTTTGGGCCTTGGCCCATGTTGTTGGCACTGGTACGACTCTCTATTTGTTTTATCCTCGATGATGAGAGATTCTTGAAGAATTCTTGTGGAATTGCAGGCATCATTCTTCAGCAATTTTATTTCTTCTCATCCAATGATTCCACATCGATCTAAAATGGAGGGTTTCCTTTTCTTGTCTTGATAGTATAACGCCACTAGCTTCATTGTTTCAATAAGTCCTCTCTATCTCAGAACTAGCGCTAGGTTACCTTGTTTTCCACTGAGCTATGATATATCTAGAAGATCATTCCTAACTTTGATTCATCTCTTCCTTGAATCCTCTGTGTTGAATCCCCTATTAGACATGGCTGGGCAGTGGAAACCTTACAAGTAATCAGGTCAGGTTTTGAGTATGAGTTTGAGTTTTAAATAGAATAGTGGGAGTCCAATATAAGTGAATACAGCTCCACCAATTTGCAAAATTAAGTTGATGGTTTAATGCTTGATAGTTTGATTCATATTCTAATGTGCATAAACACTATACATGACTTTATTTCATTTTCATGTCTTCACAAATCAACAAATCTTCACAAGGTTTGCACACTAGAATTTAAGGGATCTTCAACAATACTAGGGATGCTCCAAACTTCTTAAGTCATCAATGATCTTTCAAGAATAAAGAGCTATGTGAAATAATTTTGTTGTGACATAGTAGATTCTTCAATACGAGCGGCTTCAAAATAAGCCATTCTTTTTGTTAGTACCCTATAAATTAGAGGATCTCAAGGTGACTGGATACTTCATATTTCTTGGAAGGTTTTCATTATTGAAAGGCTTTTCAAAATTCAAATGATTTCAAATAAAAAGAAAAAATGAAAAATATAGAAAAGATTGTATAAAAATAGAGAAAAAGAAAAGAGAAAAAAAGGAAAAAAGAAAGAAGAACCCCGAAAAAGAAATAAAACGGAAAGTGATGCAAGTTCAAATGCCACTACTCATTAGATAAGTCTGTCCAGTCATACAGTTTAATCATGATTGGACAGTTTTCAATTTCTGTTGATAGGATAGAATAAAAATATTTGCTAAATTATTTAATCTTGGCTTATCAGTAGATAGGTATAAAATGAGATTGGTTCAACAGATTAATCTGAACCAATAGGAGAAATAAGGGATAGGGGTTACGTTAGAATTTGAAAAGATAATATTCAAGGTTTGCAAGTCTAAATGCACCCTAGAAAGGAAGAAAAAATGTTAGATGAGTTTTTCGGGTAGGTAGATATGCAAAGGAGGAAGAAATGAAAGGAAAAGGTGAAATGGGGACTACAAAATCCTTTGAGGCAAAATATATTTTATCCTAAGCCCCGTGCAAGTCTCTCCAAGAACCAAATCGAAATTTGTATCAACCAAATCAAAAAAATTCCTTTCCATTCACTCATTTCACAGAATCCTCCAATCACCACTAAATCGCTTGATTTGCAATTTGCAATGTCGGCGGGTCCCACCTCCTTACCACATCACCCCTCTCCCTGCACTTCGCACATCGCAAGTCTAAAATTTTACCTCCATCACTTATAACTAAACCCACCAATTTGTGATTTTCGATTTCTGTGGGGCCCATCCCACCACATCACCTCCCTCTCCTTGCACTTCTCACATCGCAATTTTTATCGTTTACCTTTACTTCTCATAACTAAACCCGACGATGTGTGATTTGCAAAATTCGTGGGGCCGATCCTGCCACATCACCTCCCTCTCTGATCTAGGTGGATATTCATGGTCACTCGCCTATTCCACTTGGAGCCCCACCATTTTCTCTTTTAGTTTTTTCAGTTTCAGCACAACTTACTATTTTTATCAGTTTTTCGGGTCCTGAACTTCTGGAGCCGTTTTGAGGCCCTAAACGACGTTTTTTTGGAAAACAAAGAGCAACATGGGTCCATGGACTGATGTTTCTAATTTAAAATTTCTATTCCTCGGATAGATATTTCTAACAAGGTATGGTACGTGTCAAACGGAGATCGTATGCCAAAGTTACGCCCCTGGGAAGTTGAAACACCAATTTACCCAAACAGGGCCCATAGTTTTGGCACTTCATCTCCTAGGGTTACAGTTTTGGTTGTTTAGGATTTACCATTATTTCTAAATAATAAATAGGCCCTTGAGCCTCATGGTAACTCAGTTCAAAGGCCTGTAGCAGTCACATCTCTTCTCAGAGATAGCTACCAGCGCCCTAGCTAGTTTTATTTCCATTCTGTCTGTAAGCAAATTTCAGTTCTTTGATATTAATGAATTGAAGTGTTATTTATGCTACATCTCTGTATTTATGGTTATGTGATTATTCTATTGCGTTCCTGCATAAATCTGGATCAATGGTATCAGAGCGATCTGCTTTTTCTCGGTCTTTCTTTGCATGTCCCCAACGAGGTCAGGATATAAGGAACTAGGGCTCGATCTGGTGGAACCTTTGCAAGATCAGCCTCGCAAACCTCGATGGACACCCATGAGGGACGAAAAGAAAGATGAGGGAGCATGATATCCTATCAAAATATTGCTCAAGGAGGCCCTCAAAAAACAAAGGAACGTGATGATGGATAAATTTGTGTAGATCCTTCAACGGCTGCCCACCAGCGGCGCATCTGCATCCAGCAGCCACTCTGGAGGTGCGACTCCTTTCAACGTACAAGTAAATTTTGAAATTCCCATATTTGAGTGTAAAATAGATTCAGATGCCGTAGATAGATCGTTGAATCTATTAGAATGATATTTCTTGGTTCATGACTTTTCCGACAGGGAGAAGATTATTTTTTCACTCTTCAAAGCTGCCCCCCATGTCAAGGACTGGTGGGAAACCCACTGTGAGAAAAAGGATGAGACAAAACCCTTTCTGTTATCGGTCGTACCCACTTGGAATTATTTTCGAGATGCCATCAAGGAACAATACTATCCTGTGGGGAGCTATGAGGGCAAGTACATACAATGGACCACACTGCGACAACAAAGGGATCAAGATGTGCATGAGCTGACGAATCTGTTCCATACCATGTGCACCAAGTTGGGTATCAAAGATTCATAGAAACATTTGGTGCTAAAGTATCGCAGTTGTCTGCACAGATAAATTCAGGAGGAAATGGAGTTCCTCGACATCTCCTCGCTTGGTACGGCATACCGGTATGCTGCCAAGATTGACCAGAAATTCAAACAGAAGAAGCGAGACTTTAGATCTATGAATCAAAAGCAAGGGAAAGGTGCTCCCAAACCACAGAACAAAGGACAGAGCCAAGGCTTGGAGACTCAAGACAACCTGTCGAAGACATAAGAAAAGAAATACACCGCAAAGCCAAAGAATGACACAGGAAAGTGGTGTGAGTTCCATAAGAGCTCCACTCACAACACAAGTGAGTTTCGGGCCAACCAGTCGTTGGTGGCCGAGATGTGGGCTTTTGAGTCAGATGCATGCTCCAACTCTGAATCAAAACCTGACAAGGGGAATGAAAAAGGGAAATAGATTATTGATGCAGAGCCCAATGCCACTGTTGCCACTACGAATATCCAGAAGGAGGAACCAGAAGATCCATAGGAGGAGAAACGTCTCTTCCACTCCCAAATGTGGGTAAAGGGCTCCCCGGTACAGTTCATTGTCGATAATGGGAGCCAAAAGAACCTCATTTCAGCAAACGCCATGAAGCATTTGGGCTTTCCGACCACATCTCACCCACATCCATACACCATTGGGTGGCTTCACCAAGGATGAGATCTTCGCATCAGTCAGCAGTGTCGCCTTCCCTATAGCATCAAACCCTTCACGAATGAGGTATTATGTGATGTTGCTCCTATTGATGTTTCTGATGTATTATTAGGACAACCATACTTGTGGAAGCGTCATGTTGTATATGAGTCTCGACCTTGCACTGTTATTTTTACTTTGGGAAACAAGTTGTATAGGATACCAGAGGTACCATCTCCTGTCACTATCTCTTTGGTTACTGCAAAACAATGCAGTAAGCTCATTTCCCAAACCAGGAAATTCATTTTCCTGATGATCCGCCCCCGGGGCAAGAAGAAGACTGTAGCCATGACCTCCAGACAGGGCTCCTCTGCACGACAACAACAAATGGATAAGGTTGTGGAGGAGTATGAGGACATATTCACCTCACCCATAGGGGTTCCTCTGCACTGTCAGGTCAAGCACCCGATTGATCTAAACCCAGGTGTGTCGCTACCCAATAGACCGATCTATCGATGCTCTGTTCTGGAGAATGATGAAATCAAGAGGAAAATTTAGGAGCTGCTGCAGAAAGGTCACATCCGACCAAGTTCATAGCCCTGTGGGAGCCCGATCATGTTGGTACAGAAGAAGGATGGGACGTGAAGACTCTGTATTGACTATTGGGCATTGAACAAGATCACCATTTGGAATAGGTACCTGATCCCATGGATTGATGACCTTCTGGACCAACTCAAAGGTGCAAAATATTTTAGCAAGATTGACTTGAAGTAGGGGTATCACCAGGTACCAATTGAACCCTTCGATGTGTGGAAGACTTCCTTCAAAGCCAAGGAAGGCCTTTTCAAATGGTTGGTCATGCCTTTCGGGTTGACGAATGCTCCCGCAACCGTCATGAGGATGATGGACGACATCTTGCGGCCATTCACCAACTCATTTGTAGTGGTGTACTTGGATGAGATTCTGATCTTTAGCCAGACTTGGGAAGAGCAGCTTCACCACATCTGACAAGTCCTCCAAACCCTTTGACAACACAAGTTGTGTGCCAATTTGGAGAAGTGCACTTTTGGCATGACCCAGGTTCAATATCTGGGATACATTATTGATGAAAAGGGGGTGCATGTGGATCTAGCCAAGATCCAAGTCATTCGGGATTGGCCAGCCCCAACCACTATAACAGAGCTTCGCAACTTTCTCGGTCTTGCTAATTTCTACCAGAGGTTCGTGTTGGGATTCTCTCATATCACTTGGCCCTTGAGTCAAGTCACCAAGGGAGGAGCGAGAGAAAAATTATTTTGGTCGGAACCTCAACAGAAGGCATTCATAGAATTGAAAAATCACCTCTGTTCTGCCCTAGTTCTCACTTTACCAGACTTTCAACAACCATTTGAGATTGAGACAGATGCCTCTGACTATGCTATTGGGGCAGTTCTTACTCAACAGGGACATCCAGTGGCATATCACAGTGAGACATTGTCTTACACAATTCACAAGTATCCCACTTATGACAAAGAAATTTATTCCATTGTGCAAGCTTGTCGACAATGGAAGCATTACATTTTTGGGAAGGAAACAATCATCCACACAGACTACCAGCCCCTGCAGTTCATACAGACACAAGGGAAGTTGTAGAATGATCGCCATCAGAAGTGGTCCACATATCTGCAACAGTTTCATTTGAACATCAAGTACAAGAAGGGTAGCACCAATAATGTTGCAGACTGCCTCAGCTGACCACCGATCATGGCGCTCACCAATGTGCTCAACTCTTATGGGCACAAGACTTCTAATTAGCCGCTTCTCTATGAGAGTGACCCAGAATTTGGCCACACTTACAAGGCACTCTTGGGGTCTACGCAAGTTTCAAATTTTCATCTCCAAGATGCACTTTTATGTCACCTGGGACACCTTTGTGCTCCTTCAAGCGAGCATGCCAAGATTATGTGGGAAGCACACTACAGTCGAGTCGCTGGGCATTTCAGGGTCAAGAAAATAGTAACAATCCTGCATAATTATTTCTATTGGCCGAACCTTTGAAAGGATGTCGAGAAGCACATCAGATCCCGCACTGCTTGTGCCATTGCCAAACCAACCATCAAGAAGCAAGGCCTATATACTCCGCTACATACCCCTAGTCGACCTTGGGAATCCATCTCCATGGATTACATGTCGAGCCTGCCTTCTACTAAGTAGGAAAATGACTGTGATTTCATGGTCGTCGACAGATTCTCGAAGATGGCCATTATGGAGGCTTGCAAGAAGAATATCACAGCAGAAGCCACTGCTAAACTCTTCGTTAAATGAGTGTGGGTGCACTTTGGGATTCCACAGTGTATCATATCAGATCGGGATAACAGGTTCCTTAGCACATTTTGGTCCACCCTCTGGTCAATGTTGGATACCAAGCTCACCAAGTCCACAGCTTTCCATCCCCAAACAGATGGCCAGGCAGAGGTCGTCAACAGAATGATTGTACACATTCTGCGCATGTACAATTCAAAGCATCCACGGACATGGGACGAGAGCCTCCACTATGTACAACACAGTTATAATCGGGCTCTCCACAGTTCAATCAGCCATAGCCCCTTTCAGGTGGGCTTGGGATTCCAACCACTATGTCCCATTGACGTAGCCATGCCATTTGCAGCTGCTCAGGCCGATTCAACTCATGTCCAGTCTGAATTTGACAAAGCAAGTAGCTTCATCGAGCACATGCAACACATCCGCCAACAGTTTCATGATATATTGGATAGAGCCAATGCCATGTACAAGCAACGCCATGATCAACACCGAGTGCCACACAACTTCCAGGTGGGCGATAAAGTATGGCTACATTTGCAGAAGGAGTGCCTCACTGGACCCCACCACAAGCTTCGCCCGCTTCGATACGGGCCGTACACCATCACCAAGGCTATAGGGAACAATGCCTTCGAGCTCAGTGTTCCACCATTCCTTGGTCTGCACCTAGTCTTCAATGTGGATCACCTTCGTCCTTACTTCCCACCCCTACTGGACACCTTGGACATTGCAGAACAACTCACACCAACAAAGTTAAACCAAGATTGCATGCAACAGGCCACCACAGATTGTATCATGGACATGCAAATCAAGAACACTCAACAATAGAAGATCCAACTATACCGGGTTGTCAAAGCTGGCCAACTCCTGCACCAAGGAAAGTGGTTCACCAGGGACCAAGTTCAGTAGAAATTTCCTCATCTCATGGAGGAACTTAACGCAATGGGGACCATTACTTCCTAAGGGGGGAGGAATGATCCAGGTGGATATTGGTGGTCACCCGCCTATTCCACTTGGTGCCCCACGCTTGTCTCCTTTATTTTTTTTAGTTTCGGCATAGCTTACTATTTTTAGCAGTTTTTTGGGTCCTGAACTTTCGGAGCCATTTTGAGGCCCTAAACGAAGTTTTTTGGGAAAAAGGAGAGCAACATGGGTCCATGGACTGATGTTTCTCCTTCAAAATTTGTATTCCTTGGATAGATCTTTCTAACGAGGTATGGTACGCGTCAAACAGAGATCATATGCCAAAGTTAGGCCCCTGGGAAGTTGAAACACCATTTTACCCAAATGGGGCCCATAGTTTTGGTGCTTCATCTCCTAGGGTTAGGGTTTTGGCTGTTTAGGATTTCCCATTGTTTCTAAATAATAAATAGGACCTCGAGCTTCATGATAACTTAGTTCAGAGGCCTGTAGCCTCCACATCTCTTCTTAGAGATAGCTACCAGTGCCCTAGCTAGTTTTATTTCCATTCTGTCTATAAGCAAATTTCAGTTCCTTGATATTAATGAAATGAAGTGTTATTTCTGCTGCATCTCTATATTTATGGTTATGTTTTTATTCTCTTGCTTTCCTACATAAATCCGTATCACTCTCCCTGCACTTCGCACTTCAAAAATATTAGCACTTACCTCTACCACTTCTAACTAAACCTGCCAATTTGTAATTTGCGATTTCCATGGGCCCCTCCCTTCCATGTCACCTCGCTCTCCCCGAAATTCGCACATCACAAGTTTTAAGGTTTTCCTCCACTTCTCAGAACTAAATCCGTTGATGTGCTATTTGCGATAGCCATTGGCTCCCACCTCCTTGCCACGTCACATGTCCCCTCAGCGCTAAACACATCTGACTTTTACGCTCCATTTCTGCCCCTCACCTTGCCATCAACGACCCTCAAGCCATTTCGTCCCCCCCTCAGCCGCTAGATGTTAACAAAAGGGGGGGTCCAAAATGGGCGTTATCCATTACCGCCCCCTCCTCCACTTGTCTCACTCCCATAGTTTCGCACCCCCCCCCTCTCCATTACTGCTTACCACTTGAGCCCCCTCCGAAAATTTGTTTCCGTTGTCCTCCAAACTGCTACCACCTTGTGCTCGTTGCCAATGTCATCGTACCACATCCTCCATCACCTGTCCACTTCGCCTCGTCACATCCCCTCCCACCAATAGCACCGTTGTGCCATGAATGGTCCGGCTTTTATCCAACAAACCCACGCCAACTCAATGGTTACCCTCTAGCCACATGTTAAAACCCAAATTCAGTGCAGTGCCAAAGTTTGCATGGTTGTTACTATTGAATTGCTACTAGTTGTGATATTTATAGAAAAATGTAGAGAATGACCAGCCACCTTGGCCGAAGGATCACTAGTACATTTGGCGGAAATTCTAACACTTTAGTTTCGACACTTTTGACGAAATTTCAGAAATTTCCCCAAATTTTATCAATTTTTCAAATCCTGCCACAAAGTGTCGCTATATCGACGTTTGGAGACAAGTTTTGGTATTACGACACTTAGAGGTAAGTGTCGGTCTTGCGACGTTTGCAAAAAAGCGTCGTAATTGCGACGGATTTCTGAAATATGTCATTATTGCGACATTACAGAGACAAGGTGTCACTATTGCGACGTTTAGAGGAAGACCGTTATTGTGACGATTACTGGCAAAGTGTCGTTGTTGCGACGGTTTCTGGAAAAGTGTCGCTGTTGCGACGATTGGTGGCAAAGTGTCACTCTTGCAACAGTTGGTGGCAATGTGTCGCTCTTGCAATGGTTGGTGGCAGAGTGTTGCTCTTGTGACGGTTGGTGGCAAAGGTGTTTGGTGGGATAATCCCACATTCACTGGGCGTGTAAGCGATATTGGTGTTTATATACGTGTTGAGGTTTTACATGTTTCGACTATGAGCCGAAGGCTATGCACACTCATACAATTGATTGGGACTCAGCGCATGCACTCGGCCCCTCCCCACATGACTTGGATTTGGTTGTGGTTTAGCTTGTGGTTCTTGGCCTCGGTCCTGTGGTGATTAGTGTAGGTGCTTGGGCTGAACCAGGGGCTCAATGGAGTAAAAAGCCCACAATTTTATTAAAAATATAAACAATTTGTAAAAAGCCCACAATTTTATTAAAAATATAAACAATTTTATATTACATATAAAGTTGATATACACTTTTTTATTTTCCCATTAAAATAAGCTAGAATACGAACAATTTTATATTAAATATAAAATTGATATACACTTTTTTATTTACTCAATAAAATAAGCTAGAATATGATAGGATTAGGGCATTTTGAGATTGTTTACAAAAATGGAAAAAGAGGGAAATAGATAGGACAATCATTAAGGTATTTTAGGAAAAATAGGATTTCATATATTTTAACATGCAAAAGGCCAGATTGGGGTAATTTAGGGCTTTTTAGAAAAATAAATTTATATAGTAACGACAGAAAATGGTGAATATAGTGAAGGCATAAGGAATCATAGCCAAAAAATGATCATAAAAGACAACTTTCGAGGGTGAAAAAATGAGTGCTAACAAGATGCATGCTTTGATTCTAAGTCAGAACTCGATAAGGGGAATGACAAAGGGAAGCATGTGATTGATGCAGAGCCCAGTGCCACTGTTACAACCACCAAGATCCATAACGATGAGCCCGAAGATCAAGAGGAAGGGGATCACCTCTTCCACTCATAGATGTGGGTGAAGGGTTCTGTGCTGCAGTTCATTGTTGAAAACAAGAGCCAAAAGAACCACATTTTAGCAGAGGTTGTGAATCAGCTAGGCCTATCGTTTACCATTTGCTCCCTTGTGGCATATTCATTCGATCAGGCGCATCGTGTCGTGCCATGTGAGGTTGCCCAGCTAGGCGCATTTGGGTTGAGCCATTTCGTTCGAGGGTGCCTGTATCAGTTTTGCTAAGTTGTGATCACCTGGGTGCCTTGGGCACGTTCGGGTGGCCCATTTTGTATTTTCTCCCTTGTGGCATCATTTAGTCGGGCACGCGGTGTCACGCCATGTGAGGTCGCCCGACCGGACATGTTTGGTTCGAGTCGTTTCTTTCAAGGGCGCCCGTATTATTTTTGCTAGGTTGTGACCGCCAAGGTCCCTTGTGCACGTTCAGGTAGCCCGTTTTCTATTTTCTCCCTTGTGGCATCGTTCGGTCAGGCGCATCTTGTCGCGTCGTGCGAGGTCACCCAACCAGGCGAGTTTGGGTTAGGGTGTTTCATTCGAGGGCGCCGGTATTAGTTTTTCTAAGTTGTGACCGCCCGAGTGCTGTGTGCACGTTCGCGCGGCCCGTTTTCCATTTTCTCCCTTGTGGCATCATTCGGTCAGGCGCGCCGTGTCACGCCATGTGAGGTCACCCAACCAATTTCATTCGAGTTGGGCCATTTATTTCGAGGGCACATGTATTAGTTTTTCTAAGTTGTGACTGCCCGGGTGCCTTATGCATGTTCGGACGGCTCGTTTGTTGTTTGCTCCCTTGTGGCATATTCATTCGATCAGGCACATCATGTCGCACCGTGTGAGGTTGCCCGACTGGGCGCATTCGGGTCAGGTCGTTTCATTCAAAATCACCCGTATTATTTTTGTTAAGTTGTGACCACCCGGGTGCCTTGTGCACATTCGAGTGGCCCGTTTTCCATTTTCTCCCTTACGACATCGTTTGGTCGGGCGCGTCGTGTCGCGCCATGTGAGGTTGCCCGACTGGGCGCATTCAGGTCGGGTTGGGCTATTTTGCTCGAGAGCACCCATATCAATATTTCTATGTTGTGACTTCCTGGGCACCTTATGCACATTTGGGCGGCTCGTTTGTCGTTTTATCCCTTGTGCCATCATTCGGTTGGGTGCATCATGTCGTGTCGTGTGAGGTCGCCCGACCGGGCGCATTCAGGTCAGGTTGTTTCATTCAAGGGCGCCCATATCATTTTTGCTAAGTTGTGACTGCCCAGGTGCCTTATGCACATTCGGGTGGCCCATTTTCCATTGGCTCCCTTGTGGCATCATTCGTTTGGGCGCGTCGTGTCACGCCGTGTGAGGTCACCCAACCGAGCACGTATGGGTTGGTTCAGGCCATTTCGTTCGAGGGCACCCATATCATTTTTGCTAAGTTGTGACCACCTGGGTGCCTTGTGCATGTTCAAGTGCCCTATTTTCCATTTTCTCCCTTGTGGCATCGTTCGTTCGAGCGTGTCGTGTCGCGCCATGTGAGGTCGCCCAATCGGGCGCATATGGGTTGGGTAGGGCCGTTTCGTTTGAGGGCGCCCATATCAGTTTTACTAAGTTGTGACTGCCTAGGTGCCTTGTGCAAATTCGGGCAGCCCGTTTTCCATTTTCTCCCTTGTGGCATCGTTCAGTCAGGCGCGTCGTGTCACACCATGTGAGGTCGCCTGACCAAGCGCGTTCGGGTTGGGTCGAGTCGTTTCGTTCGAGGGCACCCGTATCAGTTTTGCTAAGTTGTGACTACCCAGGTACCTTGTGCATGTTCAGGTGGCCCATTTTCCATTTTATCCATTGTGGCATCATTCGTTCAGGTGCGTCGTGTCGCACCATGTGAGGTCGCCTGACCAGGCACGTCAGGGTCGGGTCGGGCCGTTTCGTTCGAGGGCGCCTGTATCAGTTTTTCTAAGTTGTGATCGCCCAGGTGCCTTGTGCACGTTCAGGTGGCCCATTTCCCATTTGATCCCTTGTGGCATCGTTCGGTCGGGCGCACCATGTCGTGCCGTGTGAGGCCACCCGACCGGGCGCATTCGGGTCAGGTCGGGCCGTTTTGTTCAAGGGCGCCCGTATCAGTTTTGCCAAGTTGTGACCACTTGAGTTCCTTGTGCATGCTCAAGTGGCTCGTTTTATGTTTCCTCCCTTGTGGAATTGTTCTTTCAGGCACGTCGTGTCACGTCGTGTGAGGTCGCCCGACCGGGCGCATTCGGGTCAGGTCAGGCCATTTTGTTTGAGGGCGCTCGTATCAGTTTTGCTAAGTTGTGACCACCTAGGTGTCTTGTGCACATTTGGGTGGCCTATTTTTCATTTTCTCCCTTGTGGCATCATTCGTTTGGGCACGTTGTGTCGCGCCATGTGAGGTCGCCCGACTGGGTGCGTTCGGGTTGCATCGTTTCGTTCAAGGGTGCCCATTTTCCCAGGTGCCTTGTGCACATTTAGGTGGCCCATTTTCCATTTTCTCCTTTGTGGCATCGTTCGTTTGGGCACGCCATGTCGCTCTGTGTGAGGTCGCCCGACCGGGCGCGTTTGGGTTGGGCTGTTTCATTCAGGGGCACCCATATCAATTTTGCTAAGTTGTGACTGCCCAGGTGCCTTGTGCACGTTCGGGTGGCCTGTTTTCTATTTTCTCCCTTGTGGCATCGTTCGTTCGGGCGCATCATGTCATGCCGTGTGAGGTCGCCCGTTCGGGTGCGTTCGGGTCGGTTCGGGCCGTTTCATTCAAGGGCGCTTGTATCAATTTTTCTAAGTTGTGATTGCCCGAGTGGCTTGTGCATGTTTGGGCGGCCCGTTTTCCATTTGCTCCCTTGTGGAATCGTTTGGTCGAGCACAACGTGTCGTGCCGTGTGAGGTCTCCCGACCGGACGCATTCGGGTTGGGTTGGGCCGTTTCATTCGAGGGCGCCTGTATCAGTTTTGCTAAATTGTGACCACCCGGGTGCTTTTTGCATGTTCAAGTGGCCCATTTGTCATTTTCTCCCTTATGGCATCATTTGTTTGGGCGCGTCGTGTGGGGCCGTGTGAGGTCACCTGAACAGGTGCATTTGGGTCGGGTCGAGCCATTTCGTTCGAGGGTGCTCGTATCAGTTTTGCTAAGTTGTGACTGCTCAAGTTTCTTGTGCATGTTTAGGTGGCATGTTTGTCATTTTCTCTCTTGTGGCATCGTTCGTTCGGGCGTGCCATGTGAGGTCAACGGACCGGGCGCGTTCGGGTCGGGTCGTTTCGTTCGAGGATGCCCATATCATTTTTGCTAATTTGTGACTGCTCGGGTCCCTTATGCACATTCAGGTGGCTTTTTTTCCATTTTATCCCTTATGGCATCATTCGGTTAGGTACGCTGTGTCGCACCATGTGAGGTCGCCCGACCAAGCGTGTTTCGGTCGGGTCGGGTCATTTCGTTCGAGGCTGCTCGTATCAGTTTTTCTAAGTTGTGACTACCTGGGTCCCAGCTTGTGCATGTTTCAGTGGCTCATTTTCCATTTTCTCCCTTGTGGCATCGCTCAGTTAGGTGCGCCGTGTGAGGTTACCTGACCGGGTGCGTTCGGGTCGGGTTTTTTCGTTCGAGGGTGGGCATATCAGTTTTTCTAAGTTGTGACCACCCGAGTGCCTTGTGTATGTTCGAGCACCCCGTTTACTGTTTTATCCCCTATGGCATCATTCACCATGTCATTCCATGTGAGGTCTACATGTCGTGCCATGATCAGGTCTTGTCGTGTGAGGTCACCCAAGGAAACACATTCGTACGGGTCGGGTCGAGTCGTGTGATGGTGCCCAATTAGCTGGAAACAAGTTCGGGTTAGGTCTGGTCGGTTCATGTAGTATTGTAATTAAGGGCACCCAACGAAACACGTTTGGGCTAGTCGGGTCGGTTCGGATCGGGTCTGGTCATGCCGTGTGAGGCCACCCAAAGAAATGCGTAGGTAGGTAGGTAGGTAGGGTGCCCCTATCTCCCATATCCATATAGAGTAATTTGGTCACATATTCTTTCTTCTATGATACTGGTTGCATCTCTCTCTTAAGTCTTATCACTTGTCCTCCTTCTCTCTCCCTTTCTCTCCTTATACCTCCCTCTCTCTTCCCCAATCTCCCTCTCTCTCTCTCTCTCTCTCTCTCTCTCTCTCTCTCTCTCTCTCTCTCTCTACCCTCCAATCCTCTCACTATATCATTGTTACATTGAGACGCAAATAATAAGAAACTAATGTACACAAACATAGACCAATGAAACTATCATCATAACCCCTAACCCCTTAAACACTAATTCCCAACCCCTAACCCATTTAACCCCCTAAACCTCTAAACCCCTAACCCATTTAACCCCTAAACCATTAACCTCTAAACCCTTAACCCTTAACCCATTTAACCCCCTAAACTGGCCTAAACCTGTAAACCCTTAACCCCTAACCCCTTAAACCCTAAACCATTAAACCCTTAACCCTAACCCTTTAAACCATAATTTTCGACCCCTAACCCATCTAACCCCCTAAAACCTAACCCCATTAGCCCCTAACTTCTAACCCCTAAATTCTTTAACTACTAAATCCCCTAACCCCTAAACCCCTAACCCATTTAACCCCCTAAAACCTAAACCTATAACCCCTTAACCCCTAACCCATTTAACCCCCTAAACCATAAACCTCTAAATCCCTAACCCATTTAACCCCTAAACCCTAAACCTCTAAACCCTTAACCACTAACCCTTAAACCCTTAACCTCTAACCCATTTAACCCCCTAAACCCATAAGCCCCTAACCCATTTAACCCTCATTTGTTGGTTTCTCCCTTGTACCTTCATTCAGTCGTGCACGCCGTGTTGTGCCGTGTGAGGGTGACCGACCAAATCTGTCACACTCCTTAAGTACCTCTTGTGACCGCATGGGTGCCTCGTGCACGTTTTCCTGGCTAGTTTTCTTTTTGCTCCCTTATGCCTTTGTTTGGTCGGGCACGCCATATTGTGAGGGCGCCCGCCCAAACGCGTTTAGGTCAGGTCGGGTCGTTTCGTTTCGTTTGAGGGTGGTCGTATCAAATTCGTTGAGTTGTGATCGCACGGGTGCCTTTTTCACGTTAGTGCGGCCCATTTTCCATTTTCTCCCTTGTGCCTTCGTTTGTTCGTGCGCTCCATGTCGCGTTGTGTGAGGGCGCCCGCCCAAACGTGTTCGAGTTGGGTCGTTTCATTTGAGGGCGGCCGTATCAAATTTTCTAAGTTGTGACCGCATGGGTGCCCTGTGCATGTCTGTGTGGCCCATTTTTCGTTTGCTCCCTTGTGCCTTCATTCGGTCAGGAGCGCCCAATCGTTTCGTTTGAGGGCGCCCGCCCAAACCCAATCCCTAATCCCTAATCGCTTAACTACTAACTCATTATTCAACCCCTAACCCCTAAATGCACCTAAATCCCCTAACCCCTAACCCCCAATCCCCTAAGCCCTCCAAATTCGACGAATTAGCTTTGAAGAAGTAATTGTTTTCTGCAATATGGTTTGTAAGTTATTTAAATAGAGGTATCTTCTCTAGAGTTATTTTTTAGATCCACAATTTCATTTACTCATTTTTGAACAAGGCGTATGACACTCTTCATGTCTATGGGATTTTTATCTTGAAGCTCATTATCTATACGAGTATTTGTTGCTTCAAGGGTTTCCTAAACCTCTAAACCCCTAACCCATTTAACCCCTAAACCATAAACCTCTAAACCCTTAACCATTAACCCCTAAACCCTTAACCCCTAACCCATTTAACCCCCTAAACCCTAAACATATAACCCCTTAACCCCTAACCCATTAAACCCTAATTCCGAACCCCTAACCCATTTAACCCCCTAAACCGTAAACCTCTAAACCCATAACCTCTTTAAGAGCCCAATTTGTAGCCTCCACAGTCTTGAATGTCACAAATGCAAATCCACTAGATTTTTTGGTATTCTTATCATATGCAACCGAACCTTCTTCTATCTCTCCATATTTGGAAAAAAATTCTAAAAGCTTATCATTGGCCGTGTCATATGAAAGACCACCAATGTAAAGTTTCCTTTGAGCCTGATCTGTACTTTGACCAGGACCTGTGCTTGCCACATCTGCTAGATTTCTTATAGTAATCCTTCCATCAATAGTCTTGGTAGGCTCTTTCAATGCCCTTTGAGCAGAATCCATATGCTTAAATGAGTCATTTTCAAAATTGATTGCTTCATTGAGCACAACATGCAGCTTATCTAATACTTTATTGAAGCTAAGAGCTCCATCTTTGGGGCAAGCTGCTTTTCGGCTAACTCCACTGCTTTTAATCTCAATTTTTCCAATTTCTTTCTTCTCTCATATGATACCTAAGCCTTTGCCTTTCTCTTTGGACCTTCTAATTCCGTAATAGTGTCATAGTGATGCTAGCCAGCTTCTTTGGAAAGTTCCTAGCAGACAATACTTGTGCCTGGCTGAAGCCTCAACACTTTCAGAGCATCTGGAATGACCATTCTCTTCTTCCGGTCATATGGTGGGGGAACCCCTTCAAAAGCCCTTAGCCTATAAAGTGTTGCAGCACCACGCTTGGTTTTGTGTGGAATCATTCCTCTAATTGTCCAGTAGTCAAATCCTTCTCTTACTTTATTAGGGAATATCATGGTTCCCCCTACCTACCTAGTAACTACATTACATTTATTTCATGACAAGACTACCCTACAACCCACCAAATTTCTATCATATCCTTGACGTCAACAACAATTTTTTGTTCAAGATATAGCTAAGTTGGAACAAACTTAGCTCTAGAGCTTAGGATATTTTTCCACCTCTAATGTTTATAAACCAATAGATATAAAATTTCTAAAGCATGTGGGAGCCCTTTAAGTATCACATTTCCTATATTGACTCCGTCTTAAAAATCATGGAAAATTTCCATAGATGAGTTATCCTTACTAAACCAAAAATTTCATTGAAAATAATCATTCATACCATAAAATTACTACTTCCCTTTTAACCACATAAAACTTATTTTTAAGTTACCATAATTCATCTTTAATATCACATAATTAGATTAAAAAATCAACCAAAATCCTTAGTTTATGAAATAAAAATTCAACAATTTTTTATAATTAATAATTTAAATAAATGTCTTAGATTTAATCTCATTAATAATTATTTATAATCAACAATACCACTTATTTACCCAAACCAGTTTAAATTATTTAATTTATTAAGTTTTAATTTCTAAAGAGATTTTTAAGGTGTTTAATTCATTTATGTATTCAAAAATTGATCATAAACAATAAGCAATCACAATCTTGATATTGTGAGGTTTCAATCAAAAAAACCATTTCATCTATTAATTAGACTACACTATTATTTATTTTAGAAAATGTATCTAATTTGAATGAATGAATACATAGATTACTATCATTAAAGAAAAAAAATGTAAATTTCACTTTTAAAGTAATACTTAAAAATAAGGAAAAAATAATACATAAATTATAAAGAAAAATATATATATATAAGAGATTAAAACTCCAAATATTTAAAATAAAACATAATTTAATAGTGTAAAGTTTCAAACTCCTTTTAATAAAGCATGATGATTTAGTAGGGTAGAAGGATTACTATATGCAAAAATCAGTCCATTATTTACTCATATAACTTTAATTGCTTCTCAAAAAGATATGTTTTATTTTTTTTTATTGTAAATATTTTAAAAAAATCAAAATAAACAAACATTTAATTATTTAGAAATGATTTTAATTATTTAAAAATGATTATAATTATTAAAAAATATTTATTTTTAAATTAATTTGAGTGGCCTTAACAAAACACACATGTTTCATTTTAAAATGTAAAAAAATTTCAAATATAAAAAGTTTTAATTTCCCTCGTTCATTTCCCTCTCGTTGCATGGTTTTTCCAGAGAAGGAGGGAGGATCTGATCCAAATATGAGTTGGATCGATAGCAAAAATGCGAGAGATCCTTCACATTCAGGGGGATCAATGTGGCAACCAGATCGGCTCGAAGTTCTGGGACGTGGTTTGTGAGGAACACAGGATCGATCCTACTGGGAGATATGAGGGTACTTCAGATCTACAGCTTGAAAGGGTTAATGTTTATTGCTTGATGTCGTTAGGAAGGAGGCTGAGAACTTTGATTGCTTGCAAGGTATGTGTCTTTTTCAGATTCGAATCCTTGACCTTGTGTTTTTGAAATGTAGGATTTCATTTGCTAAAATGATGTGGGTTTTTGTTGTGTACAAGGTTTTTTTTTTGTGGGTTTTTTATTATCTATATTTTGTATTTTTATCACCAATTAGATTTTCAGTTAATATGTCAAATTTATCTTATAAAATTTTCTTTTTTTTTGATATTTCTTCATCTGCGAAAAATTCTCGGCATGAGAAGTTTTTCGATGAAGATATTAGGATTGATGTGAAGATATTAGGATTGAAGTTTTTTGATGAAGATATTAGGATTGATGTGATTTATGTAAAGATATTCTACAGCTTGAGTGATACACGAGAGTGATTATTTTGGGGAAAAAACCCATAACTGACATTCTATTGTTCTCTGTGTCCATGCAGTTGGTGACTTGAACCACCTGATCTCGGCAACCATGAGCAGATTTACCTGTTGCCTAAGGTTTCCTGGTTAGTTGAACTTAGATCAAATCAAATGTACTGTAAAATGATCATTCAGTTCCTTCTTTTGGTATCTGGGTAAGGCATTTCCCTTTAAATAGGCTTTTCTTAATTGTCTTTTTGTTCTTACCATAAAATATGTCCATTCCCTATGATTTGAGTTGGATTCTCAAGTTTGACTCTTCTCTGTTTGGAATCCAAGCCGACTTGTTTCTGGGTTGGACTCAGCCTCAAGTCATATCATAATGCTAAATCCATTACAATCTTTAAAAAAGAAATAAAAAAAAATACACAACAGTTCAAACACTTCCACTATTCCACTATTGATTAATTTTTTTGATAAAAAATTAGCTAAATTCATGCTAGAAAGTGTCGTCTCAGACAGATTGTGACATGATTAAACAACGCCTTAATAATCGAACAAGGTATGAAAAAAGTTCAAATCATGTCCTGTAGTATTTGTTGGAGAAGTCCGTGATGTTGGTGAGGCAGACGGGACTGCAATTACAATAGAATTAAGAACCCCATTACCTCCATAGCCTTTGGCAAGTCTCTGAAAAAGGGATGAGCGGTATTAAAAGAAAGTATCGATCTGGTACTGGGTACTTGGTCTGAAGGCTACAATCCAGAGAAAGTATCGATCTGGTACATCCTAAGTCAACCCTCCTCAGGACTTTGCCTTAGTAAAGATATCTTGGATCACATAGTGAAGTACTTATATTTTCCCTCTAAAGTTTAGCCTGGAGATTAGCTTCATAATGTAAAGAGTAAAAACAAACTCTCAGAGAACTAGAACTAGTTCTATTTCTTGGTCTAGAACTAGTTCTGGCATGGCGATGCATTGAGTACAAATTTAGGGTTATAGAACTTGGAGAAAGAGTATACTTCAAACCTCCGCACAATACTTCGTTCTTCATGTATCTCCAAATAATAGGGTTTTACTTGAGTGAGGGCTACTTCTGTGTTATTGAAAAGGTGTATCTAAAATTTGCATCCTTATGTACCTTTTGACATTCATTTTAGCATAATGAATCAGGCCACAAAAAATCATATAAAGAGAGAGATATGTCATAGAACTCAACTACCACATAGGCATAATGCCACAAAGATTTCAAAACTTGTATGTTAGAGTGTCACAAAAATTTAGTATACTATAATGCCATAAATGATTCAAATGCCACCAAAGAAGTCATAGGGTTAGATCTATCGTGAATGCTTCTTGTGTTTTTCTATTGTAAACAATTCTCGCAATATTTTGAGATTAGATGCTTCAACAAATTTATTTTCATATGATCTTTGATACTTCAAATCACATGTCACATATATACAGTACTCTTCCAAATTCTATTTTGCTTCATTTTCTACCTTCATTTTCCCATAAAATATTTATCCTTTTGTAAAGATGATTATCAT
Source organism: Pinus albicaulis (assembly GCA_034641835.2). NCBI lineage: Eukaryota > Viridiplantae > Streptophyta > Pinopsida > Pinales > Pinaceae > Pinus > Pinus albicaulis. Next base: position 33,908 of record JAXQQM020059648.1, read on the forward strand.
AAACTTGACCTTCAACCTTAAGCAAGAGAGAGTTACAATAGATGGTTAAGAAATTTCAAACTTCATTGGATATTCTTTCATATTCTTCCATAAATCACAAAGAATATTGTATCGAATGTCATGTATAGTCACATGTAACTGTTTGGTGTCATCATAAGTGCTTGTTTATGTAACTTGGTCGAGAGATTAGCTTCAAAGAGATGTAGGATTTATTCTTTCAGTCTCGGTCCTAGATTCCTTTAGGATTCAACCTACAGAACTTTTGGAAAGATGCTTCAGACATAGTATCAAATTAGGATATAGACTTTTGGATTGCAGACATAGAGCATAGAGGATAACTTACTTGTAAAAGGAAAGAGAATCTATCAAAAGTATTGATTTGGCTTCCAATAACGTCTTTCAATGATGGCTACTACAGAGAAGATGATCACATAGTGAAGTAATTATATTGTCCCTCTAAATTTTAGCCTGGAGATTAGCTTCATAATGTAAAGAGTAAAAACAAACTCTCGGAGAACTAGAACTAGTTCTATTTCTTGGTCTAGAACTAGATCCGAGATGGTGATGCATTGAGTACAAATTTAGGGTTATAGAACTTGGAGAAAGAGTATACTTCAAACCTCCACACAATACTTCGTTGTTCATTTATCTTCAAATAATAGGGTTTTACTTGAGCGAGGGCTACTTCTGTGTTATTGAAAAGGTGTCTCTAAAATTTGCATCATTATGTACCTTTTGACATTCATTTTAGCACAATGAATTAGGCCACAAAGAATCATATAAAGAGATAATTTCCAACATGTTCTTTTCAATGCTATGCTATATATAGTTGGAGAATGTCATTCATGCTTTCACAAATGTAAATCAAATGATTATGCCTCTTTTTGTATGTTTAATTGCAAAAAAAATGTAACTCAACTCTCTGGTTTGTTGGTAAATTGAAGGATATGTTGTATTAAATATATATCATGCTTATCGGGTGTGTTTGGACAATTAAACCTTCAGATTGCAGTTTGTCTCACTTTAAGTCAATTCCAAATTGTGACTCTTATGTTGTATATGGCAAGAAAATGCATTCTACTTTCCTGATTAGGATAATCTTAATTGTTATGCTTTCTTGTATGTATTTGTATTAAATTTGAATATTCTATTTTCTATTTTCTTGGAAAATTGAAGTACACATTTCTTTTAAATAATTTTCTTAGCTGCTCGATGTGTCTGTACATTATTTTTTACAAGTGGGTTTCTAATTGCGTGTCCCCTTTTGCTACTAGTTTTGTAGTATCCAAACCAACTCCCTCCACCAGAAGAGATTCCATGCAACGTATGGCCAAAGATGAGTGGCCATATACTCTTATGGTGAGCTTGGTAGATTATTATGGGGGAATATGTACTGTATCAATTGACTAGCAAGGATCTGTTACATCTGAAACTACAGGGAAAGGTAAGAAAAACCGTTTACCTATTGTAGACGGAAAGGTCTGTCAAGCTGAGGCTCATCAAATTTTGGAGTTTGTAGCAGTATAACTGCATGTACTTTCATGGTTATCTTCCACATCGAAATGATGCTCTTCCGATTGTTTTAAAATATAAATAGTGACACGCAACCTTTTACCATTTATTCTGAATGCAATGATGTTGAAATTTTGGATGACAGTGGCATTGATGAAAAATATCAACTCAGGAATGTTACATAGATCATTACGCTTGGGTAAATAATGTTGGGATATGAATTTCCTACTACATGGTCCATTTTTTTGCAAATTATTTTGATTGAACAATTAATTTATGGAGTCTTGACAATGAATTTATTTTGGATTTGCGGGTAAGGTTTTAGTTTTGTAAAAATTTCATAATTTAGCTCTTTTGAATTTTGCAACTTAGCCTTCAACAAGCCTGTAGTTAGGCCTAAGTAAATCCTGAATTCCACTCCCCTTGTAGTATACAACTCGACCCTGTGACCAACTAAATTCACGTTGTGGAAGCCTGTAATTTTGACCCATGTGCAAGCAACTTTAGAACTACAACTGTTGTAGGTCTAAAGTTAATAGGCTCAATTTCTCCAATACTCACATCCTTTCCAATAGTTAAAAAACTATATATATCAAACTAAATTCTACACTTTAGAACATGAACTTGACCAAGAATTCGGTGATAGCACAATAGAATATTTCAATTATGAAGCAAGAAAGAATAAAAAATCTCTAAAGCATATTTGAATCAATTAATTTATGGAGACTGGATATATATAGACACATACAGCACAACTTATGGAAACCTTTGTATATCTATTTGTCATCAGATCTCTTAAAGGCATTCCTGTGATCATCAATGGTCTGTCAAGGATCTTAGAAATGTAGTCTTTCATGAGACCAACTCTGTGATGTATTGAAGAGACACCAACTTAGTAAATTAGGGTGTTTTTCATTGAGAGTTATAACTTTTGCTATAAAGGATTATCATCAGTAGTACTTGCATCCCTTATGTGGCTCATAAAAATGCTTTGTTGACAATAAAATAATGACCCTTCCTGACAGTGAAAACTTGTGAACATAAATAATTTTAACAGTGAAACAGTGGCCCTGGCCTTGAGATAACCTGTCCGGTGAAGCAAATTCTGGTTTGGCACTTGATATATCTACCTGAAAACAAGATGTATGTGACAATAACATTGAAGACAATATGCTAGGATTTGATGCACAAAAGCAACCTTGATTACTAAAACCTTGATTACTGTCCATATCTGTTTTTTGATTATGTATTATGCAACATATATATAATTTTCCAAAGAAATGGGGTTCTATACATAAGATATATCATTCAATTTTTTTTTTCAAATCATAGATTTCAATATTAATGATTGCCATGATTCTCAACGCCGCAAATAAAAGAGGAGAAGACAATGAAATCAAAGTTGATAATAAATAGATTATCAATTTATTGATGTGAAAACAATGCATAGATACGGATATTACAAAAATTTTCCTCTTGTTCGCTAAATTCACTCATGATCCACTCATCTAGACTGTAGGAATGGTGAGTTATTGATTAATCTGAGGTGAAGCAAGAGTATTATTAAGTATCAGGCTTACTCGCTTCTACTCCATGAAAGGATCCACATTGGTACTGCGTGGTATCGCTGCCTACAAAGTCAAAGAATGTATTGTTGTGAGAGTTAAACTATATCAAATCATATATAAGCTTTACTTTATTCCGTCACTTGTGAGAGTTAAAATGAAATTGGTCGCATTCATTTTTTTTTAAATATTTTAAGCTGTGCGTCAGAAGACTGAAGCTTCATAATCATCGGAAGACCGACATCCCTTTTTAAAATTTTTTTACTATGCCGTCGGAAAAGCAAAGTTTACCAACGTCAGAAGAGCGACGTTCCCAAACGCCGAAAAGATATGTTTTGCCCTTTTTGTCGGTCTTGCAACGTTCCATTTTTTTTTTTAATATTAAATGTTCGTCGCTATTGCGACACTTCTTCCCAGTGTCAGTCTTGCGACACTTTTTCAAAGCGTTGATATTGTGACACTTCGGCAAAGTGTTGGTCTTGCGACACTTTTGCAAAGAGCCGGTATTGTGACACTTTAATAAGCGTCGAAAGAGAGACGTCCAAAACATCAGACCACGTATTGTTAGAATTGCGACAGTTTACAAACGTCGGAAGAGCAGAGTTCAAAACGTCAGACCACATATCATCAAAATTGTGAGAGTTTACAAACGTCGGAAGAGTGACAGTTTGGAAAATGTTGGAAGAGCAACGGTTGTTTGGAAACGTCGGAAAAAGTGTCGGTATTGCGAAACTTTGGCAAAGTGTCGGAATTGCGACGTAATGGCTAACCACGTTTTGTTCGGCCTCAAACTGTCGCTCTTGTGATGACTATATGTCGTAATAGTGACGAAGTGGCCGTCGGAAATTGGGCCAAATTTTCTAGTGGGTAAATTTCACATCAAAGAAGGAACAATCAACACTCTATGAGCCTGGTTACAGTTCTCATTTCAGCTAATTCATTTCTGATCTCGATCCCCTTCGGTCTTACCTCTTCCTCATTACATATTCATACCATTTCCCCCTTCTCTATTCCCCTTCTCTTGCAACCCATTATCCATTGCAGTTGAAACAGAGAGTGAAAAAGAAAATCATGCCTCCCAAGGTGGATCAACTGCCTTTCAATCCCATGATCTACCCCTAGGTAGACTTAGACTATATTCCCCTTGCTGATAGCGACTACAATATTCACGAGACAGAGTTAGACCTCGACCTATTCGATGTCTACTAATGGGTCGAGGATAAACTCTTTGATGAAGTAGATGGTATCAGCCTATGGTAGAGAAATCTTCCACATTATATCTTCCCTAGAACCCATAGCTGCCCTGAGCTAATTGGGAAATGTGAGTCTTGATATGACATTAAACAAAGAGCCATAGTGAACTTTGCAGGAGAGATTTTGTTTTATGTAAATTCCCCATCCATTCAAGAGATGTTGCAGGCCCCCAATGTTGAGAACAGTTTCCATTTTTCATATGTGCCCTTATAGGACTATACCAGGGATTAGATTTTTCTAGCAGGGCCAAAACCTTGAAGCTTTTCATGACTCCCAATGCACCAATTCCTACCACAAATCCCCCATATCCATCATTCGCCTTCCCGGAAAGGACCAAGCACATCGTCACTACCCTGCCTTATTTGTTAGGTTATCATAATGATCAATGGATAGATGAAGCCATAATTGGTTTCTTTTCTATCCTCTCTACAGATTCCAAACCCATTCTTATGTTCAACTATGCTCAATTCCTTACTGATGTAATCCACGATTAGTTATTTAAATTTAAAACAGAATGGGTATTTAAATACACCTCTGTGTTGGTGTATATGTTTACATATTTTCAATCTAGCAAGTTTGAATTCGACATGATAAAGCAAGGTGAAGACTATCAATCCCAATCTGTCATTTTTTAGAAAACTCTATTGAGAAAGGAGCAAGAATACTATTCATACAAGAGATTTGCAGACTTATTTTTTCATCCAGCAATCATTGCACTCAGCAGAACCACAGAGCCCAGGGTCAGTGAAGAAATCAAGAAAGTGATGCAGTTGACAGAGAAGATCAGGACAGCATAATGGTATCTCTACCAAAACTACATGGAAATCAGGGTTCATGGAAGTGAATTGGCCCCCTATAAACTACCCAAATACCTCTCGATGAGGATCTTTGCCCTTGAGTATATAAGAAAAATGATAGATGATGATGAGGTGCATTTTGTTTCAACTAAGAAGAAATCATAATTCAGAATCAAATCCTGAATCAGCCCATTAATCTACAACAGTAGGGCAGCAGGGGGAGAAGTAGATAAAATACTAAAATAGATGCAATTCACACACAGTTTCACCTGGTCCTATGATCCAATGGGGATCATCTCGAAGAAGAGGGTGGAAAACAAGTCCACACCCTACATACATACCCACAGGCTGGAGATAAAGAAATACATGAACCAAGAAGAATGGGTGGCAGACACACTCCAGGATGCTAAAGAGTGGGTCTTCTCTACTTGAGTTATCCAGACACCAACTCCATAAGAGAGGAAGGTGGTAGGAGTTCAAGATGAAAGAGGAAAGGAGCCTGAAAAGGAAATATGATGTGAGAGGACTAGGGAGGATCGAACAGATATAGACATTGATTCCTCTAATAAGGAGTTCAAAATGAAATATAGGAAGAGAGACAGGATCAGTATAGGCCTTGACCAAGGCAATGAGAAAAAATAGAAAACTGTCCTCACAATTGGGGATTTACCAAGTTCATCTCCAGCAGGTGTCCACTCGATCTTCTCCACATCCTTTTCCATTGTGCCATTCCAACAATAGAACATGAAAACTCCCACATCTACTTCCACTACAGAACAAAAGGAGGAAGACATTTCTGACACATTCAAGGAGATCAAGAGAAGGAATGAGGTTCTAAGGACCAACACTTACAATCAGTTTTGGAAAAAAACAAGCAGCTCCCATAGTAGACTCCTATCATCCTTTGACTCTGAGAAGGGAAGAATGAGGATGGAATTCTTGGAGGCACAAGTTCCTCAGCCCAAAGGTACAACAGACTACAAGAAGACATATTTTGAGTTCGATGCAAAGAACATCACCCAATAGACCAGATGGAGACGCATAATAAGGCTACGGAAATTATCTCCTCCACCTTAACTATTACATCCATGAGCCTCTCAAAACTACAAATGAATTTATCCAACACACAATCACAATTAAATTTGGAAAAGGTCTCTGCCATGGCAAAAGATTCAAGGATAAAATCTCTGGAGGATTTAGTGATACAGCTCAGGTACAGGTCATCAAACATAGTAGTGGCAGAAACCCTCATGAGGAGGAAGAATGCAAACATAGATACTTTGAGGAGGTAGCTTAAAATGCTAGCGACATAAGACCCTATGGGCATGGAGATAGAAGAAATTGAAACACAGAAATAAGAAATGCTTTAGTTAATTTTTGAAGAAACAAAGAAGATAAAGAAAATGGAGGATGAGATGGAAAAAATGATTAAATAAATACAGAAAGAAATAAGGGATGAAGTGAAGGGAGAAAAAAAAGAAGTATCTAAGGCCATGATTCCCCTACAAGCAGTTCCTCTCATACTCATCCCAACAGCCACAACATCCGTAAAAGCACCAGAGGAATGTACTAAGCAGCTAGCCAAGGAAATGAATAACATGTATTTACAACCAGAAGAGATTAAAGGCTGTGAAATCAGCTCAGTGACATGTTGGAGCAACTCAAAGTGAGAGAATCCCCCCATGCCATAGAGTTGTAGATTATAAAAAAGCTAAATGAGAGCTTTCAGAATTCCCTTCAGGAGTCCTCAATTGGTTGCATGATGGGAAGGGCGAAAAAAATCATATGGTTGGATATAATTGATTCTGTAAATGATATATGGCCCTCAATTCAGACAATTTTTTAACAAAGGGATCTAATTGATGTAGTGAAGGTTTAAATTGAGAAAAAAAATGAGGAACTTGGAGATAAGCCCCAAACTACCCACAACATCATCATATTCCTGAATTCCAAGAGCAACCATGAATTGGAGAAACTTGAAGTGGTTGACAGAACAACCTCTTTTCTTGAAGCTAAAAGGGTGTTGAATAAGAAGAGTCTCGTCACACAGCTAGAAGAAAGATGCCATCAACTAGAGATTGGGTGAGTAGGTTTTTCAACAGGATTGAGCCACTGAAAAAAAGAGGTTTTCCTTCCTTTTTATCATCAAAGATAAAATGATGCCCAAAACTAATTATGTAAAGAGGCTCATAGAGATCTTCGTGGACACAGCCAAGTTCACAAATCAAAATAACATCATAACTTGAAAATAATTCTATGAAGTCATCAACAACAATATCTTCATACAACATGAGGCGAAGCACATTTTTTAGTTGAAACCAACATTTGTGAAGTACACCGAGACCTATGAAGCCTACAGGAAGTTGAACAGGACCAAGATCCCGACTCCAGAGAGTTTGGACAATCTATGTAGGCTCAAGGAAGGATGAAAACTTAGTTTAGTGACAAAGCTGGCAGCCCAGTGAATTTTCAGTGTCATCCATCTAGTGTATCATATCCACCAGAACAATAGACTGCCATAACGTTAGATAACAGATCTACAAGGACGTCAGGCACCTACCAAGAGGGCCATTACCATGAAGGGACACTTCCACTGTAACTTATGACATTTGTCTAAAAACAGTCACAACGCGTCCATGCATAAGGTGCACAGACCCATTTTCAGTTACTCTTGTGGTAAACGAACTGATTTCCCTTTCGGTAATGGAAATCTAGTAGAAATAGTTTAAATATAAGTTTTCATTCTATAACAAGGGTTTGTTTTTGTAAGAAGTTTTCATTTCAAGTATTCATACTTTTCAAGCTAGAGCATCAATAAAGAGATAGTTCTGCAAGATTCATGTGCTGTGTTGTCCTAGTGATGTTTTTCCTTGTTCATGTTTAATGTTTTCCCATTGTAATATTTTCATGTGTTTCATTTATAATTCTGCTTTTGAAGCAGGAAGGTTAGATTAAGATTCAATGTTTCAGAGTACCTTAATTCTGACTGCCTTTAAAATTTCGATGTTTTCTTCTTATGTATGGTTTAAGAATTCTTTGTTGCTCTTAAGTCACTACTGAAAGAAATTTATCCATCCCATAATTCCACTCAGCTATAAACACTAGTATTCCCAGCTAGATTGCCTTGCTTTTTCTCTGGAATTTGATGTGTACACCCAACCTATTTTGAATCCATATCCCAATGGAAACTGTTTAGAGGAACCCCCTTAAATCCAACCATGAACCATTAAACAAAAAAATTCTTGCACTCAATTTAACTAGCCTAATATTAGTAAACTCAAACAAATCTAAATCTTATAGAGAGATCCCTCTCTGAGTCTATGAGGGGCTAGATCCTTGGCTTCAAGTGGTTTTGATTTTGTTACTTATAATTTAGCCTTGCCAATCTTATAGATTATAGAGTGATACAATATTAGCGACCATACTGGGGAACAAAAAGCTGAACATTTTTTATTTTCATCCGAATTCAAAAACCCCAACTAAAAAGAATTGAATGATACAACTTTATTTTAAATAGTTGTTTCTTTCAATATTCAAGAATCAGTTTGTCCGTGATTTTGAGCTAAGTTCTGGCTCCCAAAAGAATATCCACTAGATCCCATTGAGATCCAAATCCTCCTCCCATCATAGATAATCCTGAGAAAATATTGAGGAAACTTCGCAGAACAGAAAGTACAACCAGTAGTAGGGTTCTTCATATATCTAGATCCTTATCTGATAGCTTTGTCACTTTGCAAGAAATTCAATTTGATTTTCATTTTGAAATAGGCCTATTCAGAACCAAATCTCAGAACTGGATTGACCTTATGATTTTTTATCCATCCATTTTTCATACTTCTACCCATCCTACTCCATCCACTGTTCATATTCCCCCACCGTCTCCACCAATCATGTCAGCTAGATATGCCCCATTGGTGCTACCAGTCCCTTTACCCCATATGCCCTGAGATTACCAATCTAAAATTCCATAATTTGATAGCATTGGTCCTGTGACAACCCAAAAACCTATAGACAAAATGAATCACTATTTTGACCTACAATAAATTGATGTCAATAGTGTTACATTGAGAATTTTTGCCTAGATTTTAGGGGGTGAAGCCAGAAAATAGTTTATAGGTTTAACTCCTAATAGTATTCATGATCTCCCTGATTTCCACCAAGAATTTATAAACCGATGGGAATTCAAGAAAACCCCACTACAGATTCTATCAGAGTATGAAATTATCAAAACATCCCTTGAAGAGAGTCTACAAGACTATTGTACTAGATTCAACATCCTATACAATGCACTCCCTACTCACATGAGACCACCCCAAGGGATATTTATTCTTAAATTCCCAGATGGATTTGACCAAGACATGGCCTACCAGCTTAGGGAAAGAGACTCATCAACTTTAGAGGAAATGCAGAAGAATTTTGTGAGTGTAGAGGCTAACTTTTTAGCTAAAGGGCTAGGATGAGGACCGAGAGGAGAGTCACTATAAGAGAAGAGCCTATAAATTCTACATCCGATGCCAATATTGAAAATTTGGTGAGCACTATGGAAAGGATGATAAAAAGGATGAGTTTTAATGAAAGAGAAATACCTAGAGAAAATCAACCAGCACCCCAAAACAGAAATTAGAACCTGAGAAGAAATCCTCCACAAATTAGATAGAGAGAGAAAAGAGATCCTGATCAGCAGATCTGACCTACCTTTCAACAAAATTATGTTGATTATTATGAAGGGATAGTGGAGGAAGAGGAGGAAAATCATATAAATCTTGTTGGGAAAAATACTGAGAGGGGGGGGGGTGAATCAGTATTTACTGCATAATCAAATCTTTTTACTTTTTCATTCCTTAAAACCCATACGCTACTTTCCTTCAGTAAAATAGCGTATATACGCGGATCCCCTTTATGAAACTAGCGTATACACAGAGATTTAGATCTGTCATTAAATCCTCACTTATATTATTCCATCATTCATTCATCAGATGTTCAATAAACAGTAAACATGTGCAGTAAGAACAGAATAAACCATCACACAAAGCATCACACATGAACACCAGGATTTTTAGGTGAAAACCCAAATCGGGAGAAAACCACCGCTGCAGTTGCTCAGCCTTCAATATTTTATTATAGAGAAAACATCTTACAACATATGTGCTGGCGCAGACTTGACCAGCACGCAGGCACCCACCTGCGCTCGTTTACCAGCCTCTCCTGGAAGGGAGCTCCAACCCCCTGACTCGTTTACCAGCCTCACCTGGAAGGGAGCTACGACCCCTCGATCTCGTTTACCAGCCTCACCTGGAAGGGAGCTACGACCCCCTGACTGAAGGCTACAACCCTCAGCACCTCTATGGACCACGTTTCATCAATTTTCACACTGGATCCAACAACTTCAATAGAACAACACTTGCAGGCCACATTTCATCATATTTTCATACTGGACCCTTTCCAAACTTTTAAGCACAAACATACATCACCAACAGATGCTTAACAACACAGATCAGATAGCAGAAACACATCATAACAGATCAGATATTTCATACCCTTTGCTTCAGCAAACCCTAGTTTTCATACGCGCTTTCCCTTTACTGATGTCGCGTATATACGCGCTTTCATCCACACAAACCAGCGTATACCTCAGTGTATATTTTATTGCGCATACACGCTTTCTGTTCGCTTAAGCCGCATATATACGCGCTTCCTCCGCGGCGAAGTAGCGTATAGATCTTCAATCATTACAGAGTAGCATACTTCATCAGATTAGATATTCAGTTCAGATCTACCCTTTTGCTTCAGACAGATGTTCGCCTGGATGCTCGCCTCATCACAGATCTAAGCCTTCCATAATCAGATCTAGCAAATACAAGAGCAATTCAGATCTAGATCCCCTTCTTCATCATTGGTGCATCATACATTCATATTTATCATTCAAGTGTAACCCTTTCCATTCATATATACTTCAGAGAGAAGTATTCATTCAAGCTCAGACATCTTGCACCCACACTCCTGATTTGCATAATGAATTTCTTCTCCTT